>CM074958.1:8736816-8752211 GCA_037577455.1 Pangasius macronema
AGAGGAGTTGGAGCTGACTCTTCCTGAGGATGTAATAGAGGGATCAGCACGAGCTTCTGTTTCAGTGCTTGGTAAGAGAAAAAAATAGGATAAAAATTAAATTAAAAGTAAATATCATATGTCATAAGTTTTAGTTTTAAAATGTGTTCTTGGCAACAAACAATAGAAAAGTATATGACATTATAAAAGACTATAAAGCATGCTTATATTGTTTTTATATACTGTATTTTCATTCTGCTTAATTTTATGAGGGTTGCCAAAAATCTTGGAGTTGACTATATTCATTTTCATTAAGTTTTATGAAGGATTGCAAAAATTCTTGAGTTGAATGTACTATGGACTTAACTGCTAATCTTTAGGCATGAGCAGCTTATTAATTAGCTACAAAGCTTGAAGTAAATTGAATTGATAGGAACTTCAATAGATTTTAATACAAATTGAATGAATCCAAAGTTCTGGCTCATTAAAAAGACTTGAAATACCCATTTCTAGTCAGGTTCACTATTACTCATGTATACTAAATTTTCATGTTATGATAACTGTCTAATCTCTTATTGTAATGATATAACAATATTGTATTTTGCGGGAAAAAGTAATGTTTCCTGCAACTGTCTTAGGCAGTAACCGTTCCACAAATTCACCTGCTAGCTTGCGTCTTTACAGAAAATACAACTATGATTACAGTTGAAGCCAAAAGTTAAATTTCAGTTTTCTCAGTATCACAACGCCACACATTTCACTTTACCATACTTTTCGCTTGGAAAGACTATTAGGGCATCTAATTTGTTCACCTCAGAGGTAATTTTAATACTGTCGATTAGATACAGACATATTTCAGCTTTAATTCACTATAATAGAATTCCAGAGTCTCTTTAAATAGTCTCAAAGATTCCAGAAATTGATGTAATGGCTATTAGAAGCTCCTGATTGGCCAACTGTAATTAAGAGTTAATGGGAGCACACCTTTGGCTCCATTTAAGATCCTGCCTTTAGAGTCAGTGCCTTTTTGTTCTTTAAACACTGGGAAATCCTAGCAATTCAGCCAAGGCCTCAGGAACCAATTGTGAACGCCACAAGTCCAGTTCATCCTTAGAAGCAATTTGTAAACAATTGAAGGTATCAGGAGCATCTGAACAAAAATTGTATGCAAATATAAAAATCTTGGAACTACACAGACACTGCATTGTTCAGAAAGGATGCACAAATTAACTCCCAGAGATGAACAAACTTTGGTCTGAAAAAATTCAATTGAATCTCAAGCCAACAAACGAACTGGTGAAGGAATTGATAGCATCAAGTAACAAAGTGTATACTGTACTATATACATCTACCATTAAAAGTGTCCTGCATTGCCATGGCGTAAAAGGCTGTTGCACATGGAAGAAGTTGTGCTTTTCCAAGACTGGCATTAAAAAAACAGACTGCAGGTGGTCACCAGAATGAAGACTTGGCCTGTTGGAGGTGTGTTCACTAGTCAGATAAAACAAAAAAATGAACTGTTTGCCATAATGATCAGTGATATGTATGGAGGAACAAGGGTGAATCTTTTAATATGAAGAACACCATCCAAACTGTGAAGCATGCTGGTACTTTTTATAGGATTGTTTTGCTGGAAAAGTGATTGGCGCATTTAAGAATATATGTACATGCCTCATGAGGAAGGAGGATTATCTAGAAATACTGAAGCAACACCTCAAGACATTAGCCAGAAACTTAAAACTTGGTCACAGCCAGGTCTTCCAGAAGGACTATGATCCTAAGCGTACCTCGGAAGTTACAACAAAATGGCTTAAAAACAACAAAGTGAAAGTATTGGAGTGGCCAGCACAAAGCCCTGACCTGAGAAATTGTGAAGAATTGAGTCCGAATGCGTTTAGCCTAGGTGTACATATGTAAACTTTTGGCCTTAAGTGCAAATGTATCCAGCTACATAGGTAACTAGACCACCAGCATTATGTAGCAAGTTATATAGGCTGTCTGTTAAGTTGCATTTTAAATTTAATAACTGGACAGTTTGTCCAGGTGAGATTAGGGACATATTAGGATANATATTAGGATAGGGATATTGGTGCAAGCACACGGAAGCCAGAAGAGTCATGAGTGTGGACACCACTGTGGTGAAGTCTTAAATCCAGTGGTGAAGTCTTAAATTTGTCTTTCCTCTTGTATACTTGTTGTGTGGTCTGAATTTTTTATGAATTCTACTTTTCGTCAGGTAAAGCAATATAATTAGGCTAAGAAAAAAAGATTACTGTGTTCTTTTGTAGGAGACATACTTGGCCATGCATTAAAAAATCTGGATGGGCTGCTAAGGATGCCATATGGCTGTGGAGAACAAAACATTGCACTCCTCGCCCCCAATATCTACATTCTTCAGTATCTAGAGAACACTGAGCAGCTCACCACAGCTATCCGTGAGAGGGCTACTGGTTTCCTCAAGAGTGGTCAGTGAGATTATATTTCTCTTTTTAATTTTACAGGTCAACCCTAGCCATCCTGAATATATTCTTGCTGAAGTAATCAGAATCAATCATTTGTCTTTACACAGGATACCAGAGGCAACTTAACTATAAACATATAAATGGTGCATATAGCACATTTGGCAGGGGAGTGGGGAACACATGGTAAGAATTTTATAGGTAGTAGTAATGAATCAAATGTTTAAAAACTCAAAACTATTTTTATCTAATTCTTTCAGTCATTGGGAATTTACTTTGCGAACTGTTGCACATACATATATTTTACTTATAGACACAAATAAATCTCTACCAGGTTAACTGCTTTTGTATTGAGGACTTTCGGCAAAGCACAACGTTACATCTTTATTGATCCAGAAATCATTAAGAGTGCAAAGCAATGGCTCATAAGTATGCAGAGATCAGATGGTTGTTTTATACAAAAGGGAAGTCTGTTCAATAACAGAATGAAGGTGTGTATGGTTCTAAGACAGTCCATACTAGAGAATACATGTATGAATATATCTACCTAGCCTAATAATCTAAGTTCCCATGTATTCCAGGGTGGAGTAAATGATGATGTGACCATTACTGCCTACATCACTGCGTCATTCCTTGAATTGGGCATTACAGTACAGGTAAGAGCTGACATGATTCTATAGGGATGCTCGACAAAAAAGGTCATAATAAAGCTCTGTCTTGAAAGGGAAATGTTTCAAACTATTTCATTTTCTTATTTACAGTTATGTCTATTTTGATTGCAGGATCCTATTGTGAGTAAAGGACTGTTGTGCCTAAAATCTTCTATTGGTCACCTGTCAAACACCTACACCACTGCACTGTTGGCCTACACTTTCAGTCTGGCTGGAGAGAATGACACTAGAGAGAAGTTACTTAAAGAGTTGGATAGTCTTGCTATTACAGGAGGTATGGGATGGTTAGAATAAGTTGTACCATATAAATGTGTTACAGTTAAAATTAAACTCAAGTTACGGTTTATGGAGTTCAACCTGTTCTCTCCAAGTCTAAACAGGTTTCCTTCCTACCAGTAGGTGGCCCCTAGGTATGATGGAGCGTGTGAATGTGTGTGTGCATGGTGTCCTGTGATAGACTAGCATTCCATCGAGGCTGCATTCCTGCCTCATGCCCAGTGATGCTCAGATAGGCTCTGGATTCACAGAAAAGCTGACCAGGAAGATGAATGAATGAATGAATATGCTATCATGAGATTGTAATATGGCAATGTTATTCAGGAATTAAAATGCTCTATGTGTCATTTTCTCCCCCGTTGTTTAATTTAAGTAGCTACATTTAGCTGACTAGACCTAAAGATATCTGTATTACTTGTTTATCAGTTTTGGTTTGAGGGAGGGGTGGCAAAAACACATGATACAGTTAAGACTTAAACAAGCAGGATTAACACCAACATCATCTTTCCTATTTGGAGGAAAATTAGTTAATAGCCATCCATATCACACTCAGCTAATAACTCTGTTGCACTGAGAACCTGATTAGGAAGTCTAATCTATACTGTTATCTACATAACTAGTTAGACTGCGAATGTGGCATGTGAGTGTATTTAGCAATACAGTCTGTTGGCCAATTTGTGAAATCATTGCACAAATTGCCTTTTAAATTTAACGTAATTTAAATGTAAAATCGATTATCATGAAAAAACATGGTATATGAAGATGAATTTGATTTGGCCATCAAGCTTAGAGGTAATAATTTCCCGTGGCTATGCAAGCTAAGTATCTATAAGACATAAGCATTTGGAATTATTTCAAGTAGTGGCATATAGCAGGAGAAACATGACACTAGGCCATATAATGGTTGAGGCATGATTACCTAATTTATTTGGTACATTGATATACTTTAAAACATCAGGAAAGATTCAAAATATAATTAGAAGCTAAGAATTCTAAGAAAACTTTAAACTTAGCAGGACAGGAGGGACCCTGGCTTGCAGTACCAGAAATTCAGGGACTCTAGTGATTAGGGGATTCTTATATGTGTTAATTATCTTGTGTCTCTTTCATTTTAGATGGTCGGCTTCACTGGTCTCAGTCAGCATCAGATGACTCCGGGGCCTTGTCAGTGGAAATCAGTTCCTATGTGCTGCTAGCTGTTCTCACTGCAGATCAACTCTCTACTGCTGATTTGGGATATGCTAATAGGATAGTCAGCTGGCTGGTGAAGCAGCAAAATCCTTATGGAGGCTTTTCATCCACCCAGGTACTCAACTGATTTGCAGCCCCTTATGCAATTTCAGTATATTTTTGCCCCAAATTTGACCTTTAACAGGCCTCAACAATCAGCACATAAAACATGGACAACAATAGACCAAAAAAAAAAAAAACCCACATACAAAACACTAAACAGTATAAATGTTGACAAAAACTACAGATTTCTAATAAGTTCCCTTTTCATATTAAGAACAAACTGCTAATTGTTCAGCAGAGCAATAGCTGTAGAGATAAAAAGGTTATAAGTGGATGCTGTTAGCCACAAAGGGGGGTCAACTACATATTAATGCTCATGGTTTTGGTACAACAAGAACATATTATATATTTTTCAAAATGTATAGTAATTTCCTCCTCTTTTATTCAGGATACAGTTGTGGCCCTCCAGGCTCTGGCTCTGTACTCCACTAAAGTGTTCAGCTCAGACGGCTCTAGCACAGTAACTGTAAAATCAGCAGATGGACACAGTCACAACTTTGATGTGAACCAGAACAACAAGTTACTGTACCAAGAAAGATCATTGCAGGATGTTCCTGGCAAATACAGCATTGAAGTGAAGGGCTCCAGCTGTGTGTCAGTGCAGGTCAGTACATCTTTAATAAGAGCTTTATCGGTCTGCTGACAAATCAGTTTTTTCAATAACGTTTTCACAATTCCTTGTTTACTACATAATAACAGCAAAAAATATATATATTGTACTAAGTCTGATTTTCACACTAAACATAATATGCCCACTCAAATGAATTTATTAAAAAAGACAGTATTAATAGTAATTAAAAAAAAAATTAAAAAAGGTTTTATAAAGACTTTCAATCCCTCTTAAAAGAATTGGATGATCTTTATTAGATTATTATTAGAATTATTCATTTGAATTATTGATTT
The DNA here is from genome assembly GCA_037577455.1 of Pangasius macronema. Classification (NCBI taxonomy): domain Eukaryota; kingdom Metazoa; phylum Chordata; class Actinopteri; order Siluriformes; family Pangasiidae; genus Pangasius; species Pangasius macronema. Next base: position 8,742,398 of record CM074958.1, read on the forward strand.
ATAGTATTAGTAATTTACAGCCAGATCAACGACTTCTTAAATTTTAATATCTGTTCTGATGGATTTCTGCGGTTATAAATGACATTGTTTTGTCCCCACTTGCAGACGGCACTTTTCTACAATGTCCCCACACCTACTCACGCCAGTACGCTGAGCATCACGGCTACATCTGACGGAAACTGCACAAAATCATTCGGACACACTCTGGCAATCAATTTCACTGCCACGTAAGAATGATATCCTTGAACTAATATGATGGTGGCTGATTTCTTCAGGTGATTTAGATTTTAAACAGATTTTAAGGAGTCCCTCTATTTTATTTATTTATTTATTTTTACATTAAATGACTGCAAATCATATCACAGAAAAATACTATGAATATTACATTCAGCAATATTAGGCAAGAATAACACAACCAATCAATGACTTATTACATGTAAATATCATGGCTATATCAGGGGCAGCTGCTATCAGTGGGCTAGCAAAAAAGTCAATATAAAGTTTCATATATATAAAATCTGATAAGGATGACAAAAATGAAACTTTATATTGACACTCTAATGATACACGGATAAATTTTTTTCTGGTTTAAATATGCTGCTTAACCAAGTAAAATATATGTCTTATTTAACATTTATGGAAAGACTCTCGGTTATAAGCACACTGTAACAGTCAAAGATTCCCAGCTCAGGAAAGTCATCAGGACAGAGGAGTTTGTTTTCCAGTTTCAGGAAAATGACAGGCAGCATTTTTTGAAAAAAAAAAAAGGGGGCGGGGGGATTGGACATGGGGCTGGTGAGGGAATGACTGTTTATCACAGCGATAACATAAGTGACAACAAGAATTTGTCCCTTGGACTTTCCGCAACATTAAATCTATCTATAAACGATTAAAATGTGCAGTGTTGTATGTGCAAAATATTGTATTCGTTAGCCAATCGATGCACTCCAGCCCATCCAGTTATATAAAAATAATGCATTTCAGGGGGTGCTCTACTCCCCTGCGCGTCGTGCCATATCATACCCCCCAGTGTGCATTATTCTCATAATAACAGCACTGTCTGGCAAGTGTTATTCCTTACTTATTATGGATCTTCGAGGAACCAAGCACAGCAGTACCACTAGCAATCATAAGCACAGCATGAAGCTGGGAGCTAAATCTAATCAGCCCAAACAATCCCACCGTAATACTGAACACAGTCTGAGTGACAGTCCTGTCAGCTGATTACACAGAGTGAAACGCCCACTAAATTTTGTGTAAACTAAACTATTAGCACACATTTCTGCTAATGTAATAATAAGAATAATAAGAAGAAGAAGAAGAAGAAGATGATGAAGAAGTCTATAATTATTTTACATTATAAATCCAAGCTTTCATTGCCCTCACATCAGCCACCACTGAGATGAATTTCTTATAAGGGACAAGAGTCAGAAGTGTTATAAGAATCCATTTGCTGGAGAGATTTAAAGAGTAGTCAGAGAGAAGCTAGCAGGAGTCAAACACAAAGATTATTAACAAATCCAGAATCCAAGAGATAATGCAAATGGGTAAACAAAGAGGCAAAGCAAGGGTCATACACAATAGGAAGAATATTAAACAACGGCTCAGAACATACACAAAAGGGAATATTGGCAAGGCTTGACAGTGAGTGTGTGTGACCATATGCTTTATTTAGTGTGTGAACAGGAATTAACTGTGGCAACTGAGGAAGAGTCTTTAGGATTTGGAGGAGGGTGCCCTCTGGTGGCATGGCGATGAGTTGTCCCAGATGGATGTGACTTTTACATTTATGGTATTTCGCAGATGAACTTATCCTGAGAAACTTACAGTGCTTTCTAGTCTTCCATCAAAAACACAACCTCATCCAATCTTCATTCACCAGTAAAGGATCTAAGAATGAGCTAAAACCGTGTTAGTAGAGCAAGGAGGAAAAAGCACACGATTAATTGCTAGTATTGCAGTTAAAGCAGAATTATAAGGCAACATCCTGTATAATTCATCATTTGAGCCAATGAATGTATATTGCCAGTGATTATAAAATTTGTTTAGCTATTAGTGTATGTTCACTGAATGTTGTAGCATCTCTGACAAATGTACAGGAGACTTGAAATTCATTTCTGGAGTTTATTCCCTGTTACTTACAGCTAAATCAGTTAGCTAAATTGGTTTAAAAACAAAAATAAACCTCAGTGATTGTGGCATAAAACTCAGACTGCTCAGCCTGGCTTGTCCTGTTCACATTAACTCCCTTCAATTCTCCCCAAACCGCAACTCTTCCTTAATTTCCTTAATAATTCTGGAGGGAAGACACAAGCACAAACACACACACACACACACACACACACACACACACACACGAAGGGGGTGATCTGTAAGTGCAAAATACATTTACAAACCAAAAACACAACAGCACATTCAGAAGCACATCATGATTAACTTAAAACATCACATGACCCTAGTTGCATTTGATCACCATAGATCACTGTAGTTGAATTTGTTAGGTTTTTGTTAATGGCTACCGAGTCAGGATCCCAGGCTATGTTAAACCTGCTTCATGAGACAGACGCCTGTGCTTCCCAACTCAGCAAAAAAATAACAAAATTCATTTTCATCAGACTTCTTACATTTAATGAGCAAATACACAGAAACATCATACTGTAATCATATTGTGATCATATCTGACACTTTACCCTGCAACGACAATGATTATTATTATTAGTGATTAGTATTATTGATTAATATTAGATTCGATTAGAATGATTAGTATCATTATTGCTATAGTTATTGGCATTACTAATTTTGTTTGTTTGTTTTATTTTTGTTGTTGTTGTTGTTTGTTTTCAATTTTCAGATATAATGGGGCACTAAACAGCACTAACATGATCATAGTGGACATTAAACTCTTATCAGGCTTCACAGCAGATCCTGGTGAAGTAAGGACTATTAATGAACTAAAATGCTTAAATAATGTTAAAATGTGTGTGTGTGTGTGTGTGTGTGTGTGTGTGAAGTAATAATTTACTAATGCTTAATACTTTAATACTTAGTATATGTCTTGTGTTGTTCTTTTAGCTGAAAAATCAATTTTTGGTGGAACGAGTTGATTCCAAAGATGACCATATTATCATGTATATAGCAGAGGTAAGAAAAGAACACAGGGTAGAAATCTGCACATAACATTAATTATTACCTATATTACAAACATCTGCTGTACATCCACTCTAAAAACATGTAAGTTTTATTTCTATCACACAGAAACAGATATGATGTAGTATGGTATGTTTACAATATGATGTCTGGTGTATCTCCAACAGCTCCCTAGGAATATTCCTCTCAGCTATGATCTACACATTAAACAGGTGCTTCCCGTCAAGAATCTCAAGCCGGCGGTGATCAAAGTTTATGATTACTACCAAACAAGTAAGAGTTTCCTGGGTTGTGGGATTTAAACTCTGTTATTGTGACTGTATTGCTTCCACTTACTGATTCTTTCATGTAGGTGACCAGTCTGAGACGGAGTACAACTCCCCCTGTGTGTAAGCTTCCAGATCTGCATTAAAGACAGAAAAGCTTTGGATATCTTCTGTGTGCTGGTTTTTCTTGTGCACAAGAAATTTTTGTGAAATAAATGTGTCTGACCTTTAAAGGGTTTTTTTTGCCATACATATCTTATATGGCATAAGTAAATATTTACTGTAAATTCTCGAAAAATTAATTGGTCAAGGGTGATGTAGAGGGTCTTGTGGTGTGTCGGATGAAATATGGCCGACACGAACTACAACACCCAGCACACACGGACTATCACATACGCAGTCACTATTATACTAATCACACACACCTCGACTCAATCATGAACCACACCATAAATACACACACAAGCCCCACAGTTCACTGCAAAGTATATGATCTGTGTCCTTGCTACCGGTTGTTACCAAGCCTTGTATTCAGTGATTCTGATTTTCTGTTTTTTTATTCTTACCTTGCCTTGTTTACCCTGTTGCCTGACCACTGCCTGTTACCCATTCTGAGTTCGCCTTATGATTTGGATGTGTTTGGAAGATTTCTAAATAAAGCTGTTGGTACCTACACTTATGTCTGTCCCTGACACCAGTGATGAGCGATCAGTGCAAAAAAAAATAAAAATAAAAAGGCTTCACAGTATTTTTCAGTATTTTTCTTTTCAAACTGCCGTTCATGCAGTTCACAGGGCAGTGTGACACTCAGAGGAAAGTGCTATCTACCTTCTTCAGCATACATGAGCTCACAGAAACCAGTGATTAGCTAGTTTCGCTGTGATTGACAGGGGAGAGAGAGTACAGCTAGTTTTTCTCTCTTGGCTCCCAGGCAGGCCTGTAGCATCATCAGGATTAGGGCTCGTGATCACAAATTCACTAAAATATTGATAAATGAGCCCCAGTGTGTAGGATCCAAATATAATGCTTGCGCAGGGAGTTCTTACGATAAAGTTCTGCCACTGCTGATATTTCAGTTTTATTTTTAAGAATAAGAATTAGGAATTATTCACATGACATACACAGGCCTTTTAAAATCATTTATGCATAACTGTAATTATAAGGGTTTTTTTGGAAGCACCAATAACCTTATGTTGTCATCCTGAAAGCAGTGCCTTTCACTACACAATGCTTTGATCACCACAATAAACGCCAAATGACCCACAGTTGTCATGGTTCAATCACCATCTAGCACAGGGAATATACAGGACCACGAGTTATTTCTAACATTGGACCTGTTGGTTAACTTAAATCTTAAACACAAGCTTTAATTTTAGCAGAAAACCTAGTGTATTGAATAGAAATATTCAGAAAAAAAGCTCGTCTCTTATTCCACTAGGGGGCAAAATATAGCAATAAACTCAACTTACTGTAACCATGTCTCATTCCAAAAAGACTCATTTAGAGATTTTACATCAACAGGGGTGAATACATATGCAATCACAGGTTTTACGGTTTTTATTTTATAAATAATTTTGCAAATTTTTATATTATTAGCATGTTTATGAAGATGTGTGAACTGTAATTCCAGTAAGTCCATTTCAGTTTCAGGTTGCAACACTGCAACAATGTGACACTACTAAATGTGGGAAATTGGTGAATACTTATGCAAAGCACAGTGTGTGTGTGTGTGTGTGTGTGTGTGTGTGTGTGTGTGTGTGTGTATGTATATATATATATATACAAACTGCATTTCAGACACCAAGCACAGTAATGAAACTGATATGTTTAATTGTTTTTTTGGTTTTTTTTTTCAAAGAGAAGTGTCTTGGAGACTCTCGATCAGAGATCCCTTGTGCCCTGATGATGCCTTGTTTGAAAAGCAGAAGGGCATGTGCCCACAGGAAGAAAATTGTTCATGGTATACTAAAGACTCTACAGAACATTACAGCATGATGATATACCAGATCAGTCACTTAACAGTCAATTAATGCTATCTTTTAACAAAATTTTGTTAAATTTATGTGCGTAATTGAAATAGCTACATAAGCTAATTAAACTTGACAGCAATATCAATATATAAAAGTGCAGTAACTCAGTTAAATGATTTGAAGCTGATCAATCGAGATTTGCATTAGTTAGTTTTCTTACAGACAAATTTACAGACATTCAGGAGCACTAATAGTATACGAACATTTTTTTTTTATTTTGGTATTTTCATGAATACCAAATTACTTGTATAAATTCTCCTATCTTACTCAATACTTATTTAGGTAAGTATAGGTCGTATTTACTCCGGGTGACAGACGTGAATGTGAGACGGAAACAAAGCAGCAATTTATTAAACTGAGTTTATATTATTTGCTATAATACAATCTTGGCAGCCACAAAGACTTTTTAAATCTAACAACTTTGGTGTAAACCTGCAGCCCTGACAATCCTGTCATTAACTGTTCTGTCTACTGCTCTTCCTCCACTGAAAATGTTCTTAGAGTGAGCGTGGGGCAGTGAGATTCATGCCCCAATGGGTCTCTACTAACATTTGTTAAAACTGCCATTTTGACCACTATACAATATCAAAAATACAATAATAACTCTATGGAGAAAAATGGTGCAGTGAGCAAACTGCCCCATGACTGTGCAACATCTAAAAAGACAAACGCATCAATAGAACACTGGCTTACATTTATCAAATAGCAACATTTTATTAAAAATCATCATTTACTCAAAAGAGGTATTCACAGGATAAAAATGTTCACGTGTAATGTTAACATATACAAATGCACATATAAAATGTATGGAGTTATGAATGAGGACTTTATGAAGATTAAGATTTATTAATGTACGAGCCACTACTGTATTTTTAGCAAAATTCCCTCACTAACTAGTTTACTCTCCTTTTCTATATATAATAAAAAAGAAATATTTATCTGGTTAACAGAAAAAACAAACCACACGACTACTTCGTGTGGCATGGTGGGACATAGCATTGCCACCTCACATCTCCAGAGTTCCCAGTTTGATGTGCTTAGGTTGCTGTCTGTGCAGAGTTTCATAGCATGTTCTCCTCATATCTGTGTGGGTTTCCTCCAGGTCCTGCCTGTAGGTGGATTGGCTATGCTCAGTTGTTCCTAGGCATGATTACTGCCTCAAACCCAGTGTTCCCAGATAGGCACCAGAGCCACTGCTACCTTGACCAGGATAAAGTGGTTACTGAAGGATCCTTGGAAACATTTAGAAGGTTTGGAGGACTGTGTCAAATTTGGAAAACTTGCACCTTTTCACTACTGCAATGTAGTTACCATATGGCTTTCATCTCAAGATCTCAAGAAAACAATGAAAATTAATTAAGTCCTGTTTTACTTCGGTAGTCAAATCTGTGCCTGTTAAGTCTGAATGAAGTATCATGTGGTGCGACCACTGTATATCTTCCTTTGGCTCCTGCTGGTTGTTTTTTTTTATGAGTTAAGTACTGAAATGTATGTTAAGAGATCATGTCAAATTAAAGAAGTAAAAGTTATACGAAAGAAAGACATACAATAAAGTACTGATGTTAACATTGCCCTATTGTAGTTCTAATTAGTGACTAGGAGAATTTTTTAGCATGTTTAAAGTGCCAATATTTTAGATTTTCCATGACTGGTTATCTTTACTTCTCTTTTTTATCTCTTAGAATTAAACAGGCTTTTTTGTTTGTGTGTTTGATTGTTTTACTGTGCCTTAAAGACTGACATTTGCTACATATAACATTTGTTATATCAGATATCATAGAAGAAAAGGGCTGAGAGAGATCGCGTAGAGTATGTAATCATCAAGTGCCCTGCCAAACAGAAAGAGAGAAATGAAGGGCTGCATAAAACCTTACATCTCCATCCATGTAAAGTACAAAGCATTTTTAACCTGCATTACACTTTTTTTTAAAAAAAAAGATTAAAAAAAAATAATGTTAAAGGTTTATAAAAAGTTTCTCTAGGAGATTTCAGACCTGTTTTATTTTGTATATTGATCTTTTTAAATCAAACCATGCATGGTGTTGTCATCATTTGGTGTAACCACTCATCATGTAGCATAACCAATGCTACTTGATGAGACATAACTATATTAAAATTCAAAATAAAATACATAGGTTCTGTGGCTGAAATATTAATCAGTGATAGTGTGTACTCAGGTAGATACTGGTCGTGTACATTTTTTATTAGTTTTATGGGTTTGTACAAGTCTGTAAACTGTATGAACAGGGAGTGTCAAGTCTATGTCCTACATTTATATTCGAGTACTAAATGTGATTAAGTACGTGTTACGTATATACAAACAGACATGATATTACTGTACTTGTAATAATTTGTCAAAATGTTAAGCATATTAAGGAAACATTTTATTTGGAAGGAAAAATCAGTCACCCCATATGAATAAGACCCTGGCCACTTGATGATGATGAAAATGTTTGTATGTAAATATATTTGTACAGCACATTCCAAATGTTTCAACAATTGCCAAACATGTGCTTGTTTTTTAGATTAAAAAAAAAATCCCCTTCAAACTCATTACTCCTATATACAACTCTACAGGTAAAAAGTGTACTAAAGGTACTTTAAGGTAGGTGGAGTCACTGTTCCTTCCCTTGTCAAATCATGGAACACAAAGACCTCTTACATATTTACATTTCCATCTTTATATAAATATTTATATATTTTAGAAATATGCCTCACTGGTGATGTAAATTTGCAGAAAGGAATTAGCAATAAATAAATAAATAAATAAATTTTTAAAAATGTTTTACATTTTCCATCTTTTGGCTGTATGTAAGTGGTTTTTCTATGAAGGATAATTCAGTTTATAATGAAATGTACGTTACATTATTCTGTATCCAGTTTTAGCTTTGTTGAACGGCGTCACATCACTAGGCGTCATTACGTCACTTCCTGTGCAGGTGGCTCAGTGTAACGGCTGCAACATCCACAACAAGAGCAAAGCGGAACGTGTCAGCGATAACAGTAAATATATTTTTGGTTACCATTAGACCCTTAATTTAATTAAGATGTATTTTGACTGTTGTTTTTGTTGTTGTTTTTTGCTGTGCTGTATGAAATCGGTGTTGTTGATGTGACGTGCGGGTCATTTCTCTAAAAGCTCAGCTCCAGTGGCTCGGAAATGTTTCTGTTTGAAATGCGCTGGCAGTTGTGTGATAATTTACACGCGCGCACACGCACACGCACGCGCGCGCGCAACATCTGGCCATGCATTTGTAACTCGAGCTGTAGGGACTGTAGACTCGTTAGCATGCCAAGCTAATGTGGCTCAGCTGTCTGCTACTAGCTGGTTAGCTGTGTCCTATAAGGACAAGATAGCGTTCCTGAAACACGATACTAGCTAACGATGCTACTGTTTCACACGTGTGTAACTAGTCTGTTAACCTACAGTGCATTATTTTTTTAAACTTTATTTTATTTATTTGAACAAGCCGACTATCTGGCGAAGAAATGTCAAGCTGTCATTGACAGAATCAAAGGACAGTGACAGTATTGGCTGTAATATTATTTTAGTCAAGTCCAGTGCTTGTTCAAATGAAGGCACTGGATTTCCTTCCAATTTAGGGATGAGTGATAGGAAAAATATATCACAATATGTGATTACATTCCTACAGTACGAGATATGAACCAGTGTATAGCTATTCACTCATTCATTCATTCATTTAGTTCATATTCAGTAACTACTTTCTCCTGGTCAGAGTTGTGGGGTTTCCAAAATTTATCCTGGGAACACTGAGGGCGAATACATGCCAGTCTGATGCAGAGCAACATCACATACTCATTCACCCCTGTGCCAACCTCCCGGCATGTTTTAGAGTGGTGGGAGGAAACCAGAGAGCCCAGAGGAAACCCACATGGACACGGGGAGAACTCTGGGAACCCTGGAGCTGTGAGGCGGCACCGCTGTCTTTTGCCGATTGTCAAACTTGTCTTATAGCTCCATTCCATCTCAAGCTTATTGAATCCGTTTTTAAAAATTTTTGCGTCATCCTTTTTTTTGTAACAAAAAATGGAATAGGGTACGCTGCATTTGAAAGAAAGAAAGAAAATGGCATAAGTCACATTATATTAGAGTAATCTAAGTGTGTTTTAATTTGACCTTCACATATTTACTGATCAGGAGAGATTAGCTAAATAAATTGAGAAAGAAGAGATGTACAGATCTGATGCTGAGTATCAGATATTTTCAAGTCTGATCCACAGTACTTTATGCTGTGACTGCATATTGTTAACTGACACAACGCATTTTTTTCACTGAGCATAGATACAGCATGTGTTAAAGCATACCGAATTACCTTTGTTGTTTTGCATTACTTAGCAACAGAGTTAGCA
>CM074958.1:8752311-8767559 GCA_037577455.1 Pangasius macronema
TTGTTTTTTACCTTATCCCATGCGACGTAAACTTTCTTTCTTTCTTTTACCGTATTCAGTGTAATATAATCTCATTATTAAGTGTGTTTTAATTTGACCTTCACATATTTACTGATCAGGAGAGATTAGCTAAATAAATTGAGACGGAAGAGATGTACAGATCTGACGCTGAGTATCAGATATTTTCAAGTCTGATACTTGATACAAGATATTTTCAATGATCCACAGTACTTTATGCTGTGACTGCATATTGTTAACTGACACAACGCATTTCTTTCATTGAGCATAGATACAGCATGTGTTAAAGCATACCGAATTACCTTTGTTGTTTTGCATTACTTAGCAACAGAGTTAGCAACGGACTGCTGGCGCAGTGGTTAAGGCATTGGGTCCTTGAGCAAGACCCCTCAACTGCTCAGTTGTCTCACTTGTAAGTCGCTTTGAAACAAGCATCAGCCTAATGAGATGAATGTAAATGTTGAAATTGGGTATCAACCAACACTCTGTATTCAATCAAAAATGGAAAAAGTGGGTTGGTACCACTCTAGATGGATCTCGATATGAAAAATACAGTGTATTTTCGCCCGCTCTTGCTTACACCATTGCTTTAGGTCCTGTTAAATAAAAACATAGAATTGAAGGAGGGTGTACTTTCTTTTTCCGCATGACTGTAGTTCTGAAACTTAGTGGCTTTCCTGAACTGAAGTTTGTTTCTAATTTGCACATATCTTAATCACAAGTAAAGTTAGCATTTGTTTCAGGAAGACCGATTTGTTTTTCAGGAGTTTCTACAGTCCCTCCCCTCAAATCCAGTCGTGTACATTACACTATTAAGTACAGTGAGCAGAGTGGACTTTCAGGAGACGCTCACTCCTTGGCGAGTGGCCAGCCACTTCAGGTTGTTACACAGTTGTAGAACTGCACATTACAACAGGTGAGATTATTTTGTAAGTACTGACAGTTCAGGTATGTTAAAAACTGTTGACAGATATAAATGCACATGAGAAACAGCTCATATTTCTTGAGACTTGGTATATTAGTTCAGTGCTGATTTTATGACTTGAACTTATGACATCATTACTTTGTATTTATTTGAAGCAGTGAGTAAATATTAAGAGAATCTGTTTTTAAAGAGTTTTTTAATTCTGTTTTGGCTTTTTTCATCGCAGCAGAGCAGCAGTTGGCGGGGTGTGTGGGACAGGGCCATGGAGGCACCTGAGGGGGAAGGCCGCACATTTATGCAGGTGATCAGTGAGAAATACAGCCCTGAAAACTTCCCCTACCGCCGGGGTCCTGGCATGGGGGTCGTTGTGCCGTCTGGCCATCAGGGATCTCCTATGAAAGGTATGACCAAGTCAGACACTTGTTATTTGTTAAAGTCAGCCAGCATTCTTGTTACATGAGCTCAGTCAGTGCCTATTAGTAAAAAGTCTAGAGATAAGTGAAACGAGAGGTCGTATATTTTATTACCCTATCAGACCGACTGAACCTGCCCAGCGTGCTGGTCCTGAATGGCTGTGGAATTAGCCATGCAGGGGATGAAGGAGAGATCGCAGCCTTTTGTGCTCATGTGGTTGAACTGGACTTATCTCATAACAAACTCCAAGACTGGCATGAGGTAGCTATCTTGTTTATTTGCACTGCCCGTGACTCAACGGCAGTATGAAGCATGCCAACTCATTGCCACACATAACCAGTACAATTTCTGTTCCAATGTCTAATGTTTAACTCAGTCACTTACCTCTGTTCAGATCAGTAAGATTGTTATGAACATTCCAAACCTGGACTTCCTGAACCTTAGCTCAAACCCGCTAAGTGACGCAGTGCTGGAGTCTTACTGCGCTGAGGCTTTATCTAGAGTGCGCCGCCTCGTCCTCAACAACACTCAGATTCCTTGGGATGTTGTTCACGCCTTCACACGCGAGATGCCTGAGTAAGATTTCTACAGAACTCCCAATATATCTCGTTTCTTTGAACATAATCAATATGATCTAATCTTGAGCATACTGAATATCAATAGCATAGATCTTGTTATGCCCTCCAGACTGTTCTTTACTGTTTCCCATAATTGGAACAACGTTGGTTTACTGATGAACTTAGTCTCAGTTAAAACCACGTCCTGAGAGCGGTTTTATAGCTTTATAGACTTATATAAATCATGTTTTTATCACTATTCAGTGTTAGATGGTCACGCTATGACCGCTGAAAGGTCTCAGCATGTGTGCGCACTCACACAAGATGGTACCCAGGTGAGACACAAGCCACGGTACGGGCTCTGTTTAAACAGGGGGCTCCTTGTGTCTACTCTCCTTGATAAATGAACACTTGAGCTGATGATCTGAACAGTGCATATTGAGCATAAGAAGGAACGCTCCTCAGGTTCTTGTCATGATATCGGGATCCACTAGGTCACTGCCCAGTGAGCTTTGTTTTGGTAAGTGGTAGCTCAGGGGCAAGGGCTTTGGGCTACTGATCATAAAGTGTTAAAATGTTTTCAGCGATTAAAAAAAGTTTCATTCTGTTTACTGGCTTCCAGATTTATAGAATGTATGTGAGGAAATATCGGTCTGATACCGACACCGTACCGGTGTTCTGCAAGACACTGATCAGGTTTTTGCAATATATTATTGTGACTGTACCTTGCTTCGAATACTGTTAGAAATGAAGATTTGCTGCTGAAGGGCCCTGTTGTTCATGTAGGTAGTTACTCATTGTTTTTTTTTAGCTGACAGTAAAAAATGTAAAGTCCTCACCTGCACCCATGTGTGTCCTCTAGATTGGAGGAGCTATTCCTGTGCCTTAATGAGTACAGCACTGTGACAGTGTCTGCCACTCCATGCCCTTCACTGCGGCTGCTGCACATTACAGACAACAACCTGCAGGACTGGAGCGAGGTGCGCAAGTTCGGCACCATGTTCCCCTCTCTCGACACTCTCGTCTTGGCTAACAACAACGTGAACTCCGTTCACGAATCAGAGGACAATCTTCGCCGACTCTTTCCTAACTTGCGTAGCATCAATCTGCACAACTCGGGTATAGTTTCTGATAAAACGTATCATGTAATCTTTCTGTAATGCTAGAGCTTTCAGCTTTAACTGATCACTGCACTCCATAGGGATGGGAAATACGAGACATGATATTAATATAATCATAAATTATGTCAGAGTTTATCATTTACAATTTATTGAGATTTGAGTACTTTTATAACAAATACAATCTCTGATTGGAGACAAGTGGTTAGGTGTTATTTTGGTCATTTACCAATTCCCACCCTCTCGTTCGCCACTATTACATGGCAGCTAGTACCTCAGGAGGATGAGGGCTCACATATTCTGCGTCTGAGATACATGAAATCAACCTCTGCATCTTTTGGAACTGCTGCTCATGCTACATGGGCAGGGCAGCTAAACATACTAAGAGGATATCACCCAAGATTATGTTATTATTTACACTTTGATTGACAGGAGAAAGAGTAATGTCATCCCTCTCAACCAGAGAGCACGGCTTTGGCATTGCTGGGATTCTGTCTCACAATCTCGCAACGATAGATATAACATTATTTCTCGCTGAACTCAGTCTTTCTTTTTTTCTTTTCTTTTTAAATGCAACACTACTGTTCTTCTGGCAGTTTGTAAGCAAACTTACGTATCACGATACATATCATGTATCATACAAATGTTTTCAGATGTTTTTTCAAGTTTCATCAAGTGTTGCCAGCATTTTTATACATGTTAAGAAAAGTTTTATATAGTGTCATATTTGTTAAATCAGTTTATCCCATATACAGCTTTACCCGTCTATCTCTGATACTGCATACATGCGTGTGTAGGTCTCAGTCAATGGGAAGACATAGAGAAGCTAAATTGTCTCCCCAAGCTGGAGGAGGTGAGATTACAGGGCATTCCTCTGCTGCAGTCCTACACTAACACAGAGAGGCGCAGCCTCATGATAGCTCAGTAAGTGTCTCATTAGCATTTTACTACTTGTATAAGTTGAGCCATTTGCTGTAGGACTCCAAGTACCATTGTGCTCCTGCCTCAGGTTGCCTTCAGTGAGTTGCCTCAACGGGAGCATTGTTACAGACGGAGAACGTGAGGATGCTGAGAGGTTCTTCATCCGGTACTATCGGGATCACTCTGAAGAGGAGCTGCCTAAAAGGTACAGTACCTTCAATACAGGCAGGGGCTCAGTACCTGTGTGCTGGAGCTCAGTTATAACATACACTCACCAGCCACTTTAATAGGAACACCTGTACCCCCCCACTCATTCACGCAGCCTATCACATGGCCGCAGCTCAATTCATTATCCTACAGATACAGGTGAAGAGCTTCAGTTGATGTTTAAATTAGACATCATAATGGGGAAAAATGTGATTCCAGTTCATGCAGGAAGTAGCAGAGTCACGCAGACACAGATCAAGAGCCTCAGTTAATACAAAGCCTGTGGCTTTATATCTGTAGTCTGTGTTGAAGAGGACAGTCGACACACGCAACCAAATATAAAGGAGCAATGAGGTCTCCAACCTTATTAGATATCACAGAAAAAGACTCAGTGATATTCTCTGAATTTGAAGCTTAATCGAATGTCAGTGGTTTTTGAAAAATTACCAAACGCATTAACAGCACAGCTGATTTATCTTTAGTAACGTCCACAAAGCTTCGTAAAAAACAAAGCTCACTGAGAGCTGAAAACGACAAAATGACAACTAAATGGTTAAAGAGTGCCTCCTTGGCATTGCAAGCATCTTCCACTAATGGAAGCCATTGCAGCACATAAGCTACTCCATCCTCTTGCTCCTTTTATAGGACAGCATGTCTGTGGTTATAATGAATTAGCTAGTCTTATTTGTCTTAATTTATGAATTTGTTTTCGATTTCTGTCTTTCAGGTCATTAATAGGAAACAACTGATTTTCAGAAAATTGTGTGTGCAGTTGAAAGAAATAAGCTATTTAAGCTTGACCGCATAATCCGTATATGAAACTGCAGTAATTCATGGCAGTTCTATGATTTGAAGCCTGTCAGTTGAAGTTCAAAAAAAAAGAAAAGCTCTTATATGTACAAACGTATTAGCGGACGTACAAATGTGTTTGAGTATTTCATCCCCATATTAATCACTGAATGTATTATCATTTTTATATATTCTTTATTATTTTTGTAAATGGTGTCTATAATTTTGAAAGGCACACGTTTACAGTTGTGATTGTAACATGAAAATATATGTATAGATGTTTAGTAAATGTGCATTCGTGTGCGTTTTTGTGACAGATACCACTCTTTGGTGACCAAGTACGGGAAGTTGGCGCCACTGGCTGACATCGATCTGCGGCCGCGCTGCCACGCGGTGGTGGAAGTGCACTGCGAGGAGCGCGTAGAGCAGGTGAGCATCAGGCTGGACCAGACCGTGGCTGAGCTAAAAAAGCAGCTGAAAACAGTGGTGCGACTCTCAGCCAGTAACATGCGTCTCTACTACATTGATAAGGACATGCACTCAGCCTTTGGGCCTGAAGAAATGAAGTATAGCACAAGGGCCTTGCATTCGTACAGCATTCGGGATGGGGACGAGATCCTGGTGGTGCCCAAGACCAAATGACTGACTGGCGCAAGGACCAAGACCAAACTGTGCTGGAATAATTTGTGTCCATACTAACACTGCATAGACTCCACAATGTGTGTGAGACATGATTCCAGACAAAAAAAATAAATTTAGGCTTTTCAGACTGCCTTGGCATTCAGAGACGTTACATTGTGTTTCAAAGGGCATCTCGCAGCTCACATTGCTCTTCGGTGTGTGTGCCACTGCGCTTGTTGCCATGCCGCACTTATGGCTTTCTTCATTTATGTTGCCTTTGACCATGAATGGGGTTTGCTTTTAACTGTTAGTAAATGCCCGTTTCTTTAAAAGGAAAGCACAAACGAGCTTTGCTGGTTCAAAAAGTGCATCCTGTGAAACTTGACAATCATCTGTCACCGGTTATATTGTGGTTTGGTGCAGGATGGAGAAAAGGAGGGAGAAAAGGAGGGAGAAAAGGAGGGAGAAAAGGCATGACGCCCTGTGAATGGCGGATCTGTAGATGGTATATGTATAGTGTAACTCTCAGGCCATGATGTTTAACAGTAATTAGGAATCTGACAGTATAATAAAGAGGGACATCCTAAAGATAAATAAGGGTTTTTATTTATTTATTTATTTATGTTTGGTTCATGCATGAATACACTTCAACTGTTAGTGTCTTAAGAATTAATTAATCCTCAATATCAGTGTCTAGTCTAAGCAAATATTCTACGATTTTTATATAAACAGAAGCTGAAATGGGGCAGTGGACTTTCTTGGTCAGTTTAGATTTTTTTTTTTTTTAAACAGAAAATATAGTTAGTCATATATGCTCATTTTAAATCAAAGAAATATGCACCTACGCAGGCGCTATAAAGTAATAGAAACACATCTGTAATGTCTATATAAAGTGTAGGGTGTAAGGTCAGGACATGTGTAATAACCTGAATGATATGAAATACTGTATATTGTCACGCGAGCCCTACCTCCCAAAGTGCAGTCAAGCATGCAGTGGATTTTAGCTGCATTTTCTTCCTATTTTTAATTTTTTTTTTTTTGCAAAGACAGTTTGCCTAATTTCTTTGCAGTTTGGTTGACTTGATTGGCGTTTAAGACAATGCTGCAGAGTATCTACATACACGAGTAAAATATAATATCTATGATATCTAAAGCAGCGTAACTTGAAGCTGAAAAATCTTAAGTGCATTTCATTTCATGTTGCTTAGGAATTCTTCAGGGTATAATTTATTATTTTTTTTCTTTAAATAGTAAAATGATTGCTAAGAATGCTTTATGGAGTGGGAGGTAAATATCAGAACCTGACAATTTACATGAATACTATGTCAGCATTTGGGTAGCAGATTTCTATCATAATTACAGTTAAATTGCACTAGATCTGTGCTTTAGATTTATATCATTTTCCATAGATAAGGATCAAATTTTGCAGTTCTTAGAATAAGCTCAATTCTACAACCTTTACATTCCCTTATCGTTTTATTGTGGATATTGATTACGATATAGTATTCTCCTCCGTGAGAGCTACAAGATTATTTCTTGTTTTTCTAGTATAAAGATTTACTCTGGAGGTAATTTACGTTTATGATATAATACTCATAATGAAACACTGTGTTTATATTATCAATGACAGACACTGTTCTTGTGTCTCTGTAGTCATTAGACTGACAGCTGAAGTTCAGTGTTGGTAATTCCAGGCTTAGAGGAGACATGGAAGTCTGTTTGAGGAATTACTCTTGGAATTGTAGCTAGGAAGAACACAAAGCATGGTGTTACCTATGGTGATTGGTGCACAGGTTTGTTTTTTGATTTCCCCAGAATAGTTAGGAGTAAATTCTCCAAATCATACTTCATAACCAAGTAATGTGTGTGTGGTCATTTTCTATACCTTATAGATTGCATATAGTAGTATTGCAGTGAGTAGTTGGTTAGAGAAATAACTGAAATTTGAATTAATCTGTATAACCACATAATCATATTTGAAGAAAGAATAAAAGCTAATTGCTTTGTAGAATATTTAATTAAGGGACTTGTCCATATAAAACAAGTTTCCCTTTAAATAAAAGAGTACTTAGAGCAGATTCTTTGAATTCAGATGTTAATCTAGTTCAGCTATCAGTAAATAGATTTTCAAATTATTACATAAAATCGTATACACAGTTGCCATGTTGGTACCCGGTATGGTTATGTTGAAGCCAGAAGGGAAGTGAATCAAATTCACACTTGAAAGTGTTTAAGGACCGACGTTAAAAATGAACTGAAGGTTTGTAAAATGATCCCTTTTTATTTTTAAGTGGTACTGTAATGGATAATGCGAAAGATGCTACTGTGTTGATTTTGATCATTGCACTGTAATGCTATTCAGGAATTGTTATGTATTATTCATTCACGTTAACAGGAAGCATTTGTAAAAAAAAAAAAAAAATGTTAATCGGTTTATTTTGTAACGATTTGTTTTGGTGGATGTTTTATATCGTCTAAGTTATTCTTAAATTAATTTATTGAATCTGTTTTTCACAGTCATTTTTTTGTTGTATTTACATCAGAGCCACATTTATTTGCCTCTTGTTTTTAATCACTATTCTTAAACCTTGCTTTAAGTATTAAAAGGGAATTTTCATGATCTGTTTAAGTTTATGATGAATGTATGTTGTGAAAGGTCTCTAACATTATATTATAACACAAAAGACAACCTAATTGACTCCCGCCTATTGAATGTATTTATTCTGTATCAACATGAGTCCTGAAACCCCGACTGAAGGGTTTGTCCTGCATAAACAGCAGTGTGACTTTCAGTTCAAACATGACTGGTTTGTATTTGCTTCCACTACTCACCAGTTCACATGCATGTTAATTAATATGCTGTTGCTTAAATAAGTTTGCATCGAGTTGTCAGTGATTTTCTGGACGATGATGATGATGATGATGATGATGATGATGATTATGAAATTTCACTAAGGTTGAAGGGAAATAAACTAAATTTCTAAGGGATGTTTATAACTTTGAGATTTATTTTTTTCACATTTGGCATCAGTAACCTTTGGAAAGTTATTCATGGTTTTAGTACATTATGTTTACAATAGTTAACCAAGTTTTGTTTGTATAAAAACAAATCACGAACAATCTATGCTTTGGAAATGTCACTATCTGCACCTGCATCTGTTTAGTGCTCCAGAAATGTACACTATATGGCCAAAAGTACACTATATTACCAAAAGTATTCGGTCACTTGCCTTGACTCACATATGAACTTAAATGCCATCCCATTCCTAACCCATAGGGTTCAATATGATGTCGGTCCACTGCTCTAGAGTCCAGTGGCGGCGTGGTTTACACCACTGCATCCGACGCTTTGCATTGCACTTGGTGATGTGTNCCAGGCCAAGTGATTAGGACACCTGATTCTGATCATTTGGATGGGTGAGCGAATACTTTTGGTAATATAATGTACATTGGCTCTCAGATGCCTACGATTGGCATAGTGTCATAGTGATAGACATGGAAGAGAGTCTGTAACATCCCTCGCAACCAAAGAGCACAACCAATTTTGCTCCCTTGGCTCTCACTTATGGATTGCCATGGCATCAACAGGATTTGCACTTGCATTCACCCGATGATAGAGCGAACACTTCTGTTCTGCTCCATTTGGGAGCCAGAACACAGATGCCTTTTAAGGTTTGCCTTTCAAGGACAGGCAGTCAAATTCAGCACTTCTCCCCTGCACCACAAAGTTCAAGTTTTTCTTTGCTTCAGAGACATTGCCATGTGTTGGCCCACTTGGACAACATAGTGACAATTAGATTTTTCTATCATCAGGCCAGCATAAGGTCAAACAGCTCTCTGTGCCTTGCATGGAAACTACTTAGGTGGTACCATCCATGGTTACTTAGAGGTGTGCCACTCCAGGAAATCTGCACTGCTGCTACCTGGGCATCACCATCGACTTTCTCCAGGTTCTACAAGCTTATAATTGCCCCTTCCAGGGGCATGAGTGTGGCAGTCATCTCTAAACACCTTTCTAGTTAGTCCTTAGGTCAGTCATGTGGCAAATGTTATCAAGGTGATCCTCTGTTTGGCGGTGTCAGTTAGGAGGGGTGAAACAGCATGCTAGCTATGTACACATAGAGCACTTTATTAGGAACTCTGTATACTAATACTGAGTAGGGTCTTTGCCCTCAAAACAGCCTCAGTTCTTCATAGCATGGATTCCACAAGATGTTGGAAACATACCTTTGAGATTTTGGTCCGTGTTGATCTATTGCATTACACAGTTCCTGCAGATTTTTCCAGTGCACTTTCATGCTGCGAATCTCCCGTTCTACCACATCCCAAAGGTGTTCCCTTGGATTCAGATTCGGTGACTGGGAAGGTCACTGAAGAACACTCTTTGTCATATTCATGAAACCAGTTTGAGATGACTTTTGCTTTGTGACATGGTGCATTATCATGCTGGACATAGCCATTAGAAGATGAGTAAATTGTGTCCGTTTTTCAAGTTTTCAACTGTCCAGTTTTGGTGAGTCTGTGCCCATTGCAGCCTCAGCTTTCTGTTCTTGGCCACCAGGAGCAGAAGAAAACATGGTCTTCTGCTGTTGTAGCCCATTTGCCTCAAGGTTCGACATGTTGTCATTCTGAGATGCTTTTCTGCTCACCACAGTTGTACAGAGTGATTATCTGAATTACCTTTCTGTCAGCTCAAAGCAGTCTGGCTATTCTCTGTTGACCTCTTTCATAAACAAGGCGTTTCTATTCGCAGAACTGCCACTCACTGGATATTTTTTTTCTTTATTGCACCATTCTGAGTAAACTCTAGAGACTGTTGTGCATGAAAATCCAAGGAGATCAGCAGTTATAGAAATACTCAAGCCAGCTTTTCTAGCACCAGCAATCATGGTCAAAATCACTAAGATCGCATTTTTTCCCATTCTGATGGTTGACATAAACATTACCCGAAACTGCTGGCCCGTATCTCCATGATTTTATGCATTGCACTGCTGACACATGATTGGCTGATTAGATAATTACATGAATAGGTAGGTGTACAGGTTTTCCTAATGAATTGTTCAGTGAGTGTATGTAACTGTGGTTCTGTGAACCCTGGATACCCACCAGAATTCCTTTTAATTCTGAAGGAGCACCAACCCAGTAAGAACTCAGTAAGAATGTTCCAGGGAAAGACCACCGTATGAAAGCAGTATTTACTGCAAATTGTTGGAAGGTCCAATAGGTAATCAAAGTAGATTAGGTAACCAGGGAATTCTCTCCACCCCTACCATTACATGACTAGCATAGCGGTGTTGGGGAAAATTAGGTATCCTTGCTTACAGAAGTTTAGGAAAAGTAACTAAAATGTAGAAAAGACCTGTTTGAATATGTTGGTTAAAGACAGAGGTTTGGATCCGAACAAATGAAATATTATGTCTAAATTGCACTTCGCATAATTAGTTAGTAAAATGGATTTTCACACAGTTTGTTGTAAAGATCCCTGCGAACGTATTTTTAGGGATGTAAACAGCTTTCCACACAATATGATACAATTTCATTTCTTAAGGTAACAATTAGATACCTGCTTTAATATGATACAATATGATTTGATTTAGTAGTCTCTGATCAACTTTGTTCAGAATCTGGTGCAGACCTACACTTAATTCATGAATGATTATGGAAATGTAGAGAAGGACTATTTTAAGTATCAAAGTTACAGGCAACTCACCTTACTAGCCTATTTACACTGTTTAAAAAGCAGATTTGTTTACACACCGGTTATCTGTCTTTTTCAATATTGATCTATAATCAATTATGATCATTAACAATCAATATGTGATAGATGCTTCAATTCATTTCAATCAGTGCCTTTTAAATTGATGCATCAATCCAAATTGCATGATTGTTAACCCCTAGGAATTTTACCACAACTTCAATCTATGATAAAAGCTTCATTTTCATTTACATGGACAGCCATTGAATGTATATTATATCATGTTCATATACTGATAAGTTGTGATAGTGTGCATTGTTGGCTGTAGCTTGTTGTTTAAATAAACTTGATTAATAAGGATTTATTAAAACCATACCTAAACAAAAGCTGCTAGAGCATTCAAGGCTATTAGAACCTTTTTACACCTGCTGGTGTTTTTTCAACCTTAAAACGTTCTTAATGGGGAAGCTTATGCGTGAGAGTGCATATGGACATTCTCATAGAAATTTGCTTGCTGTTAAACAATGCAGAGGCTCATGAGGAACATATGGGAATGTAAATTTGCAGCCAAATGGGCCGTGGCTCTAACTGACACAATTTGCATATTGACATTGTCCCCCATTTGCTCCTTTGGCTGTCTCCCCTTGACCTCCAGGGAGTAACCCCCAAAACTGCAACCCAGACTCCACCTGCCTGACCTCACCTTCACTCCACTCCAAGTGAGCGTGGGATGGCCAAAGCTCCCAGGCTCACAAATGGAACCACATCAGATTATTTTGTTATAAAAGCGTAACAGAGATAATAATGAAAACTGAGTACTATTATATAGTTTCAGAATGGAACATGGTAAGTGAAACATGCCATGTAATGCCACGTAAGTGGTTCCAGTTTTCATTATGGCACTTATTAGAACAGCATCAGTGCTAGAATTAGCTATTTAAAAAAAAAAATGAATTATGAACTCAATAAGAGTTGCATAAGTTTATAAATTTGTTAGTTATTGATGTAGAACAGTTTCCCAAACCAGTGCTATTATCAATGCAAATCAGCTGACTGTTTATAACTATCTATTTTAATAGATTTGTGTGCAGGTTTTTAAAATAAGCTATAGTGATAAATGTTAATGAATGACTATTGTAAAGAGTCAAATCAATTGTAAAGACTTTTTGGTAATGCTTGCAGTTTTTTAAAGGTACATCATGGTTTTTAACACGTCTGAAGGAAAAATGTAATGCAGTGGAGACTTTGGTAAAGGTGGACATTTTTAAAGCTACATTAGGAATTTGTTTAATTATTATTTTAACAACCTTGATAAAAGCTTTTTTTAAATGTCTTGTTAAGCAAAAGTGTTAAGATAAAGTATCAATAACCTTAATAGTCTTTTGTGGTTTTATTTCAGTTGATGTATGGATCCAAAAAAGTGAATATGTGAAAGAAAGACTTTCTATCAGAACAATGAGATTTATAGTATTTTACCAAGCAAGGATCAGTATGAGACTTCCAACTGAGGCACCCTGGCATTTTATGTGTGGATTATAGAGATTATGGCCTACTTTCAGCTTTCACAAAGAAAGATCAGTGTATCTTTTGCAGGATCACCCTGGTTACTTCATGTTAGAGTTTTTGTGGTCAAAAAAATACTTTTAGGCTAAAAATGCTGAGATTTCTTGCTTAATGTTATAGTTTTTGCTAAATCTCAGCTCACAGCAGTTCTAGCAGTTAATATATAGTGTTAAGTCTGGTGTTTGATATGCCATTTGAGCCTTTGTGCAGGCAGTAAGAATAGCCATGTCCTTCTGCGTGGACCATTAGACATTAGCAGGTCCTCAATGATGTAGTGTTTGTCATCGAAACACCCTGGACAGCGATATTTTAGCTAAACCCTCATCAGCACCCTTTTGTCCCAACACAGTTCAATGTTAATGCCCTGTTGAGGCCACTAACTCACTGGTGGTGTCCTCCTCCATGCTCCTTTCTCAGCCTCTGCTCCTCTTGTGCACTGTCCAGCTGCTGGCGACCTTTACCCTTCTGACCCTCATTCCTGACCCCAGTGAGCGGTTCCCACGCCACGCCCTTTTGTGCAGAGCTTGCCATGGCAACACGATGGTCAGTGGTAATATATCCTCTCTAAGCAAAAGGCATAAAGGATGTCGTCTGATTTATTCTGCTGCTAAGCTGAATAAATGGCCCCCACATATGCCCAACATTTGAAAAGCAAGAAAACATGTGAGAGAAAATTTAGACTGATGGTGAGAAAAATAAAAAGATTAGTTTGACAAATCTATAGATGTGTGCTGATTCATTCAGGAAAAAAACAGTGCTTTCCTTTTAAGAGTTAATTCAGGCTCAGTTACTTTTAATGTAATGTTTAAAGATTTCTTACCATCCAGTAGAGTAGGAGATTGCCTTGGTGAGCAATGATCATAAGTTTGTATCACACCCCAGTAACAGGGTCGAGGGAATCATGTTTGCTTTGCACACGCTCAAACAACACTTTATCAGCCAGGTTCAAGTGTCTGAGACACACTTTTGAGCATCTGAAGCACCGTCACACAAACCAAGGCCCTTATTAATTTCTGCTCTATCCACCTGTCATCTGGCATCTCTCCCTCTCTCCTTCTCATTCTGCCCCCTTGGACCCCTCCCTCCTTGCCCTCTGTCACTTTCACCATTTATTGTGGCTGGAGAGATTTTCTCTTTTGAGGCCTAGTCTCTTAGGTAACCCCAGTGCTGCATGTAATGAGATGGATAGAATGAGAGGCAGAGAGAGATGTAGACACACACACATACACACACACACACACACCCACACACACACACAAAGATACCGACAGAGCAAGATGGAGCAAGACGGAGACGTAGTCAGACGCAAACCAGAACACTCTCATATGGAATTCCCAGTTTGGAGCTTTGTTGGTTTACAAGTGATCCATCTCAGCAGCAGATTCAAAGGTAAAAGATTAAGTAGATTAAGAGATGTCTGTAGCTTTTGGACAATTAATCTCGATTGAAGGAGAAAAAAAACTACATAATGTTTTCTGGTGAAATCTGTGCAGTTTCTCACACAGCCAGACGAGAATGTAGAAACTTGGCTGTGTTGGATAAAACACATTAAAAACTAATTTCCTAAAGTAATTTGAAAGCAATTATTTTAATTAAGTGAAATTTTTACTTTCTAGAAATTTGACAAAAATTGTATAGGGCTTTATAGGAATTTCATTGTACATTGAAGGGATGGAACTATGATTTCTGAACGGGAAAGTTTTACAATTTTTGAGTTTTGATTTTCGAGCGTAAAAACTATACAATGTATTTAATATTAACTTTTATGTTTTTTTCTCATATGATGAAATTTCCATGTATCATGTGTATAATCTTTCTTAATATAGCAGAAAAGAATGGACCTTTTGCACCTGGACATGTGATGGAGCTTCACTTTACCCGATGTTCCTGTTTCCATTTGGCTGTCAGAGGCTGATTGTCCAAACGCAATTCTTGCATCTGTCTGATCACTTAGCAGGAGTTGTGGATGGACATCATACCTCTGGCTTGCTGCTACCCTCAACAAGTGACATGAGAGGCACAGAAGAGTTACTTTAGAGGAAGACAAATGAAACTTGCCATGTTCCCGGCAAGTACAACAGACGCACTGACCAGGTTCAATGACACATACACAAACACAAATGCAAATAAAAAAATCAATGTTTTAACTAACACCTGAGATCTGCACATATATCAATGCAATATAAGAGATAATACAGACATTCTCAAATGTTACATTCACTTTATTTGGCATATCCAGCTATTGTCTGTCCTTTACTTTACTGCCCATTACTTTTACCCCTCTCTATACTATTTAAATGTTCATTCATCAATAAAACTCAATATTTCTTTGGCATTTGATGAGTTTATATCGCACAGGAGTTTAGTTTGATAGCTATAATGATATTCAATGAAAACATCTTTTTTTCATCTCAGAAACA
>CM074958.1:8767659-8779568 GCA_037577455.1 Pangasius macronema
GGCCAAGTGATTAGGACACCTGATTCTGATCATTTGGATGGGTGACCGAATACTTTTGGTAATATAGTGTATGTGCACACCTGACCATCACACCCATATGTGCCCTCCAAACCCCCTGACACCCCCCCTTATTCACTTGAATTCATAATTGAATACAGTATGCACAAGGTTTTTCTAATCCCACTTGGGCAGTTATAATTTTCGGGTGCCTGCTTGCAGCATTTTCTAGTGAATTGTTTGGTTCTATAATCTGAAATACAAGCAAACTAGTAGCCTCATTTAACATACAATGACGGTGACCAGGCAGTTACTAAGGATGAAAGAATGATCGCTGTAAATAAACACAGTCTTAATTTGTCCCATGAGCTTCATACAGTATCTGACCACTCAGGTTCACTCACATGAAAGTAAAAATACACACTTCGAGTATCAGCCAGATGCTCAGTTAACCTTTCTGGCAAGCTTTCTTAGAAAAAAAAAAAAAAAAGTTGTACTATTCTTTCCATGAAGGCATGACTCGAGAGTCATGGGTCTGCTATTATATTACTACTATATCATTATTACATTATGTCCATTCTAGTGTAATGTGGATTGCTTGTAGCTCTGCGTGTACGTACGCTATATGGCCAAAAGTATGTGGACACCTGAGCATCACACCCATATGGAGTGGGCCCAAACTGTTGCCAAAAAGGTAGAAGCACACAATTGTACAGGATGTCTTTATATGCTGTAGCACAGGGGTGTCTAATCTTATCCGCAAAGGGCCCGTGTGGATGCAGGTTTTCAGTCCATCCCCCTGCTTTAGTGTAACAGTTTCCCTTCACTGGAACTACGTGGCCCAAATCTGCTCCAGCATGACAATGAAGATGAAATGGTTTGCTGAGGTTGGAGAGGAAGAACTTGAGTGGCCTGACCTCAACTCCACTGAACACCTTTGGGATCAACTGGAACGTCGGCTGCGCCCCAGATCTCCTCACCCAACATAAGTGCCTCTGGAGTGATTACGTGAACACCGACTTACTCGTGAGTTAGAGGTTTTAGATCATCTTTCGGAAGGGTCTTCTTACCTGAAGGGGGACCAAATCTGAAATGGGATGTTCATCAATCACTTATGGGTGTGACGGTCAGGTGTCCACAAACTTTTGGCCATATAGTGTATCTCTGTAGAGGTCTGCTGTATAGCAGCATATATTAAGTAGCTACTATTTCTCCAAAACATCCTTCAGGTATTTCAGATCCATCACTTGAGAACAATGCAGTGTTTATTTCTGTCACCAGGGTGATCTTGTGGGCGGGGCTACAGCCTGACGCCTGAGTGAAAGGTTTGAGCCAATCAACTTATCGGACGGGGTGCTGACGTCAGCGTTAAAGTGAGAGAACCGTTATCAGGACACTAGAGCCTGGAATTTTACAAAGGCCACGGTGCGTTAAATTTTGTTGGTTAATGGATTAGCGGTGTTGTTTTGTGTATGGTTTCTGCTGAGTGTGTTTGAAGGAGGCTGAAATGGCGGATTAGAGGCTGAGGGAGCTCTGCTGGAGGAGCACAGGAGGATGAGACACTGCACTTTGTGGTGAGTAATGCTGTGCTGCACATTCTTCCCATGATATGCACTTGGCCTGCTAGCTAAAGTGTGTGTGCGTGTGTGTGTGTGTGTGTGTGTGTGTGATTGAACTGTGGATTAGCTTTCCTCTTCCTAAACACAACTAATTTCCTAGCAAAAGGCTTATAGCTGTGCCTAGCTAATGGCTAAGAGCTAGTCTTCATGCCTAGGAAGCTATAATTCTTTGCAATTCTATTGTCTTATTTCAGATTATAATATGTTTTAATCTCTAAACATTGTTAACTGCAAGGGAACCCAGAGAGTTTAGAGGAGTTCATTAATGAATGGGTCTTTAACTGCATGAATGGGAGAAAATGACGTCACGTCAAGTGACCAAACGGACCTAATTATAGTTCCCACTATAGACGACCACGACGACATTTCGAGTTCAACTGCTCCAAGTTTGTCTGGATGCAGTGCATTCATCTCCCTGCACATCATCACCCTCATCTGCTGGCTCCAGGAGCTTGGGTCATAAGCTGATGAGCTGCGATGTGTCTGAAATTCATGTACATTCACTCATTTGGCAGAGCCGTTTATCCAAAGTGCCTTACAAATGAGGTAAAATGTAGTCCGTGTATAGAGAGTTGAAGGTTAAAGGCTTAGCAGTGACTCACTGGCAGTCCTGGGATTTGAACTCACAACCTGGAGTATTTATAAGGATAAGGCACACAAGTTAAAAAGCATCTATGTACAGAAACCACAACAACATTCATCCATCCATTTTCCATACCACATATCCTACACAGAAAGCCTGGAGACTATCCCAGGGGACTCGGGGCACAAGGCAGGGGATGACCTGGGTGGATTGCCAACCAATCACAGGACAAAATCGCACACACTACAGACAATTTGGAAATGCCAGTCAGTCGACAGTGCATGTCTTTGGACTGGGGAGTGGAAACCGGAGTACGCAGAGGAAACCTCTGAATCATGGGGAGAACATGCATGGGGATTTGGTGCTCAAGGCTATTGTTTATTCTGAAGGTCTGAGTCCAATAACTGAAGTCTTTTGGTACATCGGTGCATCAACAATTCATCACAGAGCTGGCCAAATCCCATTTTTCCATTTTTAAATGTTATGGTAAATAGTCTCGAGACGTAAAACCGACTTCTACATGACATACAATTAGTTTATAATCGATAACTCAATTTTAGTAACAACCTTCTGTGACCAAGTTGCGCTAAACCGTCATGCGTGTAATAACACCGTCGTGTCACGTGTTGACGTGTATGATCTTTGCTGTGTCCACTAAAATCTAAATACGTTTCCATAGCATAAACTACTTGAGTGAAACTAATAGCAGATCCAATACTGATCCAGGATTTCAGGCTGGTATCAACCCCAAAACAGAAAGCATCCCCGGTGTTTACGCTCATATCTCATCAAAAAACTAAACATAGACAAGACATTTGATTGTCAGTGTGTTTCTCTCTCAAGTAGACTAGCCTCGTTACATACATCAATCAGGTGAGTGTGAAGTTCACTGGCAGATCTGTGGGGGGTAGGGGTTTGATGAATGATTTTCCATGTTGGTTATAACACACCACCGGACACTTTTGGGAAGTGATATATGTGATGTCCGAAGGACTTGACTTTATACGAAGAGGCAACGTACAATCTCTCTGAGATGTCCTGTAGTTCTAGTTTAAAGTCTGGTTACCTCCAAAAGCGAAAAGGGAGAAAATTGCATTAAAAGGAGGATTTCGATGTTTGAAGAGTGATCATAGACATTTTGACAGCCGGTTTCCGATAACAAACTGAACTGATTAGGCTTCTGTTTTGAGCTAAAAAAAAATTTCATCAAAGCATAAACTTCACTGTGCTAGGAACTCACTGTTAGCTAGCATGGTTTAAGACCGATCCTTAGACAGACTGATTGTCTTTTACCACCACGTAACCTAAACTGGCTCTTTATTCAACATCATCATCCATTTGCAAAGATTCAGAACCGATTAAAACATTTTCACATCATTTCCACATCATGTTGTCTTCTTAAAGTAGTAGATAAGCAGGAAAAAATGATTTTTCACCTTTTTTTTTTTTTTTTTGGCTGTTTGCCAGAATTTAGTCTCGGCATCATCCGATGGGTTTTCCCAGACCACCCCACATATGCTAGTCATATTTGTGTCTAATCAAAAGTTCCTTGTACAGGACCACATCTACTTATGTCTGTTCACGTGCAGTCCTCTAAACACTAAGAACACTTAAGCATTCTAACTGAAGTTGAATGTTTGGATGTCTTAGTATAACTTTATGACTGAAGACAGGTTTTAATTCCCAGTTTGCAACTCAGCTCACGTGCACAGACCTTTTCCAATTCTGCCTTGGCCTGAATGTAAATGTTGCACATATGGGAAAAAACAGGGATACTGAAGCAAGGAATATTCACGCAGGCTTGCTGAGGGTGCTGCAGCACCTCTGGCTTTTAACTGATTCCTTTAACTGCTAAAAAAATATTAACAATATATAGACGGCACACGTCATGTGTACGCTGCTTAAAATTCCAGCACCACTAATGTATAACGCCTTGCAATGTCTCTGAGTTAAAGAGCAAATACAACTCTGCTGTAGTTAGTTAGTTAGTTAGTTAGTTAGTTAGTTAGTTAGTTAGTTAGTTAGTTGCAAATTAAAGGAAGAAAGAGCAAAATATTGGCATACGGTATTCTACAAGTCTCTGGACCTGTACTAGATGTCAGTCAGTGATTGATGATGGTGTTGAAAAGCACGTCAGTCCAAAATCTTCCACAGGTGTTCAGCTGCGCTCAGATCTGGTGACTGCGAAGGCCAGAGCATATGATTTACGTCATTTTCGTCCTCATTCAGTCAGCCCTCGTGTGCTGTGGGTGGGGACATTGTTAACCAGGAAAAGACCACTCTTTTTCATCTGTAGATGGCTGAATGCCACAAGCTTGTCATTTGAGTGCGTTTGTCACTTACCTACTTCTGACCTGCGATATACGCCATTATTATGGAATTCATTCCAGTGCACATTACAGTATTAAAGGATTATTTTCCACTTACTGTAACGTGCAGTCACTTTGTTGTTTCGCTGCCAAATACCAGAAATCTCATCCAGAATCTTCTGCGTAAATAAACATACCCACAACCTTCATGTGTCAATATTACACCCGATGGTCTATGGTTGGATGGTAACAGAAAGCATACTTGTGTGTAAATATGTTTCTTCTTGTGTATTAAAATAACGTATTGGATGACTTCTTCACGAGTTACGGCAGATACATTAATTCAGATACAAATATATGAGCAATATTTATACAGCAATCTCACAGGTAGAGGAAGAACAGTCAACGCTTAGCTGCATAACCTTCATCTCATCTCTGCCACTTTGTAGATCTGCTCTTGGTGCTCAACTCATCTGCGAGTTAGGAATCTTGGTTAAGGGCTGATGGATGGATCTTGGTGATGGATGGATGGATGGATGGATGGATGGATGGATGGATGGATGGATGAACGGATGGATGGATGGGTGGATGGATGGATGGATGGTGGTTATATGGGCACTAATGATGACAAAAGAACAGATCCTGTTCTAGCACACCACCCACCAGCCCATAAAAAGCATCAATGCTAGTCCTTTAAGAGCAGATTGGAATGCCACTAAGTGTTGAGTGACTGAGCGAGGTCGTAGGCAACAGCTATATTTACCATCAGGGTAACATGATCTCTGGCATTCTGGATCACTGTGCTCATGCAATCGTCCTGGTCTTCTCACTCTGGGGCAACAGCCTCCAAAGCCGTACACCGTCTAGCTGAAAAATGCGCCACTGGTGAGCCTTAAAGCCAAAATATAAAGTACTTGCTTTTCTTTGTACCTTTTCTTAAAATCTAGTATTTGCTGTTTGAGTGCCTTTTTTTTAATGGAAACAAGGAGTGTTACATTTAGGTCATGCTTTATTTTAACCTGTACATTTACCAAGGGATATTTTGTTTGCATATCAGTGTATTACTTTAACCTCATATCTTATAACTACATTATAGTCTCCTTGTCTCCTTTTGTCAAGCTCCCAAGGCCTGATGAACATTGATTGTTTGTATGTTGTTGTTATTTTGTTTTTTTTTCCCCATTCTCCAGGTTTGAGCAGTGAAAGGTGGATGGGACATATAAGTTGCAGATGCACCCTCTGTTTTTCCACTGACTGGAACTGAGAACGGCTCAACGTACAGCAGGTATCCCTTAACCCAACACCCGTCTCCTACACCAGCACGGACGAGTGGCACCGATCATATGCACAGAGAATGAAGAGGGTTGCAGATTGTTTCAGCCTTTAATCGGATAAACTAAATGAGCTTATCTAGTTCGTCAAACCAAATGAATATTAAATCAGTTAATATATAAGTAGATATTTATTAAAAGAACAAATGATGATGTATGTATTATATCAAAAAACTGTTTGATGTTTGTTTGTTTAAAAAATGGAGCTAGAAAGAGTACAAGCATGCTACATGATACACATTTTAAAGTTTATGATATTAGATGCAGGGTGTATTTGGCTTCAGCAGGCTGGGTTTAGCTGAGACCATGACGGACACCACGAGCTCTTATCTGCTCATATTCCCGGGTAAATATAGACGTGCCTGAGACTTTTGGTTTAAGTACAGAACATGCTGACCACGAGCATTTTTTATGCTTCGAAAAAAGACACCTCCAGGTCTGCGATGCGAAATGATTAAACTCCTCCTGTAGTTTGAGTGTGCTGTGTCGGTTTAGTATTTTTGTAACTTCGTCAATGAAAGTTGTTTGAAATGTGCTTTATAAATAAATTGAAATTGAAATTGTAACTTGGTTACTTCAGGAAGGAGTAGCTTGCTTTAGTGTGCACAGAAATTGGGCTTTATGTTGATCCATATTTGAGATGTTTTTGGAGAAAAATCGCGGAATTGACGCCTCTGGTTCAGATTTGTGTTTAGGCTGCTTTTGGGTAACGTTCTTTATAATATACAGCTGCAGTGTTATGTCTGTTACATTGGTACAACCTGTTAAGACCCAAGTAATGATATACTCTCAGCTGTTTATGAAAGGCTGTAGGCTGTCGGTTTTGTTGTTGTTGTTGTTGTTTTTTAAATGTATTGTGTGTTGAACAATGGGTCAAAAGTGTCAGAAAACAAATTCACATATCGTTTGGCAAAAGGTAAAGCGTCTTCTATTCAGAGAGAATGTAGTGCCCATGGTTCCCGATTCAAACCTGAGCTCGGGTGTGTGTGCTTTGTGCCCTGTGTAACTGACGGACTGACGCACAGTTCTGTGCAAAAGTCTTAGGCACCCTTTTTTTTTTTTGTGCAAACTTTGTATAGATTTTTATTTCATGACTTGTAGAGTATTGAGTCAGTACAAACATTTTAGATGATTTCCCACGTAACGATAAATGCTACAGAAAAATGTTTGTATGCCAAAGTCTCCAGAAGAGCTGTGGCTGGTTTTGCAAGATGCTCAGTAACACTTACGGCTCATTTCCTTATGAAACTGCACTAATTGTACCTGAGACTATTTTTTTAAGCAAAGGGTCATCACACCAAATATTGACTTTGTTTCATGTATTACTGTTTACTGCTCTTTATAAGTATATACTTTTTAGTATTTTTTAAATGTAGAAACATTTAATTTCATTCTTTTTGAAAGCATTTCTTTGCATGTGCCTAAGACTTCTGTACAGTACTGTATGTAGATCCAGGGTGGATTCCTGCTTTATGCCCAGTGTTCCCGGGATAAGCTCTGGATCCGCCGCGACCCAACCAGGATAAAGCGGTTATTGAAGATGATGAATAGAAGATGAGGAAATGAATAGATGAATTTATGTAGTAAACAACAGCAACAGGCACCTTGGCCTTAATTATCAATTCATTGATTTTTTATCAGTATATTTGTATAGAGGAGAGTATCTCAGAGTATAATTTAAAAAAAACGCAAATAAGTCTGTATTTGTTTAAGATAGTTTTGCTAGGAAACGTACCTTAGATACTGACCACAATGCTGCATGCTGTTAGATTAGTTTTTGTTTACCTTGGACACTAAGGGAACACGGTTTTAGAGTGGTAAATTGTCTTATGGGTTTTTGTATCCTCTGTAGTGAGGATTTTTTTTTAATTCTAGTCGTAGTATGCCATGTGCTTCGGTCTGCCTCTAGTGCTACCTACCCCAGAACTAAGTGCTGAATTATTGATGCCTCTGTGGACTGCACAGGGAGAGAGAGGCAGAGAGAGGAAAGACAGCAAATGTGGATGCGTGTCATTGAGTGAGCGAGAAAGAGCGAGAGCAAAGAGACCGAAAGAGAGCAGTTAAAGAAATAGGAGCCTTTTTACTGAACCCAACACGGAGCCACAACACCAGATACTTTTATTTATTCAGACACTGCAGTGGCTCCCGAACAAGAGCCTGACTCTCCATGAGAACACGCTGTGCCACCTTAACATACAGCTCTGCTCAGGAGAGTCTCATGTTACACACACACACACACACACACACACACACACACACACACACACACACACACACACACACACACACACAGCCGAGTCTGCAGTGCACAGGCCATAGTCACATTAGACTTCCCTAGAAGAATGTGGGAGGAAGCTTCCCGATGCCATGCCTTAGCGAATCTAGCCCTGTTTACACACACATATCATGCGTGCCATGTTCAAAATAGTCATGTGATGTTTGTCATCAATAATTGAATGGTTTTAAGAGCACTCAATACACCAAGGTATCCAATATTTATAGCCAGTGATTGTATAGTTTCCGATTGGAAGTTTGTGTTACAGTTTGTCGAATGAGAAAGAGTGACTTTGTTCAACTTTGCTCAAATAAATACAACGAATTGTGTTATTTCTAAAAATAAAATAATAAAAAATAAATTAAAAAATAAATAAAAAAAATAAATAAAAATATTAATGAATATTTTGGAAACTGATTTCTTTTGTTTTTGTATTTATTATTATTATTGTTGTTGTTGTTATTATTATTATTATTTTATTTTTTTTAATAACAATAATGATCACAATAACAATACCGATAATAAAATGATTAATTATTAATAATATTGATTAGTATTGATGATGATTATTATTATTTAATATTGTAAAATAACCCTGAGTAGGCAAAAAGGTGCTATGAAAATAAAGGCAATTCTTATTCTTATTTTGCAGTCGATGCGGCCTGTCACTGTCTCTCCTCTGTCCGAGCTGTCAGCATGTCTCGTGTCTCCTCCACGGCCAAGCGCTACGCTGGCTCCTCCTATACCAGCCACTATAGCTCGTACAGCTCCTCTCTGACGCCCTCGCTCGGGACTTACGATCGTGACAAGCTCCCCTACAAAGCCCCCTCGACGTCATACTCCACCTCTAGCTACCTAAGCTCGAGCGGCAGTCGCACTCGGAATTACAGCTCCTCGGAGCCTGAGCGCGGCCGTCCCGTCCCTCGCACTGACCTGCTGAGCGGCCGGCGCAGCGAGAGCCTGAGTCGCACGCCGTTGAAAGGCTACAGTTCAGGACTGAATGGCGGCTCAGCCTACTCAGCCTACGGCTACTCGCCGGCACAGACCAGCTACCTCTCCACCTCTCCCGTGTCGTCCAGCGTCTCCTTAAACCGAAGAAAGTCAGTTAGTCAGAGCGACCTGACACGGGAGTTGTCCTCACTGGCCCTCAGTGACACTTCTAGCAGCAGCAGTCTGAAGCAGGCGTACAGGAGCCGGACAAGTGATGCCACCGAGTCCTACAGCAGTAGCGGCAGCAGCAGCTTGCGCTCCAGCTTCGGGATGTCACGCAGCTCCACGCAGGAGGCCCTGAGCAGCAGCAGCCGCTTCTCCACCTCCATTGGACGCTCCAGTTCGCCGCTAAGGGAAGAGCCAGTGAGACCGGTAAGCTTTCCTGCACTCTCAGTTCAACATCAGTGGTGTATTGTCTTGCAGAAGGTAGTCTTTATTGCACTTGAGCTCCATTAAGGGGCACTGTTGCGAAGAAGTGCAGATTCAGTGCATTTTGGGAAAGGGAATGTAAGACGATCAAACTCGCTCGCATTTCAGAATGCTCACTGCTGTGTTTCTTGCCTGCTGAAGGTGATTTTTAAAGGATACTGTAATTCTTGAGCTTCTTAGGGCTGATACACCAGATCAGTACCACAGTAGTATTTCCACACAGTGCTCAATGTGCTAAAACAAAAGCAAGAACAACTCCAAAAGACTCCACGTGGAAAGAATGTTGAGTCAACACTCAGACACATGACGCTGAAGAAGTGGTACAGTGTAGGCTTTAATGGAGTTCGGGTAACAGTTGGGTAAATTATCACTAGCATTTCAGCAGCATCAGAAAAAGGACTATAACAGAGCGTACTTTGCTGTTTGCTGCAGTTAAGTGACAAAAATATTAAACAAAATTACAGGACTGGCAAGCAAAAGAATTCTTTAGCCAAGGGTTGGCATATTTTTCACGTAATCTGTGGACTCAGCTTGAATTTGGAGTGACACCATATGGTGGAATGATCTGAACAATGTGTTCAGCTACAAATAGTGCTATTTCACACATTTTCAGTGTACAGCCCTGAAATCATGAAAAAAGTGTCAAAACTTAGAGCCAGTGGAAAAATTGGAAAAAAGTGAAAAAAAAAAAAATCCAGAACAAAAGAGAAGAAGAAGAAGAAAGGAAACAACAGTAAAGGGACCGAGTACTTTTTTTTATGAACTTCTTGCTGCTTGTTAGAACTTGACAGTATAATATCGTGATTAATTATGTTACAACACACTTTTCTGAGACATTGTGGGTATTGTTAGGATTCTGACAGCTGTTTAAACTCTGATTGGAAGCAGCAGATTGTGGTCGTTAAAACTGTTATCTGGTGCAATTTTGTACAAAATTGTTTATTTTCCCTCTTTTTTCACTGTTACATTATTGTTTTCATAGACGTTAAATAAAAGTATCATAGCAAACTTATACATCCTGATACATATCACATCTTATAAAGAATTAAAAGTGATATTTTTAAGATATTCCTCAAATTCCCAAAGATTCCCAAATCTGTGCGTCTGTTGCCATGGTAAGATTTAGCCTCTTTGCTTTTGATAGTCGGTTTCCAGATCTTGTAATTGTGTTGAATATTTTTGGCACAGAATTTACTCCCTAGCTGTCATCCTAGTTGTTCATTCTTTTCAGGGAAACCAGGCTAAATTTAGAGCATCGTCTGTCTTACTTCAAAATCAGTTGTCTGGATTTCGCAGATTAGTCTGCACTTCTGGGAATTTCAGAAGTGCACATCTGAGTGCAACTCACTTTAATTCTCCTGCTAATGCTCTGAATATCTAGGACCAGTTCCACTCAGGCTACTTATAATGCACTGAACCAGGCCAGTACCCACAATAGGCTGTTCATCTAAATGGCAGAAGAGAAAAGTAATATCTCGAACCGGAGAGTAAATCAGCTGAATTGTTTACGCTGGGAAAGGCATTTATTGATAAGCATAATTGAATAATTTGACCGAAATAAGTGGTTTTAAACAGTTCATGTTTCATGTCTTTTCTGGCCCTACGAGTGATGCAGCTCTGTAGTGATCCTAACACACAAAATCTGAAGCGAGGGCCTCATAATTCAAACACTGTAGATGTAAGAAGCGAATACCACTTTTCCAGTAACAACATACTTTGTGGTATTGCAGTAGACAGTGTGTCTGAGTTAGTACTGGAGCATTAACAGAGCTTTCCTGTCAGATCCTTGCCAGTATGTGCTTTGCAAGTTTCGCTTAAATGTGAATATGTTTGAAATATATTCTTCCAGTTCTATTAAGCAAATTCAATTTTCAGCTGGTTGTCTACAGGGCTTTGATGTCTAGCGTAGGTCGTGGCCAAAGTCAGATTGTTTCATTGAATTCTCCGAAGAAAT
This sequence comes from Pangasius macronema, assembly GCA_037577455.1. NCBI lineage: Eukaryota > Metazoa > Chordata > Actinopteri > Siluriformes > Pangasiidae > Pangasius > Pangasius macronema. The sequence continues at coordinate 8,779,147 of CM074958.1, forward strand.
CTCCACGCTGTCAAGATTGTCTCCACTAACATACAGGAACCTTCGTCATTAATGCTAGAACACTTGATGATTAGTGATACCAGTGAAGCTGATAACAGTTCAGGACATTTCATACTCATCTGTTGTGACATGCTGGAGGCAGAGATGGGGAGTTAAAGATAAATTCTTCTTAAGCAGAGAAAAAGAATGTGCCTCTGGTGCTGTGTCATGTGTTTGTCAGCAGCACAGTGTTAATTCACAAATCTTAGAAGAAAATCTAGATTTACTGATGATGAGGTCCAGTTATGCATGTTTGGGGTTTTGCATGTTGTCTCTGTGTCTGTGCGGGTTTTGTCCAGGTTCTCCAGTTTCCTCTCACTGTCAGAGAAAAGCTCCAGACTCACTTGTCCCTGACCACGATACAGTGGCTACTGCAGATGAAT
>CM074958.1:8793185-8803761 GCA_037577455.1 Pangasius macronema
CACTTCAATCACATCTTGATTGTTTTATTTCAAATCCATTGTGGTGGTGTATAAAGGCAAAATCACAAAAACTCTGTTTGTCCATTGTTGTCAGTTTTGTTTGTCCATTTCTGTATGTCTGATGTTCATTGCCTGACAGACTAGATGCACAAAGTCTTTCCTTAATTCACACTTTCAGATCTGAAGCGTTTCTCAGAAGCTCGCGTCAGATCCAGCAAACTGTCCACTTTTGTCAACTTCCCCATGAAGGACCTGGACCTCAGGGAGTTTGCCTCTGACAGAAGCAGTTAGTATTGTCGCATGTTAGACCTACAAAAAATATTCATATAACAACCATCTCTCATTTAGTCCAACTTGTTCATATATGATACAGAATTGCATTAAAAAAAAGTATACACAGGTTCATACAATATAACCAAAGAAGAATGTAAAAATTCCATAGACCTCTTCAGTGCAGATTTATTTCATGAACTATTCAAATATTACGATCATTATTCAAATATGGAAAATAATATGTTTGCTGTTTATTAGTGCCGAAAGGGCATTTTATTCCCGAACCTTCCACTGACAGAACACACTGGGTCCAAACTGACATTATTTATAGTCCTACTTTATAGCCTAGACATTATTTATAGTCCTAGGGTTTGGATTAAACCCATTTAATTCAAGTGAGCAGTCAAACAGGCTGATAACTTTAAGAACTTGATAATAACTTTGGTAATGGTAGGTTGTGATTTGTGACAAAATAAAAACAAAACACACACACACACACACACACACACAGACTCCCTGTATATGTTTCACGGACCTCTGGGGGAACCACTGAGCTAAACATTGTGAAAATTATACAATAAAATAATCATCTGAGGCACAATGAGTAAAATGTAGGAATATGAGTGCAAAGGATTGTCATGTTGTGATGTATTGTGCTCGATTCTTTTCTGTTCTCAACGTTTACACAAATATTCTTGCATGTCTCACTGTGTCTCCAGGTAGTGCCGTGTATAGCCTGTATGCAGTGTCCAATCACTCAGGCACTACCATGGGAGGGCATTACACAGCATACTGCTGCAATCCTGACTCAGGCGAATGGTACACCTTTAATGACTCCAGGTACTCATTCCACCTGTACAAGACAAGCTAGAGTTCATTTTCATTCGGATGTCTAGATCTGACATTGCTTTGGCTCTAACATCCATCCTGCGTGAAGTTTCTGAACTGCTTGTTGCCGTCTTCCGGCTCCTTTTCTCCCGGCTATTATTGTTTTACTTTTTCTCTCTCCCCATAACGCCCCCACACTCACTTCTACTCTCTAACCTCTCTCCCACTCACATTCTCTGTTTCTTGGTGAACAGCGGCTGCCATTTTCATTCTCATTACCACATCTTTAGATCTGACGAGGCTTCATCCTGTTTCATTCTGCGACTCTCCTCTACAACGTATCTATATTGGAGCCTTATTCATATCCAGTGCTCGTGGTATTTTGTGCAACGATTTTATTTGTAGTAGACAGAAAGACGAACATAGACACCAGAAAGAAAAAATACAATGCAGGGTTTGTTATCATGTTGCATAAGCACGGCTTGAAATGATTATGTACTAGAGTTTTTTTACCTTTAGCTAGCTAACTAATCACCAGATTGACAATTTGACCAGTGGAATTGACCACATTATTTGTGTTGTTTTATGAATTTAGCATCCAGACGTTTAATATGTCATGACTGCAAAATGCACACTTACATAATGACTTGTATGTTTATTCGAAAGGCACAGAATAAACGAATCATCATTGTATTAATGCTATAACTTCCACATGAACCCTTCCGTGTACGTAATACAAACATTCTTATGATCTGACACATTTGGAGGTGTACCGGTTCTCACTGTTCTCTGTTCTCTTACAGAGTAACGCCAATGTCCTCCAGTCAGGTGCGCAGCAGTGACGCGTACGTTCTGTTCTACGAGCGATCCGGCTTGTGAGGGCTCACAGGACTCTGAAGGAGTGAGGCCACGACCCCTGGGGGTCATCACCCTCACGCAGCACTCCTCACAGCAAAGAAGGCGCTGTCGTCTTCTGCTGGACACCTGACAGAAATAAATGTAACGTCCTTACTGGCGCTCTGCTGCTGTGTCCAGTTCATTTTCATTGGGGAGGTCTGGAGTGTCCTGATGCCTCCATGTATGTGTGTGAGACTGTGTGTTTATGGGTGTGTGTGTGCGCGCGTGTGTGTGTGTGTGTCTGAGGGCAGCTCCTTGGGAGACACCGTAGGGTGATTAACACCCTCGTCTCACAAGTCTCTCGCTATGCACTGCAACAGAACTCTGGTCCCGTCTGCGCCTTGTACAAGATCGCCTCAGTACACGGACTGGTTTAACGTAGAAGTGCTTTCTTGTCAACTGTATCATTTTTATTCGTGTTCCCTACACTCGGCGGGAACGAACTGGTGTGAGGCTCCCTCTGCTGAGGGAGACGAGATCTACAACCTCGAAGCTGCAGCTCATAACACGTCTCTGATCCCATCGGTTTGTTACACGTCCCCGCTTTTTATTCAGTGACTTGGGTTTTTGATTGGTTTCCCCTGTCATCTTCTCCCCATCGCTATCCACTCCATTCTCTCCCTCCTCTTACTCTCCTGAGGGCTGAAAGGGGCAAAAGGTCTGTGGAAGGCGTGTCGTGTTGAGACGACGCCGTGTGGCCGCGGCGCGTTTTTATTCAGTGTGGCTGCTACTGATCTGATACGCAAAAGCTGTGAATGAGAGGACAGTCGAGCTGAACCGATTAGAGTTCACTCAGTAGTCCTGATCATACAGATTGGTTTATCCTTGATTTCATGCCATTGAACAACATAGAAAGAAGGTTTTGGGAGGAAAAAAAAAAACACGATCTGTATATTTTTATATATGATGCAATATAGAGAATGTACTATACTGTGGTGCTGAAAATGACCTGTTACTGTTTTCAGTTAATTTAACAGGAGAAAGAGAATGGACACTATTTATGCTCACATGTCACTTTTTAACAGTGGCGCTCAAAGTATATATGAAATAAATTTTAGAGAAAGACCTAACTTGTGTGTCTGTAATTTATTCAGGCCTTGAATTCTGAATTATGATTATGTAATGGGCGATGGATTTTAAATCAATAACAGATTAGACAGTGACTTCATTTCTGAAGTAATTGACAGAACAATTGACTTGTAACAGGTGAATTTTTTATTTATTTTTTATATTTTTTTATGTTCAGCCACAGAAGTAGAAGGTAGACCATCTTATATACAGGGTTGTTTGATGTCCCCCTTATTGAAACAGGTAATTCATTAAGGAAAATGATATTAACAAATATTAAATTTAATACTCACCACACACCCAGTCAAAGCCCAGGATTAGTCATGACTGCAGTATACACATCAAACTCCTTAACCAGGCTCAAGCACATTTACACTTTCATTTTCTTGCCTTACTAAAACAGGTCAGCTTTTATGAATTATTTATTTATTTCAGTCATGTAGTGTTCTCCTAAATGTTCTAAAGACCTCATATACAAGGGTTCTTATATACGTTTTTACTGTATCACAACAACAGATTACAACTTCCAAAGAAGTGAACTTTGTGACTAGGACTGAATCACAGTGTTTGCGCGCTGGTCACTGGGTGTGAAGGAGGAAATATGATGAAGGTGTTGAGCTGATGACTGGGAGGCAAAGAGAAATTAGTGTTCTTAGTTGAAGCCTCAAGCAAATGGAACTTAGAAGCATGCCGGCAAATGGTAAGTTTATTTGCTGTTTAAAGCTAAATGTGTGTGTGTGTGTGTGTGTGTGTGTGTTACAGGCAACCCATTAACTACAACAGTACTGCCAACTCTTGGCCAACTCTTGGTACATGTATTTTTTGGGGGCAGTCATGGCCTAATGGTCTGAGAGTCTGACTTGTAACCCGAAGGTGAACCTGAAGGTCGTGGGTTCGAGTCTCGGGTCCGGCAGGGATTGTAGGTGGGGGGAGTNACTGCTCCCCGGGCACCGCAGCTAAAATGGCTGCCCACTGCTCCGGGTGTGTGTTCACGGGTGTGTGTGTGTTCACTTGGATGGGTTAAATGCAGAGCACAAATTTGGCCACAAAGTCACTTCACTTCACTTTACTACTTTACTTTACAGACCAAAAAAAAAAACCTAGCAGAGTCATTCAATGACCGCAGCTCTGATCTGCAGCAGATCCTCTGTTGTGGTTTATCCAATCACACGCATTTATGTAAATTATTCTGCTGAAGGCAGATCCTTAGTAGAGCAGAGATGTAGTAGAGGAAGTTCATCAACTTTCACAGTTTTTCACAGATTTCTCATTTTATTTTTCCCTCTCCGGTCTGGTTAATAAAGGGACATGGCTTGTACAAAAAAAAGAAAAAAGTCGACAACGGAAACAATGTTTATAATGCTCTCTAATGTTCACTAATGCTCTTGTGGCTGAATGAGCGCAAATCCCCACAGCCACGCCCCCAAAATCTAGTGGAAAACCTTCCCAGAAGAGTGAAGGTTATAACAGCAAAGGGGCAAACAGCACCTGCAGGGCAACTCTATATTAATACCACAATTTTGAAATGGGATGTTCAACAAGGACATAAGGGTATGATGGTCAAGCAGGACAAGCTATTTTTTTTTTAGTAATTTGCATTTCATTTTCACCGTTTGCCAGAATTTGACATCTGACAGGTTTTCCCAGACACATATTTCGTCTGTCACTTAGCAAATAATACCAGGTTAATAAACAAGAAAGCATGGCTAATCCTTTAGTTTTAGTTCCCACAGCTGGAGATCAGCACGTCTCAACACTTTCAGGGACGAGCTCAGCAGGAAATACTATCTTTGGAGGAAGGGTGTTTGAGGCTGGTGAGAAGACCAGACAGTGTGTACAGAGACATGGCTGGACCAACAGAGTGAGACTGACCGTTGTGGACACTCCCAACTGGAGCAGTTTTGGTTTAGCTAACGCAACGCTTGTGAGACAGGAGATACTGCGCAGTGTGAGGTTGTGTCTTCCCAGTCCTCAGGCCTTCCTGCTGGTCATCTCAGTGGACGCGTTCAGCAACCGAGACTGCAAGGCTGTGGAGGAACACACGAGCCTCCACGGATATGTGTGGAAACGCACTGTGGTGCTCTTTACCTGGGCTGATGAACTGAGAGGCAAGAGCATTGAAGAACACGTGAAAAAGAGAGGTAAACATCTCCAGAAGATTCTGGAGAAGTGTGGATACAGGTGTCGTGTCCTGAACAGTGAAACGAGAGATGAACATCAAGTGAGGCAGTTGCTGGAGATTGTGAAGGAAACACGTCGAACAGCTGAACTGGAGCTCAGCAGCCAGCGGCAGGGTTTTTATTATTAATGAAGAAAGGATCATGTGAATGGGAGGGCAATTGAACAGAACCGACTCATTCATTATTAAAAATGAAATACTTTATTTTCACCAAAACCAACAGATTTTTTTAATTCCTGGGCTATGTTAATAGAATGCTTATGTCTCTCTCATTATATATCATTACAAGTACTGATTAATAATCCCATTATCCAGCGTCACCCAAAAGATTATGGGTTGCGTTTCGACTCTAGTTCCTCTCAATGTTTCTTACTCATTTCATCTTAATGAGCTGCTTCTTGCTTTTCTCACCTCTAGCTTACTCATTAGGGCTCTAAATATAAATCCACATCTTACATATTCTGTAAAGTGGCTTTGTGACAATGTCTATTGTTAAAACTTCGAAAACTAATACTAAATATAATTGAAATGAAAATGCAGTCTAATCTGCTTAAACAACGTGTGTGATTACTATAGACTATAATTATGTCACTTTCCCCAGTGCTAAGAAAATACTTCACTTAAATCAATGTCTAAGGGCAGATGCTGAGAGACTTTCATTCATTTTCCAAATGTATTAATAAATTAAACTCTAACTCTCTATCATTTCTCCTTTTAAAAATAGGGCTCCTTTTTCAGAGGGATGAATTTATGGTTGTTTCGGCGACAGAGACACAGGAATATGTTTTGTCCTGATGGTGCAGGGTGTCACAAAGAAACCAGAACCTGCTTTTTACTGAATTGCTCCAGTGTCGGAAAGTTCGATAATACTAAACAAGAACAGCTTTGGTACGATTTTCATTCATCGTAAGACCTTTATCTTTAAAGCGTATCACGTAACTGAGTTGCATATTTTAAAACTGATTTACTTTACAATTAAAATGTATTTATGGATTTCAGCACCTGCCCCTAGACTTCCATTATAGTAGGGTTTTGAGAAACCAGGTTTGTCATTATTTTGTTCAGTACAGGTTTAGGCGCTATTTCAGGGTTAAGGCGTAGCATGACACGGAACTCTTACCTTGTCAAACAAAATAGTTTAGCCAGCCTTGCGAAGACGGCTGGGAAAACCATTGGAAAGGAACAGACATGTCCTACTGAGATAATGTATATGCATGTTCTGATTAAGGCCCAAGCCATTCTTTGTACTGTGGCTCATCCCTTACACACTGAGTTCCAGATGTTGCCCTCAGGCCATCGCTTTAGAGCACCAAGAGCTAGGACTAAACCAATTGAAGGCTACTTTCCAGCTGTGATCATTTGGTTAATGAATTCTGATGACAGATAATTTATTTATATAAAGTTGGTAATCTTTTATATAACTTGCAATTTTATATTTGTATTGCATGTATTAAGTCTTTGTATTTGTTTTTATTGATACTAAAATGCTGTATTGTATTGTAGTGCTTATGACATGGCACTTTGCTGCAAAAATTTCCAGTTTCCCCTAGAGAGACAATAAAGTTGAGTTTGAAGACACGCAGCTCGTCCTGTTTTATTGCTCTTATGACAGCACTTTGGCAACTATTACAATTTTAATTTTTTTATTAAAGAACGGCACATCATACTTTTAACAGTTTATAGTTACATTTAATGTTGTGGAATGTCTGAGTGACAGGTTAGTTCCTGTTATCGCTCAAGTTATATGCTTTTTCCCCCCAATTATTCTATTTTTTCCTCTCTCTTGAAGTTAATAAGACAAAAAACACAGCTTGTCAGGTTACTGTGAAAAATGCAAAGTCCTCTGTCCTGAAGACGCTACCATGGTAGAAAATCTGCGATCGATATAAAGCACGGACAATTGAGACTCTTTGCATAAATGTTAAATAAACATCTCGTTAAACAAAGCTTCAGCACACCAGTGACCGGATGTTTTCGGTACATTACGTGTAGCATCTTTATGTGGTAGAAATTGTTACTATGGAAACAATACTGTGCATTACGAGCACATTAATATAAACCTGTGATTTTCAGCCATCACTACTGTCAGAGCTGTGCTGTGCTGTTACAGAAAACTAATCAACACCTTCTGACCAATCAGATTCAAGAATTCACTCGGCGCATAAGCGTCAGATAAGGTCGTTTCGCTCTAATGATGTTTATAAAAGGTCAAACAAATGCCTCCCTCCGTTTGTTTAATCACATTTTATTGGCTGCCAGCTGCTATGGCGAGAAACATAATTAGCCAGTCAGAATCATGCACTTCTCCGTGTAGGTCTGGTTTTATAAGGTAATTTCTAAGGAGATTTAATTTATCCTCTACTACTAGCCTGTTATTTTTAATGATTTTCAGTGATTTTCAGATATTTTCTATCCTACGCCTGTTAGCATCATTAGTATGGCACGATTGATCGATAGTGGATTATGCGTTAGATAATTAAATCACAAAATCTGAATACCACCAACATATCTACTGTCTGACGAACACCAAAAATGCCTGAGTGTATCGCACGTATTAATTGTGTAATGATGTTTATTGAACATATTTCCTCACCCCCTGACATTAATTCCTGGCTACGTCACTGAGATATGGCGGATAGATATTAGGCTGCGAGTACAAATGCTGGAGGATTCCTTTAATAAACCCCGTCCATATATTTAAAATGTATTTTTATTTATTTTTTTGGCTGATCTATTTGAGAGGCTACTATTCAATGTGAATGACCAGTGGAACTGCTGAATCATTGATAAAATGCCTCGTGGGCAATAACAGTCCCTTGGATGTAAACCATGACATGGACAGCCCACGCTGTGACACCACCCATGAGAAGAGGCAGTTACAGTTTACATTTTATCATTTTATATAGAAATGATTTTATTTGTATATTGGACTGAACTACTGTTCTTATTGGTTGTCCTGTAACAAGTCGCAAGTTATAAAATCTATATTTCATGTCCATGCAAAATGAACAATGAACAATGGTACAATGCAGAAAGAAGAGCCGTGCTGCAGGTGGCTCTGATGAACCTGAGTGGATTTCTGAGTCCACACAGAACTGAGTCGTTGGTGAACTGATTACAATATTGGGTCAGTAAAATATAAAAATGGTTTCCATTGAGCTTTCCCATTGCACTGGCTGTATCATACGAGACGGGTCAGATGGGTTACTTACTTCAAGAACAGGGAATTTGCGTTCTAACGTTCCACAGGTATGACTTCCTCACTTCCTCAATGCACCAGTCAGTTCTGAGAAGCATCCCGTGTACACGGTGCTCAGAGCCTGAAAATGGGGTGACATCTACAGGCTACATACATACATGGATTGGATAGGATCTTATAAAAGGAGCCATCTTTCTGGCCCCTTTTTTCCCCCCACTTCTACACAAGATTTTACTATAGATTTGTGAAGGTAAAGTCTGAGAATAAAATGTACAAACCACAAAATGATAGCAAAAAAGAACAGACTGGAAACAGCATCAGTGCCAGTGCAGCTCTATAACACCAGGAGGTTGTTATTAACACATGTACAGGTGAAAGCAGGCTACTTTACAGTGCTTTCAGTTCAGTTTTCTTAAACTGGCCTTTAGCGCACTTCAGCAGTGCCAACACACACACACACACACACTCACACACACTCAAACACGCACACATACAGAGCCAGGGAAAGGCAGAGCCAGCTTGGCTGCTTACTGCCTGGCAGAGAGAGTTCACATTAGCATTTCTGCTTCGTATCCTTATCCGACTGCACTCCGAAAGGAATGTACTTCATAGAGCACGGGTCTTCTGAATTCTGAGCTGCCATGCAAAGACAAACATGAGGTCTCTTCCATGAGGGCTGCATAAGAGTCTGAATGGCAGTAGTGGGTAAGTATCAAACTGCTAAAAAAAAAAAAAAAAAAAATGACTTGTGCTCTTGGATTGAGTGGCGGGGAATCCCATGACAGCTCCTACAACTGCCTTCACTCCGAAACGAACAAAACACAAAACAGCGCACATGCACATTCAAATATTTACACAATGCAAATGTCAGTTTATATATAAAAAAAAAAAAAAAAAAATCCAGTATTAATATAAACATAATGCTTGTTTCTATATTAACAAACGAAATGAAAAAGTAACTACTCAAGTATCTTGACCATTACTGTTGATGAACGTCACGGCTGATCCCGATCGCCGAGAAAGCTGGGAACGCCGGGAAAACTCTCTTTTCCCCGCACGTGACGAGCATTTTAATTTCTCTTTAACAGCCTGTCGAGCCAGGCAGCAAGTCAAGCCATAGACAATAGCTCAGTGTGGGTTCTAGCAGAAGTCTTTTCCACGTCTGTGTCAATAAAGTGCATTTGATTTAAAAAAAAAAAAAAAAAAGATTATGTTACAAATCTCAGGCTACCGTGCTAAAGACAGCCGAGTAAACGTGTGCGTGTGTGTGCTAATTACAGTCCAACGTGAGTCTGACTCAAGAAAAGCATCCAAACATAACATGACAACACTAATGTCCTCCTATGACCAATAAATAATTGCAACACTATCACAGAATACAGTATTTAAAAAAGTCATTTAAAAAAAAAAGAGCAGTCCTCAGTGTAAAAAGAGGAAAAAGCTAAAAGAGGTGTTCTGACGAGAACTGCTGAAACGAACAGGAGACGGCTCGCCGAGTCCAGTGCCTCTTTCTTGAGAACAGAATCGGTATCGTTGCTGCATTTGATCTTTGGTAGTGACTTGGTGGAAGAGGTCCTTTATGAAAATAATAATACTTGTTCTGTTGGTTCTGGTGATTTTGTGAAAAAGAAGAAGAATTACAAAGGAAAAGTGCTCTGGCTGCTACGAAGTCGGAGAAGTGGGAGTGAGGGGATCCTCTAGTCTGAGCAGGTTGGAAGGAGGATGGTCCTTGTGGCCGGTGGTGTGTGTGTGTATGTGTGTGTGTGTGTGTGTGTGTGTGTGTGTGTGTGTGAGGGATCTATTCATACAGCGTGACAGTGCAGTAACACAACGCAGAGATCCTCCGGTCCACACTCGCCTTATCTGTTTACACACACACACACACACACACACACACACACACACACAGGAAAGACACATTGTAAGTAAGGAGAGGGCTGGAACAAAGAGAACAGACAGTGTCCGAGTTCCTCCTGTAGAAGAGGCTCTCAAAGATTTGTAGCCAGAGACTCTTTAACTGTAAAATCAATTCCATAGACTGCCTCAGGACAGATTTATTTCATAAACATAGATCTTTTTATTCCTGAACTTCCCATCAACAGAACACATTTCGGATTAAATCCATTCAGAAG
>CM074958.1:8803800-8822198 GCA_037577455.1 Pangasius macronema
TGTGTTATACTCACACTTGGTGACGTTCTCTACATCTGCCGGATCCTGCAGGATCTTAGCGAGGCCCTCCAACAGCATGGCGGCCTTGTTATAGCGGTACGCGATGTCCTCGGTCTGCTGGAACATCTCGTCCAGCGCTGCCGCCTGGACCTGTCCCAAACACACATCCCCGTGTCAATCCTTCACAATCCTACAGACACGTGTATGAGTGCATGCTATCGTCCGTCTCGCTCACCATCTCCACAGCGTGGTTGTAGATTAGCTTCTCAGCAGTCACGCTGTTGATCTCATCCACGAAGCGCTGCTTGTCTGAGAAGAAGTGGTTGAGTTTGTCCGTGAGCTGGCGGCACAGAGAGATGCAGCTCTTGTAGCGCTCGTTCAGGCTTTTCACCACTGCAGGACAGAGGAGCAGAGATTGAGGACATTCCGCTGTTTCATGTGTCTTTTCCTGGTAAATGACATTGATTATTTTTGTCAAATGTCAGAACTTATTGTCACTACACTATTTTGGAATAGGGCAGAGGTTACCGAGCAATAAGCCACAGATCAGTATCGGGTTGAAACAGAGCCCCAGTGAGAGCATTATGTTTCCCGCAGAGGGGCAAAGACTGACAAATGTCTCAGAGACTAACAAATGTCTCAGAGACCAACAAATGAATCTGAGAAACACACACCAACACGTGTTCGAATACACTCTGGGTGACCATATCTTTTTGAACTGCTGAATTCGCACATTGATGCAAAAATAATATGATTTTAAAATGTTTTAATAATTACATTTGAAGGTAAAGTGTAGTTATAGTGGGCTATACAGCACAGTACAGATGTTTTATTTATGTTTTAAGTTTATTTGAAACATGCATATAGGTGATGCTTTACTATCAGATCTTCCTGTTCTTGTGGGGACACTAACACACACACACACACACATGCGGTGTGTCTCGACGAGTGGAACAAACTGTCGTCAACTCCCCAAGTCGAACCGTCTGAACTAGACGCGAAACCGGTCTAGCAGGGAGGACGCGAGCAGCTGAGCAGCCTTCATATACAACACCAGCTGCTCCACTTGCCTACATGGAGTATAAACGAGAGCCTGAATATGTGTGGTGTGTACTTTTGCATATACATGTGCTTCAGACCTTCTGTTAACACTGTACTCAGACTGACACTGTATGTTATTAGAATACATTTATTACTGTTTGAATAAAATACACAGGGCAAGTTTTAAAAAATAAAGATATTCAAATATAAACTCAATTGGCTCAGTTTTGTTGAAAAACAGATTCAGTTAAGTAAAATTCAGAATAAATTTTTGATAACTGATGAAATAACATATTGTTGGTGCTGTGTGTGTGCGTGTGTGTGCACGCATGTGAGTGAGTGTGTGTGTGTCAGTGTGTGTATCTCACCCCCACTCCTTGCTGAGCTGGCTGATCTGGTCCACCACCACACTCTCCTGAGGAGGGTAAAGCGAGGCTGCAGAAATGCCAAGGTCTGCTCCTCCTGCTCTCACAGCAGCCATCTCCAACACACAGTCCCATTTCCTGTCGTAGTAGGCGTCCACGTAATCACACAGACACACGAGAGAGACGGTTTTTGTGTGTGTGTGTGTGTGGTCAGCGTATCTGTAGAGTTCTAGGGTCGCTCTTTATTCACTATACCCTCCTCTGTTTTAATGGCTATATTGTGAACTATATAACAGACTAAACTATGTTATGCCTCTCACCTCCATCAGTGTCTCCTCTGGGAGCTCAGGGGCCTCAAAAGTGATAAACCCATCAAGGCTGGGTGGAGAGGTGCCGTAGGGGACATAGCGTAGGCTGCTGGGGGCCGCTTCTGCCCCGGGGGGAGAACTACCCATGGCCATAGCGGGAGGAGAACCCATGCATACCTTTCCACTGGTGGAGTACAGCGAGCCTGCTGAACTGTTGGACCCCACTGCAGAAACAGACACACACACAAACACAAATATTTCAAGGATTACACCTACATGAACAATATGTCTAGGTGAATGGGCGTGGGCTGGTGGTATTAGAGGCTTCACCCAAATTATACCACAAACCCAGCTGCCTTAACTCACTGCTACTAATTTAGTAGTCAGTGATCCCCTGAAGACTTGAAAACTTACATCAATGCCACACAAGTATGGCCCAAATAAGCTTTTGGATAAGTTAAAGATGATGTAATGGCTTATTTCTTTGTAACTGTATTTGCAATCTGTGCAGCAGACAGATAGCACACATCCACTGATGTCCAGTACCAAACCCAAGCACTATTGCTGTTTATGAAGCCTAGTCTCGTGTTGGTGATGGTGATGGTGGTGGTGATGGTGGTGGCCTGGTCGGCAGTAGCGAGGTGAAGCTCTCACCTGATGTGGTACGAGGGCGTGTGCTCAGGTGGCTGCAAGTGGGAGGGGTGATGCTGTTGGGGGGCGAGCCTACTGTGAACACTACAGTACGGGGACTCGCACCGCCCACTGCCAAACCACATGACCCTGTAGGGGCTGAGGGTGGCACACACAAATATATACACACACCATACACACACACACACACACGCACGCAAAGACACACAAACACAACACAGGGGTCACTCACAAACTCACGCCAAGACCAAGGGCAGCGTTACACACACCAAAAGCCAATCAATCAAAGAGGCCCATGCAGAGCATAAGCTGAACAGGAGCTTTTAGATGTGGAAACATACTGAATGAGATTTAGGATAAAAGAACAATGTAAAACAGCAGAGATTCCGTGCCATGCCTTATTTTCTTGGCCATTCAATGACTGCTTAGCAACCACTGATATCTATTACCTTAGTCTAACATTCACCACTTAAGCAGGTGCACCAGTGTTTTTCCTGTGAGCATAATTTGAATTTAAAGTTCCCGATATGGTCAACGCACCTGAAAGATTTGTCTGCTTAAGAACGAACTTTCATCTGCTGTTCAGTTTGTAATATGAGCGAGTCTGACTTAATAAGCTGTGTGCTTTCAAAAAAAAAAAAAGCCTTGGACATCAGCCTTAACAAAATATACTTTAACACTATAGGCGAAGGAAGCTAGCTAGTCACCCAATCTCAAGAAGGAAGTGGAAGCATTTTTTTGCCATCATTCATTTGTTGCAGTACTTCAATGTTTATTTATTTATTTATTTTTAATGCTTAATAAAGGTTTTGCTGTCAGATTCTACCTAAAACCCATCCTGATTCGCAATCCTGATCTACTTTGTTTTTGGGATAGCTGTTTATCATATTGACTCCAGACTTTTTTTTTTTTTAGAAGTTTGAACTACACAGCGTCAGAGTAGGCAGAGCTTGACTGGCCAATTATTATATAACATCAGTGATTACTTGCTATATAACCGCAATAAATCCATGCTGTTATGTCATGGCACTGAAGAGTTACCTGTGTCCATAGGTCTCTCTGTGTTGAGGCTGTCCGTGCTGCCCTGGTACGTCTGTCCTCCCAGCGTGATCCTCACAGGCTGCTCTGACAAACGCCCTGTGCTCACCGACCTGAGGAGAAAAAGCATACTTCGGTCACGAATGCATGTTCTGTAAGCACGCAGGGTTAAATGGTCTACATGAGAGCAGTGCCTGGTGTAAAAGGAAAGGCGGCACTGAGAGGCTGTGACGTGCTACAGCATGCAGCAGTAATTCTGATGTAAAACGAGACTAATCTGCAAACCCGTGGTACCTGATTTCTAGCCAGACACGTTTAATGGAGTTGTACTGGAACTGTATTGTCTCTCTTTTTTTCTGCCAGCCCGCTCCCAGTAGCATGAGAGTAAAAGCTGCACACTTCTGTGACTTTTCCTCTAACTTTATCACAACATCAGTGCTGTTCTCGCATCACAATTTTGCCAGACATGGCTTTTCTATTTCAGCCTCCAACTTTCATGGACATAGTGTATAATGAATGCCCAAATATCAAATTCAATGGGTTAACCCATTAGAACACTCTAGTAAGCGCAGAGTATTTCACCTAGAGGATCCATGAAAGCATCTATTAGAATATCAGTCAATGTATCAAAGAAAGGAATAAGCGTGAATAAAGAACAGGAAACAGAATTTGTGTTCTTTGTACCTGCCAAAGGTAGTTTTGGGGCTCTCGGAAGCCGAGTGTCGCCCGCTGGGGTACGGTGACCAGTGGTGGGGGCAGATCTCCCGGGCATCAGTAGACATCTTACTGGAATTGGGGCTGTCCACTATGCCCTGTTGAGAAGCCAAGGCCATGAGGTTGCACGAGGCCTGAGTTTTAGGGATTTTAAATGGAGCGGTTGTCTGTAAAACGATGGATAGGTCAAAACATGGTGAGCCTAGCAACAAGTACAGATCTACTCTATACGTTAAGTTTTCATCAAGACTACCTTGGTTGGCGAGCCAATGATGGTGGGCAGGGGGGACTTCTGTAGCCAATCAGAGGTGCGGGGGGAGGAGCCAAGGTGCTTGGTGGGAGAGGTCCCCAGGTTGCCAGGGCGTCCCAGCTGTGGTGAGTGGGTAGGGGGATAGGCTAAGGCAGTAGGCTGCACAGGATCAGACAGCTGCTTGTGTAGCTTCTGCTTGTTTTGGTAGACGTCAGTCAGGGTGGGTGCGCTCTGGAGACGCGCGCCCAGCAATTGAGATGAGGGCACAGGGGAACCTGTATTTAAAAAAAAAAAAGCAGGCATCTATTTATATATATTTTTATATAGATATATATTAATCTCAGTCATATAAATGTCTGTTAATATTGAAGTGATTTTCCATTTTCCAGCAGGTCTGACTGACACATTGCATGCTATGCCCATTAGATGGCACCAGCGTCCATGTGAGATCTCTGCGCTTCAGCTGACTGCCAATGACACTGCAGCAGAAGAGGCTACTGAGTTCATTTTAACTTGACCTCAAACTATGACCTATATTCCACCAAGTAGGGTTCACGACCACTACTATAAACACACACTCCTTGACACACACTGATGGTTTAGAGAACAGGTGGAATAAAGAAATGTCCTAACCCAGAAATACACAGTTCTTGGAAGAGTTTCTGGGTTGCATTTCCACTGCACTGCAAAGCCCATGATCATTATGTACAACTGCAAGATTCATGTATACTATTTAATGGATTCAATGACTAACATCAAATTTGCTCTGTGCTGTGAACATCAAGGTATACTATATGGCTGTAAGTATGTGGACACCTGACCATCACACCCATATGTGGTTCTTCTCCAAACTGTTGCCAAAGTTGGAAGCACACAGTTGTACAGGATGTATACTGCTGTATACTGTAGCATTACAATTTCCCTTCACTGGAACTAAGAGGCCCAAACATGTTCCAGCATGACAATGTGGACAAAGCGAGGTCTATTAAGTCATGGCTTGCCAAGGTTGGAGTGGAAAAACTCGAGTGGCCTGCACAGAGCCCTGACCTCAACCCCACTGAGCACCTCTGGGATGAACTGGAACACCAACTGCACCCCATGCCTTCTCACGCAACATCAATGCCCAACCTCACTAACGTAACTTTAAAGAATCTTTCACAGTTGTACAGAAATGTTTGATTTTTGAATTTCATTGAATGTTTGATTAATATCTGTATTTGCCATGAAATGGCCATTGAAGTTGGTATGGCATTGAACTTTATTTAATTACAAACAAATGACCTCAATAATGCTTGTGTGGCTGAATGAGCAAATCCCCACAGCCATGCTCCAAAATCTAGTGGAAAGCCTTCCCGGAAGAGCGGAAGATATTATAACAGGAAAGGGGGACTAAATCTGGAATGGGATGCTCAAAAAGCACATATTTATGGAAAACATATAGTGTAACTTTCTAAAACAGCCAAAAGCTAAATTGATGGTAAATACACTGTATTTACACTGTACACTGATATATACTGTATCAGTACGGCAACCTCCACCCTGTAGTTCCTGGTTTACAGCAAAGTTCACAGGAAAATAACGTGGTTCTAAGCACTACGGCCCAGAAGCTAAACTGCCTTGGTTATTGTGGTGGAAATGAGCCTGAGCCTAACCCTCATTAAAGAAAGAGTGATTTCTATAAGAACCATTCCACAGACACACTTTGACCCGGCGTAGAATTCAGAGGAAAACATAAAGCCTCATGGGAATCTTAACAGGCTTTGGGAGAAAGGAGTGCCTCTCGGTCACACAGCACGAGGTCCACTTACCACCAGACGAGCTGCGGCTGCGTGCCTCGTGGCCGTGGGGATGTCCACAACAGCAGTGGCCCAGCTGCTCAGGAATAGTAGCCACTGAAAAAAAACACCACACAGACAGATATGTCAGGACATGATGCATGTTAAAGCAAACAAAAAGTGGACAGCTCCCTGGTAACCTCTACAAACACTGGAGAGAGCTAGAGAGAGAGAGAGAGAGAGAGAGAGAGAGAGAGATAAAATAGTGACAGAGGTGAAAAAAATAATTGAAAGGAAGAGGACAGGAAAGAAAAGAAGACTGGAATTGGCAAGAAAAAAGAAAAGGAGAGAGAAATGAAGAAAGAGACGGATATCGGTACCCAGTGGAGAAGGCGAGTAGGGACGGGAGCTGCCAGTGGAGAGTCTTCGACCCACAGTCTGGGCAGCATCAGCAGGGCTGGGGGAGCCGGAGGCAGCTTTTGGAAATCCCATAGGACTGGTGTTGGAGCGCCGTACTGTACCAGACCTGCAGCCACACAGCCGAACATGATTACGACATTACAGTACAATCAAACGTCATACTGTAGGTTAGCGGTAAGCTGAATTCAACCAGTACAGACTTTCAACATACAGTTTCAATTTTCGAAATTTAATTCTGGCTTTATACGTAGAGCACATACTGTCACATGAACGATAATGGTGATCCAAAATCAAAAAATGGCAGGTACTAAAACCAAAGCACACAAGCACATGAAAAGCTCAGTGGTCCACATTCCTAAGCCATCTTTCCTTTGCCTTTTCTTTGACTTAGCACAACTAATATCAAAATCCTTACACTGGCACTGAGTGCCAGCTCCTCCCAGAAAGCCATGCAATGCTCTTGTAACCTGTCCTGCTAAAACTTGTTGGAAATTTCTGTCCAGATATCCCAGTAACACTGGAAAACAAACATGACTCATGAAATCCCGGTTGCAGTCGTCTCATACACACTGGTATGCATTTCTCTTTACCACAGCCACTAGCGGTGCGGCCTAATGACGAGTGTGAAGCCGTGCTCACAGGAGTCAAGGGTGGTGTGTTTAATCCTTGTTTGAGACATAGTCAGGAGAACAGAAGTGGGGCAGCAGCTGTAGCCTGGCAGAAGGCGCTGAGTTGGGGCTGTTGGGGAGGTGGTGGAGGTGGAGCAGGATTATTCTCTAAGCTCCATCTGGCCACCTGCCTAAACCAAACCAGCCACATGCTGAGACAATCGACCTGCAAACAAAAGCTGCATCTTTCTTTCTCTTCCTCTTTTTAACCGCTATTGACTATTACAACTCACCCCCTCTGCTCCACCAGCCAGCTTTTGTACTTTCTGGTTGGTTGCAAATTCTATACCACTGCAAAGACATGAAGCTGATGAACCCTGGCCTTTTAAGTGTCAGCGATTCACAAGTGGCAGAAGAAAGGATACGGCCTGACTGGTAGTCAAGCTAATGATTTTTAACCCAAATTCCGATCCCTAGTGCAAAGTGTCTCACCTGGGTGAGCCGTAGAGGGTGGTGCTGGGGCTGCTGGAGAGGTTCTGCTTGATCCGCTGGTAGTTGCGCACCTGAGTGGGCACAGGGATCGGGGTGGTCTCCGCTCGAGGCGACACCACCGGGTTCTGGCCTGAAGAGGGCTGCGGCTGCCTGGATAAAGCAGAAGAAAATCCAGTGAGCTATTCAGCATGTTTCAGCATGAATTCAACCATGGTGGCAGTTCAGTTGTTTAAAAAATAACTTTAACAACAAAAAAAACATGCATTTATATATTTATAATAACAACAATAGAACTAAAATAAAGGCAGAACTAACAGAAGTAAGAACTCTTAGGTCTTTGTTTCACAGAGTGCTGACAGTGAGCTTGTTTTCATACAGTATGAAAAACCTTTTCCTGTATAAAGGGCCTGGCCAAGCAGCAGAGGGAAGAGAAACCATGTAAACACATGCATCTCCAGCCTATCAGAAAGAAGGGAGGGGCTTAGGGTCTGGCCATGTGCAAATGAAGGCTGAGCTTCCAAGCCAATGGCTCGTGCCAGGGCCTCCCACTTCCACCAGTCACACTGAGAGGCAACGAAAAAGCTCATTTGCACTCTTTTGTTTTCTATAGGGTACAAAATGTCTTTGGACAGAAGTCATGTGTGGGTCACATGAGGTGTGGATTGTGACTGTGTGTTACTTATAGTGAGGGAAGGAACAGCTAAAACGTCAAAGGTGTTTTGGAGAGCAGGGGAGGGTCCTAAAGGGAGGAGCAATAGCAACGGTACATGTGAGCCACACAAGGTCAGGCAGCTACACAAAGACAGTCTCTTTGTTTGATCCAAAGTCGGTTCAGCATGGCACGGCACAAGCTCATAAAATCTCAGGAGAAAAAGTAGCTCAAACTGGTTTAAAAAAAAAACACAAGTTATTTCACAACAAGGATACTGGAAATAAAAAAAAATTAAATGTAAAAAAATTCCTTTTGTAAATACCCCAGGGCATAAAGAAACCACTACAAGACAGATTTTTTTTCTCATCATGTTTTCAATAAAAAGCCTGCTTGTCTGTTTCTACTTGTTACGTTTTAAAGCCTACTTATCTATGTCCTACTTGTGCATGTTTTTACAAATTGGTGTGAGCAAACACCTCGCTCTGTACACCTGCCTGGAGGAAGCACTGGGCTGCCTGCCCCAGTGAGCCGCACTCTCGACAGTCAACACACAAACAATGAACATGAGGTGTTACAGAGTACACTACATGGGAACACTGTGTTGAACTGTGGCTCTCAACTCCAGGAAAAGCCAGGCGCTCTCCTGGAGGAGCTGGCACTCCCCCAAAGTATTGCATGAGACTTCACAAGTGTGTTGAGAAACACTGCATGGCCTGCTGCTCAACCAGCTCACCCACATATACACAGTGTCTCATGCTGCACTCAGAGGACATGTGATAGAAGAATAAAAACAGAGGAGGGGGGACAAGCAAAACACTGTGTGTGTGTGTGTGTGTGTGTGTGTGTGTGTGTGTGTGTGTGAAAGAAGAAAAACATGGCAAACTTGAGGGAGAGGAGAAGTAGCTTTCACTAGATGCATTGAGTCTCATATTATAGTTTCTGTCAATAATATGTATTGACATCTCTGCTTTAAGACAACAATGACAAGTCAATGCTGTCATTGAGGTTACTTTTTAACTTTTCCTTGGTAACCTAACACAGTATGATCAAGTTTTGGGACAGTTTTGTGCCACAGCAAGTAAGCTGGTGTTCAGATACGGGCCGTCAACAAGCCCGCGATGCTCCCCGTCACATCGTCATCTGAACAGAGAAGATGACGGCAAACCAAGTTTTAAAACAATGTCTGAATAAAAAATAAAATACCAATAAAAATACATTAATAAGAAACTGATCGAACTCATTAACAGAACTGACTGAATTAGTTTTCCCTCCGATGTCGAGTGATGAGTCAGTGACGAGGCTCGTACTTACACGGTGATTTTTACCACAGGTGATGAGACAGAGACTGATGAGCATAATGCTGATAATCAGTTTGTAACTTGTTACTGTGGCAGGAATGTTTTCCCATAATTGGCGTTCTTTCAGCGGAATTGAAATGAAATGTGATTTTCGGCTTTTTCACTTTTGAGTTTAACGAGATTGGACCGGAGTCTTGTTGCGCGTCACATCAGAAAGCTGATCCTCTTGCACGTGCCTTCAGGTGTTCTCGTCTCGATGGCATGCAACTGGTTTACATTTTCAAAACAGGCATCTTTGGCGAACTTCCACCAAAACTGTTGACTATACCTTTAAATGTAAGCTGATGAAAATGCTATGTGAATAGATTCACTTTTTTTTTTTTGTACTGTAAAAACAATATTTTTTCCTGAATCACTACAATACAGCTCTTTTATCCCTATCACTCTGTCCTCACAGCCAGACAATTCAGCTCAGTGATTTTTCCATATTTAGCACAGTAAAAAAAAAAAAAAACGGTCATTTATGACTCAATGGTTTTCATTCTGGTTTTCATTGTCACCACAAACGCTCTCTTTTACAGCCTTGTGATTCACACTCTGGCTGAGCTACGTCAGCTACCTTCAGTGCAGAAAATAGCAGCTGCATCGCGCTAGGTCATGTTCCCATAATGGAATCTGCTGTCTCTTTCACCTTCATGGCCATGTAAGTTAGGAGGACTGAACATATCTTCACTGAGAGGCCAACAGAAGAACGTGCAAATCTTCCTGGTGCGCCAAATCAAATGTCACAAACACGATGCACAACTTAACCACTTTAAATTGACGAGTCATATTTATAACCAGTTAATTTTTTTATCATGGTCTTCTCAGCCAGCGAAAGTGGCAGTGTGTGGCAGTTCAGATTGCTTGTATAACTTGGTTAGAGAGTGTGTCACACTCACCCTCCACAGAGCAGAAACTCACTGGACGGTCTACGGCCAGTGGCCCCCATCGGCAGGTCATCTGAGAAGAGAGCGGGAGTAACTGAGTGACTCCAGGTACACACAAACAGCTGGCCATAGGTACCAAGTGTGTGTACTGGTGTAGGTCTAACTCACAGGACTGCTCTCCAGAGAGGTGCGGCACCAGCACAAAGTCGTCTGTATCGCAGGACGAGTTCTTACTGCTGGTGCTGCCCCCGGACTCTTTAGACAGCTGCAGGTAGTTGGGAGGGCCGAGAGGTGGAGAGGAGAGCACGTCTTCGGGCAGAGTCTGCATGTCCGGCAACGACTGAGGCAAAGAAAGAGACAGAGGAGGGGAAGGAAAACAATGGATTACCTGGAGTTGAGTCAGCGACAACACTGTTAATCCTCTCATGCATCATAATATGAAGGCATTCACCTAACAGTGCAGAACATCTGCAGTGGCCTGACAGTTTAGATGGGATGAAGTGATTAACTCACCGGAGGTGAGACGTAACGGCAGGAGGGCGAGCTGCCACAAGTGCTCTCCGACACTGAGCTAGGGCATGCAGGCACTGGCACAGGGCAAGCTGAGAGAAAAGAAAGAAAGCACTCGCTTAGTTATCAGGTCAACATCTCTCTGGCTCTAAAACATCATTAATTATTAATAATGATCATTATTCTCACATTTTTTGATGTTAGATGTTTGCTCCAGGAAGGGATGGCTGAAGAAAGTATCTACAAGGAGCAAAGAGAGCAGAGTGCAGTGAGTAACAACAAGCATTTCCCAAACTCCTAAACACACACACAGTTCCTGGATCAGTTCCTGCTGATTCCGAGTTTCCACGACACTGAAGGGACCAAAATCACAATATAACATCCACAGCACGGTGGACGTAAAGGAGGTCGAGAATGAATCTGCACAATTTTCTCCACTGTTTTACTTTGCTGTGTAAATGTGATGTTATCAGTAATGTAGCTTTCTTATCTACAGAGATCAATTTCACGCTTCGAGTCTTTTTTTGCAGGTGTGATGAGCTCAGGATGACGTTAAAAGCATGCACAAAATTCACCACATTTTGAATTTGTGTAAAAGCAAAGGTGCACTGAAACATCCCACTTCACCATTCATGCAGTTCTGCCTCTAATATAAAACAAGCTTTAGTAATTGTTCATTAGCGAAACACAAGGTTATCAAACGCTGGGGAAGAGTCTCAGATCTGTTGCCTCTGGCAGAAACACGGCCAGTTACTCAGTTCCTGAAAAAGTTCCTGCGTTCCATAAAAGGTAGAAATAGACCTAGATATTAAAAAAATACATATTTCATTGAAGTTAATGATAATAAGCAACGCATTCATCCCAGCCCAATACAGAAAATCTGCACTGACCAAAATCCATCCGGTCCTTCTGATTCCTCTGTAGTAAACCCAGCAGCAGATCAGCAAGGGGAGGAGACGTATCCCTCGGGATGCTGAGAGCAGGAAGGAAGAGCTCTTTAGTTATGATGTAAATAGAAGATGTATTACAGTCTAGCTTTGAGAATTATGAGTTGCATCTCCTCCAGTAACAGCCCTGTGAGTAATGCTTCTTCTTACTTTGGCACCAGTGTCTTGTTTTTCTCGTAGAACATCCTCAGGTCCTGTGGGCTGTTTGCCTATGGGAAAGAGAGCAGAAAAAGGATAGTAGGACATAAATGGCACAACACTATTACCAGATCATCTGTTCCACCACAATGACTTGATGCACCAAGCCTGTGGTCTTCATAATGCTACGAAGAAATACAACAGATGCCTGTTTCGGGTTAAACAGGAACTACAGCTGGCTGACGAACATCTACAACCAGACTCTGACCTGAAAGGGTGGCTTCCCCACAAGACACTGATAAATAACAGTCCCGATGCTCCACAGGTCTGCTTTGGCATCATAGTTCTGTGACATTATTACTTCTGGAGCCTGGAGTGGAGAAAAGGGGCATAATCAATAAACCGACACAAACAATATATGTCAAAGTGTCAAACGGCAGTGCGGTGTGATGAGACACCTAAGGCTGCTCACCATGTACATAGGCGACCCACACAGAGTGGCTGCCATCATGTTACTTTGAAGATATCGTGCGAAGCCAAAGTCAGCTGTAGAACACAGAAAGTGACCGTTAGTGTACCTGTGTTTAATAATACCACTACGACCTTCATATTATTATTTTACAGACAGAAATCCCTAACATATAGATGCCCTTTGTGATGCAGCTGGGTATTACTACAGCCTAGCTGTATGTGCACAGCGTATATGTGATAGGCATATCCAATTACCGATTTTAATGCGGATGCCACTGATGCTGGATTTCTTGCGGCCAGTGTAGGACAGGAGGATGTTCTGGGGTTTGAGGTCTCGGTGAATGATACCCTTGTTGTTGAGGATGCGCATGGCTGCTGCTATCTGCTGGAGAAAGATCCTCAGGGTGTCCTCCCGCAAAGTGCCCTTAGCTGGAACGACAGAGAGGCACTGGTGCTGAGAAAGCCACTTCCACACACACACACACACACACTACAACATCCACTTGCTCTGACAGCTGATAAAACATGTGTGAGCGCTACAGCTATAAGCAACATATCCACAAATGTATCCTGCAGCATTTAATGTCCATTAACATCTAGACCTAGGAACATTTTGCTGATATTAGTGCAGCTGCTGTGCGAGATGCAGTTTGACACAGTGCTGATTTGGTTGTTGGTCCCCTGTTACAGCAAAGCATCACTAAAACACTTAACTGTTAAGAGGATCTGCTTCCCTCCAGTCTACTCAGTCAACAAAAGCAACAATAATCACGCTGGATCCCGCTATGAGTGTTTATCACAAACAAATCCCGCTGTCAACAACAGAGGACTTTTCTAACTGAGGAACAGTTGCATAATTCGCAGGAGCCAGGGTGCAAGGCTGAGATATGCTGCACCATGCCACCTGACGTCGTAGCGTTTACCTGGACAAAGCTGTTACGTAGTGATAACAAACTCCAAAGCACTAGGCTAGAGTTCAGCTGCTCTTTGTCTTGTGCACACTCACACAAACAAACGCTTTAGGAGCTCGGTGCTGGTCACCTGACTCATCAAAACAAGGCAGTACAACGTCACCTTGACTCGTGTCACAATAGAACATGAAGAACCTTTTGAAAGATGGCCAGTTCAAAAATGGTACAAATGCAACTATGGACATCACACTGATTACTAAGAAACAGAAGGCAAATCATATAACCCTGTTAATATTTAGTATATCAGTAAAGCATGCTGTGCTCTAAATATACAACATTATGGTAGCTCTGGGTGAGAGAGACGTCACTGCTAGCTGACCTTTAGGACTGACTGCTGGAGTCAGATGCATGTCACACTGACATACACACTGTAGCACATTACAGGACGGGGCGTCATCTTTGCCAACTCTACCGTAGGTGAAACGGTTACAAGCACTACTAATCTGAAGTGCTTACCTTGTAAATAGTCTGCCAGATCTCCTCCATTACAAAACTGTAACACACACACACAAAAAAAAGCATACGAAAATCAGTATACAAATATACATAATCACATACATTAGCGTGGCGAGGCAAGGATTTCAAAGTATGGAGGGTGGAGAACAAGGCAGGCATAATGATGTGATCGTCGATGAATCTGATCTGAAGTGATGCAGCGTTACAGCTTCCTTTACGCACGGGTAGTTAATCTCCTTACGACAGGAAGAGTGGAATGAGAAGAAAGGACACGCATACTGAGTTCTCCACACAGATCAGCATTACACCAAAAGCCAAAAGGTTTCAAAGAAGTGTACTCTTTTGTTTTTTTGTTTTTTTTTCAGCAAGGGTCACTGATAGTAGCTACTCAAATAACATGCTGATCAGGCTGTTCCTTGTTTAATAAGATCTGTTCTGGTATTACAGAACTGTGTTGACTAAATAAGGGATAAAACACTTGGTGATGTGCTGTTATAAGCAAATAATCGATGCTGGGGTGGTGCGAAGGTGGTGCGACCTGACCCGAAGCCCACCTCGAGTGCTTTCCAATAACGGCACATCCTGAAGTGTGTTATTCCTCTTACACCACGGCAAACCGTCAAATGTGATTAGGATTTTTCGTTTACTAAAGAACAAGGCTTTTTAATTTGAACCATTTATCGTTTAATGTAGTTTAAAGTTAACGTTAACAAGTTAGCTGCTGTTATGACTTATGTTATAGCAGATATCGACAGGCATTCCCTCACCAGCCTCTCTTTTTGTCTCCCTCTTGAAGTTAAAATGACAAAAAAAAAAACAACAATGCAGCTTTTTATGTTACCAAGTAAACACAAAGTCCTCAGTCCTGAAGACTTTCCTATGGTGGAAAAACTTACTGACAGACACAACCTGCTGACACTCAAGACTCCTTCCATAACTGTTATATAATCATGTTTATTTATCTGTTTATATAAAAGCTTAGGTTATGGGGAGCTTCAGCACATACACATCGCTGTATTTTTAACATCAGAACAGTAAGGTGTTAATAAATTACGAGTGTCAGACAGCACTGTGGTGTACAGTCTGATAAGTAATGTAGAGACTAGAATATAAACATCTACCTGCAACAAGCACTTTAACCAAACACTCAGCTCAGTTGAGTAATCTCTGTGGTCATACTGACTCTGTTCCAATAAACATGAATCAGGTGGCCACTCGCTTATTTTATCAGCAGGACAGGGCTGATATCAAAGTCGATGAATTTGTTTTTCAGAATAGGCTTCCCTGGGAAGGTATTTTTAGTTTGGTAGACAGTTTGTTTTTCCTGCAGCCGTTCCTGTGTTGAGCAACACCAGTTACTGAGCCATGTGACTTGGTTCGACATGAACATCAAGGGCATGAGGAAAGAAGACAGACAGAAAGAAGAAAAGAAGAGATAGATGATGAACATATATTATAATGATGATGATGATGATGATGTACTCACCTCCATTACAAGAAAAACAAAATTAGGTGTTTCCTGGAAGAAAAGAGAAAACAGCATTTTATACCTCTGTTTGCAAATCAGAGATCATTTACCTTTACTCAGACGCATGTAGTGGCGCATAGAAAGGGAGGGAAGGTACAGCATATAAATTAAAATCAGGGATGGTGTTACCATAAACACCTGAAGTTTTGCCAAAGGTCAGAAATCCATATTACAATCCAATAGCTATCACGAGAACACAGATGTTTTATTACATATAGGCCGTCAAACACTTTGTCCCCATGGCCTATATTTTCCAGTACGAGACCTGACATTTATTAATGCTTAAATGGTTGAATGCATGACGCAATTCAAAGCCAGATGACTGAGGTTGATAAAGAAATGCATGGCAGCAGGATGGAAAGCAACGATATGACTATCATATGATCACCAACGTCTATCTTTCCTACAGTGATTACTCAGGTTTATTTTATGGTTTCCATTTATACTCTGAGCCGGTGGTCCGTTATACAGGGAAATGTGACGGGTGTTGTGTGTGAGGTAGGAATTTACAGTAAAGAGTGCAGGACCAGCAATTAATGCTCCAGCTGCCATCTTGGCTTTGGCTCCTCCCCAGAAATCTCATTAACTCTCTCACACAGGCTGATTTTCTCACACACATTTGTATGCTGAAGCTGAGCTCGAGACTATTCATTTGGCTCAGGGCAACAGTACCTATAGAACCCTATAGTTAATGCCTTTATTCTCTGCTAATGACTCCTCAGACAAGCCTGGCTCTAAACCAGCTGAGGTTCACTTTATGTAAGTCTAAATGGTTTGCTCCGTCTTCCCCACACTCTTTCTCACACTGATGATGAGGATGAGTGTCCTTCCTGCTTCCTCCACTGTGGTTCCAGTAATGGGGCGTCGGGTGGGATTAACACCGACCAGGGAAACGTGACAACCAATAACTGACTGGACGTTACATCCATCAGCGATTACATAAAGAGCTGTTAGGCGTGACCCGTGGTAATAGGGAAAAAGGAAGAGCTGGGTAAACATGTCTAATCAGTTCACCTCTGGACAGAGGCAGACTGTTTGTTATTAGGATAATGTGGAACTGCCGAACTTTTCATTCTGGACTCCACAGCATGCCTGCCAAGTGCTTTCAGACAGCAGACACACATAAGGTTTGGTGTGATACGCCTGATGAGACCTCATGATCAAGTGTGGGTTGGGAAAAAATTAAAAACAAACAGCACTAAGTCCAAAACCACACACACACACACACACACACACACACACACACACACACACACACACACAGCACTGCCATGATCTCCCAGGCATTTCTTCTATTTCTATTGGCAAGAGATTGCGCTTGGTCTCCTGCCTAATAAATGATGTGTGACTAGGACTCATAGTGGTAGTAGCTTTTATTATATAAACATGGACAAGCCTGCAGGAGCCTCCATCTGATATACAGAATAGATCAGACACCACATCATAAAAAATATTCCCTTATAATCTCTTAGCTAATCGTAAGATGAGGATCAACAAAACAAACCAAAACCACATTTTAATATATTTGTAAGAACTTGAAAAAGGAGCTACATGGGGTACAAGATAGTGAAGTACAAGATTGTGTACCGACCACGAACTTGGAAGCTTTCCATGACAACTTCATCTTCTTTTATCAATAGACACTCTATTGATATGGGTTTGGTGAACATCCCATTGCAAAACCATGGGTGTTGGTTGCCCCTTTGCTGTTATAATAAGCTCCACTCTTCTGGGAACGCTTTCCACTAGCTTTGGGAGTGTGGCTGTGGGGATTTGCCCATTCAGCAACAGAGCATCAGCGAGGTCAGGCACTGATGTTGGGCGAGGAAGCCTGGTGTGCAGTCAGCATTCCAGGTCGTCCCCAAGGTGTTCAGTGGGGTTGTGCTCAGGGCTCTGTGCAGGGCAATATGTCTTCATGGAGCTTGCTTTGTGCACTGGGGGATTGTCATGAAAACAGTTTTGGGCCTCTTAGTTCCAGTGAAGAGAAATTGTAAAGCTACAGCATAAAAAGACAACTATACAGCTGTGCGCTTCCAACTTTGTGGCAACAGTTTGTGGAAGAACTACATATGGCTGTGATGGTAAGGTGTCCACATACGTTTGGCTATATATAGCCAAGATTTGGGTATTTTAGATATTTAAAGCAACGCTGCCAACCCTGTGGACTTTACCTCATAAAACGCTTCATGACTATACATAAATGCAGAAAGGACATTGTTCTATTACACTCTCTAGTGTCACCCAAATGAGGATGGGTTCCCTTTTGAGTCTGGTTCCTCTCGAGGTTTCTTCCTCGTGTCATCTAAGGGAGTTTTTCCTTGCCTCAGTCGCCTCAGACTTGCTCACTAGGGATAACAACTAGGACTGTTGCATGTTTTGTTTGCATGTTTTTCTGTTTCTTATGTTCTGTAAAGCTGCTTTGAGACAATGTCCATTGTTAAAAGCGCTATACAAATAACACTGAATTGAATTGAATTGAATATAGTGTTTTACTAAAAGTGAGGGTGGATGCAAGGAATAAAACACTTCTGGACGTTCTGTTATAGGAAAATGATCAAGATCAGTGTGTTCTGATGCAGCCTAAAGTAAAGTGGAGTTACTGTTACCACCTCAAATTGTATTTTCCAGTCCCAAAGTGTTTTATTCCTCTTGTACAGCAGCAATTTTCCATTGATTTTTTTATATAAAACAATGACATTTTTTTAGTTTAATGTTCTAGTACATTCCGCTGAACAAGTTCATTTCTCTTATGACTTATATGACAGCAGCTATAAAGAGTCATTCCCTCACCAGCTTCTCTCTTCTTCTCTCTCAAAGTTAGTAAGACAAAAGAAAA
>CM074958.1:8880117-8914133 GCA_037577455.1 Pangasius macronema
GTGACTCATGGACAGAATCCTCCGCCCACACGCTGCTTATGCCACTGTCTATATGTATGACATTATTATCCACAGCAATGATTGGCAGCAGCACATGCAGCATCTGAGGGCTGTTCTGAGATCACTGTGGCAGACGGGGCTCATGGCAAACCCAAGTAAGTGTGCAGTTGGGCAGGAGGAAGTACAGTATCTGGGTTTCCACTTGGGCCATGGGTAGGTGCATCCCCAAATTGATAAGACAGCAGTGATTGCGGCATGCCTGAGGCCCAATACCAAAAAGGAGGTGAGAGTTTTTGGGGCGGGCTGGCTGGCTACTATCATAGGTTTGTGGCTAATTATTCCGATGTCACCATCCCATGACTTATCTCACTAAAAAGGGAGTGCCAGGTCCAGTCCAGTGGACAGAGCCGTGCCAGCAGGCTTTTACTCAGATAAAAGCAGCCCTCTGAGGCGGACCACTTCTACATTCTTTTGACTTTTCTCTCTCTCTCTGTCGAACAGGGGGTTGGGGGCCGTGTTGCCCAGGTGGTGGAGGGGAGGAGCGCCCTGTGCTGTACATCAGCCGCAAGCTCTCTTTGCGAGTAAGAAAAGGAGTATCTGGCCATCAAATAGGTGGTCCTCACCCTCCGTTACTATCTAATGGGAGAGACGAGCGCCTCGAGAGACAGGGTTAACCAGCACAGAGCCATGTGTGTGCGTGCGTATGTGTGTCTAGGTATAAAATAAAACACTGCTGAAAAGTGAAAAGCGATAATATATAAAGTTCCTTTGAGCTGTTTCAAGCCTGCCTCTGACTTTCTCATTCCATACACAAAACTGGGAAAGTGCTTACATGCCATGTAGCATATCATCCAACCTAATCAGATCTCACCCCACTGTGAACCTGAATGAATTAACACAATGTGTTAAGAATGTAGACATTTCTCACTGATTTAAACTTCTTTAGTCTAAGCCTAATCATGTTTTACACCTCTGTGTGAACCTTCCAGAAGGTGATGATAAAGATAAGGTGATGATGACCATTGTCTTTAATAACTAATATTTAAAAAAAAAAAACAAAACAAGTAGAACTTGATGATAGCAGCACCTCCACCACCAAGTCTAGTACTTCTTCTTCTTCTTCTTCTTTTTTTTTTTTTTTACTAATTTGTATACCTGAAATACCCTTAAACTATCGTCAAACAGGAAGGAAGCTATTGAAGAAAAACTGTTTCATACATTTAACCTTGCTGTGACCTTGACCCTATTTGGATCAATCCCAAAATCTAATCAGTTCGTCTCTTGGTTACAATGATAATTCCATATAAATCCTACAAATATTCAACCATTCATTCTTACATATTGTGCTAACGAGAATCTTGGATGGATGCATGGCTAGACGGACAGACAGAGGGATGGACAGACAACCTGAAGACATAATGCCCCCACCACCTAGTGTTGCATTAACCTGTTGTTATGCATGTGTGTGTGCGTGTTGTGTTTTCATCCTGCTTTAAATGGGTCATGGCGCAAAACAGTACAGAATATACTCTAGAACCATGGGTGAGAGGTTAATACACACACAATCACACCACAGATCAGTGTGGAACAGTTAATCTACCTACCACCTATTTTTTTGGGAGAACCTGAAAAGGAACCTTAAACAAATGTACAAATAATAAAGATCGAACCTGAGAGTTGTGAATCAGCAATGCTACCTGCTCCACCACCATACTGCCCTATAAACAGTTATAAACATGCAAAATGTCATTTCAGCAAATGGTAGACAACAGAGCAATTGGTGCTGTACATTCTCATAAAAAAGCATACCAAACTGTACATTCCTTGTTGCTGGGGTTGTTGCTGGGGTGGTATCCTCATCATGTACCTTAAATATTTCCATAATATATCAAGATACATATTACAGGTACAAAAGATAAGTGTACCACCCCAGCATCAGATAAAGCTGCTGTTCAGTACACTTTTCTGTGAGTGTAGCATAGATGGCTGTATACTCTGCCTGTATACTTTGTGGAAGGGAGCAAAGTAAACAAACCTTTATGAGGCAGACAATAAAAATATGGTGTTAGCCCACGGTTCAGTTTACATCATGAGGTGGCCCAATGGACATATGAAACAATACAGTAGTTGATCTCCATAGTATGGTAAACTGTGTGCTAACAGCCTTCGCTTTGTGCCTTAAATATTTGTTCATCCGGTCACACTTGACCAATGGTTAACACATTTCAGCTTCATTGATTCACAAACCTAAAAACATGGGTGTATTCGTGTCTGTATGGTAGCACTCACTCTACCAGGGGCCATTTGTTCAGCCGTGAAGGTTGGCTGAATCGTAAACAAATCGAAAGCTCGTTTGTTATCCTTCACATGTGGCGGATACGGCCATTTCCTTTCACGCTGACAGTTACCTTCAGCAAATGCAGTGCACCTTCTAATTCTGTCCTTATTTAAAGATAAACACTTCGAACTAATGAGAGACTCTGCAGTTAATGCTTCTGCTGTAATCAATCACATGGACTGGCTGTGAGAAAAAAACAAGTGGCTAGTTTGGCAGACACTCAGTGTAACCTAAGATGAATAATAAACAGAATTTAAAAATGTGGTTGTTATTAAACAAAGAAAAATGTATAATTTTTTATATGATTAAGTTTTCTATAAGGAAGTGTTTCTCCCGTGTGCTGAGTAACAGTCACTAGGCTTTCCACCATGGAAAGTCATGGCAAGTCTACAGAAGAAGTTGCAAAGCAAACCTGCTAATTGCTAAGCCACCGTGCCCCCTCTCATATACATGTATTTGTGTTTTTTTTGTTTGTTTGTTTTTTTGTTGTTTTTTTTTTGTGGGTGGTTCTTACTCTCAAAGTGAGTAGGCATTTAATAAAGGAAATTGCTGGTACATAGAGTATGTTGTCTTTTGACTCCAGATCTCCTTGAGCATACAGAGAGATATGTGGTAGAGGTTCACGGCTTTTGCCTAATTAGTTCAAATTCAATGGGAATAATTAAAGCTGGTCTCCATACAGTTTAAAGCCTTTTGGTTGACATGGGATTTAGGCTATGTAGAACTATAATTTACATTTCCTCATATGGCAGACACTTTTATTTTCGCTTTTATTCAAATAATGCAGAGCACAGAGCTGAGCAGATTTAAACTTACACCTTTCTGTCACCAGCATATAACCTTAACTGTAGAGTTTAGCCTGCTTACCCTCTGTATATAGCATGCTATTAATCATATAGTGTATACTGATGCTTAACTACAGTAACATAATCTCCTCAGATCACTTCTTATAGGCCTGTGCACTCTCCACTATAAGATTTTAGGGTTTTTTTTTTTCATTAACTGTTTGGTTTGCATTTACTATTTAAGAAAAAAATTGGAAAAGATCTTAAATCTATAAAATGTCAGTTTTGGTTTTAAAAACATGGGAAGTCCTAATGGCCTAACAAGTGGGGTGTGACTGATCCTACAGGTGTTTCTCAGTATTCTAAAGGTGTCCTATTAGAGTCTGGTGGCCTCTGATGGTGAGGACTAAGATACATTTGACAAGGGAAAAATAAAGCACGATCATATAAAGTGGTTACAAACAAACGAACGCCCTTTCAGCTGCTCCCGTTAGGGAGTTGATCATTGGTCCGCATATTTGATTTGGCACAGTTTTTACACCGGATGCCCTTCCTGATGCAACCCTCCCCAATTTTTCCGGGCTTGGGACCAGCACTGAGAGTGCACTGTTGCATGCTGGAGTTGGATCCTTGGCCGGGAATCGAACCCGGGCCATAGTGGTGAGAGTGCTGTGGCCTAACCACTAGTCCACCAGGGACCCTACTAGCATATAATGAATACATTGAATACATTTTATATTAATTAATTAATTGATTAATTAATTAATTGGATAATTCATTAAGACTTAATGATACTTTCTGGCACCTTCTGGCCAACCAACAGTGCTGTTACAATTCATTCATACACACCGAAAATGTCATGGCTCTATAGCTGAATCAAGAATGAGTGGACTCTTGAAAACTATTGGATGCTGATGGGAAAATGTTTGATCTGATATGATCTATTTTCTTCGTAGCAAATCAAGTTCACCACTAATTAGCAAACCGATCTTGTTCCAAAGTGTAGAGGAAGAAAAGTGCAAAGTTTGCTAGTCTCTGAATGTGCTCTCTTCTGAAATGTTGATACTTCCCTGGGGTTATTATTCATTGAAAGCCTTAAATCCCCATGACGAGAGTTTACATGTTTTATATCGACCACATTTGTCCCCTTGAAAGTTATTGTCTGGATTTTGTTA
Source organism: Pangasius macronema (assembly GCA_037577455.1). Lineage (NCBI taxonomy): Eukaryota > Metazoa > Chordata > Actinopteri > Siluriformes > Pangasiidae > Pangasius > Pangasius macronema. The sequence goes on from CM074958.1 coordinate 8,884,416, forward strand.
TGTTATTTCAGCTATAAACTGAAATCTTTTTTCTCCCCAGGCTATGTCTGCAGTCCCCTGCTTGTCTCCTGTTATCAATGGCTGTGAATAAAATCCAGCCAACAGCTTCCTCATTATGACAAAGCTGCACTCAGGGCTCCAGTTTGGTCTTCAGTGAAACACTGAGTAGTTTTAATTAGAAAAGAATCTGCATTGTTTCTCACAGAAGTCGCATCACTGTTGATTTCCAAATTGCTTGTTAAGCAGTATGACTCAGGCTCTGCAGGGACTGTGGTTTCCAACACACCAACACGCCAACACAACAAGCTGTGACAGAAAACAGGATAATAAAGTGAACAGCATTTTAACTCGCCTTTCTCGCTTATTATTCTATTTCAGGAAGTATTTTCTCACATATAGAGAGGAGAAGCGGACAGATTGCAGATCTGGCAATCGGAGAGACAGGCTTTACGCAATAAACGATTATTTTACAGGAAGGGGTCAGAACGCAGCTGGAGCACTCATCCTGAGCTCTGAGCTCACTGACTGAAAAGCAGAGCAAGACTCTCCAAACTCATCCTTGTCATAAGAGGGCTCAGGAGCAGAGTCTGACAACATATGAAAAATATTCTTTTATCCCTGAAGACCAAATTCCCAAGCGAGTTTATGAATGTGCAATCAGCCATCACAGATGAGAACAGCAGTATGCTATCTAGACAGCAGGAATATCCTCTGACTCCACGTCACATCTTCTTGTAAACAGATTTATTCAATCAAGATTCTTCCCAGGCATGAAAACACATTTAATTAAATCAAGACGTCACTCGTTCAAATGTCACTAAAAAACAAACACAACATGTGTTTATGACCCTAGTAACCCATGTGACTCCTTCCTACATGCAAGGCTTCCAGATATGCACATACATTATATTCATATGACCCTTCAGTCACCGCTTAGATAAACCTACCATACTGTTGCACTTTGTAGGTATATGGTTACAGACTGTGGTCTGTTGCTATGTACAATATAGTACCTCATATTTGTTCTTGTATAGTGTGTCAATTGTCCCCTAGCCCATCACTGTCAGTTTATGATCACTGCACTGCCATTGGCTGGACACTTTTGGTTGCTTGACTCCAGTACAGTTCCAGAGACTTGTAGAATTTTTGCTAAGACACATTAAAGATGTTCTCCTGGTTTGTGTTGGCCCAACATCTTACTAGATGTGTTTAAAATATTCCCTGAATATTCAGAATATTCCATCACCCAAATATTATCTGAGCAGTGGTGGCCCTACAATGGTCCCCTTCTTTTGGTGGAAGGGGTAGAGAAGGGCATGTAAAGACAAAGGAACAACCAACATAAAGTGTCTTAGTAAGAGGTTGGGCTAACACAAGCCACCAAAACAGCTTCAATGTGCTTTGGCATCGATTCTATAAATTTCTGGACTTGTACTAGGGAAGAACACCATTCTTCCAAAATATATTGGTATTTAAATGAAGGTGCTGTAGGACAAGTCCCTCCAAAATCTCTCATAAGTGTTTAGTAGGTTGAAATCTAGTATCTGTGAAGGTCATAGCTTATGATTTACATCATGCTCATCAAACCATTCAGTGAGCCCTCATGCCTCATCTTCAGTAACTGTACTACCCTGGTCAGGGTTGTGGTGGATCTGGATCCTATCCTGGGAACACTGGATGCAAGGCTTCAATCCACCATGGATGTGGCACCAATCCATTGCAAGGCACCATGCACACATGGATGCACATACTCATTCACATGTAAGGGTGATTTAGAGTAGCCAATCCACCTAACAGGAGGGAGAACCTGGAGGAAATCCGTGAGGACATGGGGAGAATGTGCAAAACTCCATACGGACAGTAAGCCAAACTCCAGTTTAAACTAGGCACCCTGGAGCTGTGAGGCGGCAAAGGTAACCACTATCCACCTCCCATCAGGATAGAAATATTTTTTCATAGAATAAAGGTGATCAGTCGAAATAATGTTGTATTGATTTCCAGTGACCCTTCCGTCTAAGGGGACAAGAGCCACTAGTAAAGTTCCTTTAATTTGTCACCCATATGTAACTGCCAACCAGCAGTCTTTAGAACAGAGAGATGACTATAGAACACTCAGGAGTGCTCCTTTGTTTTTCTGTCTTCCCCTCATCTCACTCCATCTCTGCTGGCCCATATGGCCACACGGTGTGGGACGCTGTGACTTCCTCCCATTCTCCCAGGACTCCCATCTGTTCCCACAATTTACAGTACAGTCTGGGTATATTCTACTCCAGGCTCCAGAGACATATTGTTAAAGATGCCATGCTTGACCCCACTGCTTTCCATTTTGTGTGGTGAGAATTCAGTATATGAATAGTCGACATCCCAGACAAGGAAATGCATAGAAAACCGTACCCTAGGGAGAGTGAGGTAAGATATGAGTGTGAGATATTTTCTGCCTGAGAAACCCTGAATGGATTCTTGCTATATAATAATACTCAGCTTAGCATGATTAAGTACAGTAGATTCTCTGGTTAGGATCAAAATGCCAACTTTGCTATCCCAGAAGTGTGATGAAAGTGATGAGATCAGTTGCCAGTGCCGAGGGCCACAGAACTGTTAACATCTCCCTTGAACTGAGGCAGAGATGACAGATGTGACCACTTTCCTGCTAAAGAATTCCACTACAGTAAGCATCATTTATCTTTCCGTATGTATCTGTTTCACTGAAAAGCCCCTCTTTTGAAAGTATCCCCTCCAGAGCTAATATGCTGTGATGCCTCTGCTGACTGTCTGTGCAGTTTGTTGAAGGTGAAAAAACAATTGCAGAAGTAATAGTAATCACTTTTATAAAGTTTAAATGAGGCAAAACAAATGAAAAACATGGGCAAGAGTAGTTAAGGGTGAATGGGTGGGGGGTTTACTGAGTCAGTTTTTGGTTAATTGGTTATTTTCATTATTTATTTTTAGTTAAATTATTTTAAATTGGTCCACTGAGTGTTAGCAATAGAGCTGAAACTCATCACTAGAGATGTTTACTGCATTAACAAATTAAGCAGGATTAACAGAGACCATTCTCACAGAAGACTTACTGCACCTCATACTGCTTGTTTTTTTTTTAGAACTAAATCCCACTTTTATTATTATATGAGTATAATTTCTAAATATACTGATGGCTGATATGAATGGTAGTAAGAATGTTAGTTTTGCTTGCAGAATGCCAAAAACAAAGTAAGAATATGCTCTGTAGTGAGGTTGCATGGCTTCTCTAGGTCTTAGCTTAGTATTCATCTTGCACTCGGTTTCCATATTAAGCACCATTAGTCCTGTTAAGGCTGGCCGATTTGCCCTTCTGAGATGCATTGTTGAGGATTTATTTGCTTACTCTGGTTATTTTGCCAACAAGTTACTTTAGCTTGAAAGTGCTCAGGCCTATAAGAAGAAAATCGATATATTTTTTAGAATCAGAAGGCTATAATGCCATAGATATAACCTAGATGCTTCTTCGGGCTGAGATTGACCTGTCCACGGCGCTGCCCTCTGGGCGGGACGACTTCCCAGTTTCTCTCCGAGTTGAAGATATATTTCACAAATATTTTTTTGAAAATGTGTAGCATTTGGAGATGAGAATTATTGATATTAAGGCAAGAGAACAAATAATTACTTTAAATTGTAGAAAAGTTGTGGGAATATGTGAGATTTCATTTTATGAAGGACTATATGCAGGGATTAAGGCAGGGTGGCTATATGCGCTATTGCAACTTTTTTTTTCTCTCCAAATAATAGACACTTTTATGCCATCCTCATGGGGCAGCAGTGCATGGAATAAATTCCGGCAGATACAGGTTCAGAGCTTCAGCTAATGTTCACAAACATCTGAATGTGGGAGAAAAAAGTGATCTCAGTGACTTTGAAAATAACATGGTTGTGGGGCCAGGCAGGCTGGTTTGAGTATTTCAGAAACTGCTGACTATCATGCACAAGCTTCTAGAGTTTACAGTGGTGTGAAACACAAATCCAGTGAGCAGCAGTTCTGTCATATGTCACTGTGTACTAGTCGGCACTGCACTGTAACTCACCTTGGCCATTGTCTTTGATAGTTTCGTACTGCCTTGTGCCGTCTGCACCTTTGCACTGTGCACTTTATGTAAATATATGTAATGTCTCCTGTAGTTGTGTGTTTTGTTTTATGTAGCACCTTACTAACTAGCTGTATATGGTTGAAATGACAATAAAGACACTTGACTTCTGCAGGCAGAAACGCCTTGTTCATGAGAGAGGTCAGAGGAGAATGGCCAGAGTGGTTTAAACTGACAGGAAGGCTGTGGCAACTCAAATAACCACTCTTAACAACCATGGTGAGCGGAAAAGCAACTCACAAAGCACAACACGCTCCTCAGGATCCACTCCAATCAGACAAGAACAGGACTCTGAGGCTACAGTGAACACAGACTGCCTGAAACTGGAGAGCTGAAGACAGGACAAACGTTTTTCTAATCTCCAACTGACCAGCTTCTAGTGAAACAGCTACTACAGCTAATGAGGCTGTAATTTTTCGGACTGTTTCTCTTCGCAGCACGTTTGTGAAAGCTACCATCTCTGTCGCTTTAACACCAGAAGCACCGCCAGCCTGCTTTCTGAAATTCAACCACAAAGGGCGGGGCTTAGCACTGTCCTCAATATATGAACCAATCATCTACTTGGAGACAAACACGGTCAGCGATCTGTGATCCAATCAGATTTTTGTATCGCGCAAGCCCGACGCCTTCTGATTCGGGTTGCCTGGTTGTGAGTAAACCCGTATTTTATGAAGTTTGGTTTTTATTTAATTGCATATCCTGGTGAGATTTTAGCGCGTCTGTGCAATTTATCAACAAATATTGTTGTTAAATGTTTTTAGGTTGACGTATTTATTTGTTAAAATTGTTTTACAGTTAATAGTTTGACCGTTAATACTCTATAAATATGGCTAGAGGATCTGGCAACCCAGCCAATATGACGCGCTTGCTGTGTGCTACGGTTATGGTGAGAGGCGAGAGTGTTTCAGTGTCGCGTTTTTCCTGCGCCTAGAGGAAAGGTAAACGGATGGAAAGCTGGACAGGCGGCGTTTCATGGCTCCGGTCTGCTGCCTGAACATCTGACCGTGTCTCTGCAGGCACATCTTGTGTTTTAGGTGGGTCCCGGTTCATTACTCGTTACTAGACTCGAATGGTGCGATGGGAAAGCTCCTTTCGTGTTCCCTTTGCTGGTGCGGCTGCAACTTGGGCTCCAGACCTCCAGGGCTTTCCTCCTGTTGATGTTTTTAGTTGCTGGTTTCCGTCAGATGATTGAGTGTGCATGTGCAGGAGGATTGCAGCTCCAAGCGCGTGCAGGAGCTTCCCAGCAGGCTGTCAGGCAGTGTGGATGTCGAGGTGGACTGAACTGCACTCAGACTGCACAGAAAATCACCATTTCATCACCTTTGTTGTGATCTCTGGTCGTTGTGTAAACAGCACAAGGCTTACTCAGACCATGGGGAGTGATAAAACGAGTTATCACTCGAGTACCTATACATAGATGCATGGAGCTGGCAGTATCTTCCATTTCTCTAAGTTTGCTTTCTAACTTAATGCTTTAACTGCAGTCTCCATCAGCTTTCTTGAAGCATTCAACAGAGCTGTGCATTTGTGTGTGTGTGTGTGTGTGTGTGTGTGTGTGTGTGTTGAATCATGCTCTGGAGTCTACTTGCTTAAAGATGTCCTCTCTATGATATCTAGGTGCCAAGCTGATTTACACTGACATTTATAGCTTCCATATGAACATCCTGTGTTCCTGTAGCTGCTCTCAACTCATTTCAACTGTGCCATGTTTATATTCAGGCTGCAGTATGGATTTGCTGGTATTATCCACCTTTAATCCATTCATAACCTACTTAACCAGTCTGTAAGTCAGATGATGCAGAATAGACAGCGTTTTATATTAGTTGGAGGTGTAACTGAAACCGAAATGTGTACATTCATTGCATTTGTGTGTTTTGTTTTGTTTTGTTTTGTTCAGTTGTGCTATTTTGGACCGGTCTAGAAACTCGTTTATGACTCGTATACTCATACACACTGACTATCAAAATATAGAGTTATTATTTTAGACTTAGCATCAGTCACTTTAGGCACTGGATCACTTTACTATGCAAGTCTAAAATAATAACTGTATATTTGGATAGTCTGAAATAATTAATATATATTTTGATAGACCTGTATGGTCTGGTTTTCTGATTCCGAACATTTTCTTGCTTCACGCCCCTGAGGACGTATTGTATTTATCTCATTTGAGTGCAACTATCCCTCTTTCTGGAGACTCATGCATTCAATCTTTCATTCGTTCATCTTCTGTAAGTGCTTTATCATAATCAGGGTCATGGTGGATCCAGAGCCTGGCACAGGAACACTGAGCGCAATGCGGGAGTAAACCACGTTAACTCATACTGTACGCTCACAGCTAGGTGTAACTCATCATAGCCAATCCACCTACAGACGTGCTTTATGGGAGGTGGGAGGAAACCAGAGAACCTGGAAGAAACCCACGCAGACACAGGAACATACACAGAAACTCCACACAGGCAGTAACCCGAGCTCGTGATTGAACCCGGAGACATGGTACCACTACGCCGTCCGTCATGCCGCCTCCATATTTAATCAACATTGTGTCTCGTTCAGATACTCAAACTCTGATCATTCAGTCAAAAAAACTGAATATCAGGACTGTCTTTGTTGAAATAACAAATTGCCTCTAGACTTCGTTTGAGTTTGGTGCTGTCCTACTATATAAGACTGATCATTATTGGTCAGATGTGACATTTATTTATGAGAAGATAATAATAAAAAATGTCAGTATCGAATTGGTATTGGCGAATTCTTAAAGCTGTAATCTCTGTACTGTTTCTATAATGAAAAAGTGGGATTGGAGAATCTCTAATTTTCTCTTATTTCATTAAATCAGGGTTTTTTTTCTCAGCTTTTCTCTCAGCTGAACCCCTTCAGTGTAAATTATTTGTCTTTAGTACCCATTGAGCCTTTGCGTAGGCTAACATGGAATTAAATTATTACTTTTGTAATAAAAGGCTGAATTTGGTTTGTGAGACTTTAAACTCTAAATTAAACTTATTAAAATATATATATTGAAAACTTTTCGAACCCCCAGTCGGGAAAGCTTGAATTATGTGATTGGAGGTTTATTATTCCTCCAGGCTTCAGTTTTCCGGTTGGATTTATTGACTGACTTGTTGAATCAGGAACTTCTTTCAGTTCACAGTTGAGCAAGCACTTGATGGTAATTTCACCAAAAATCTCTGCTTTGCTGTTTTTACTTGGTTACATTTGTTTGTATAGCGTTTAGAAATCTGGACTTTAAACCTGTGAGGAAACACATGCCAATATCACGATGTCTACCTACCACCATAGTGTACTATATTCAGCCTCATGTTCAGCTTGTTTTGTCTCAGTGTTTGAATCCTGATGATTCCTTTCCATTAGGTCATTTTTCATTTCTCATATCTACAAGTTGAGTTGCTTTGTGTCTTACTTGTCCGAAGTGTTTGATTTGTTCACGTGATATTACTTATAAAAAGAAGCCAGCTCTGACATCGAGCCAAGCCCAATAAACATATCATACAGGAATAAAACAAAAGGAGCGTGAGATTCTGACTCTGTTGCCATCTTTCTTGGTGTTCCTCTTGTTCACTTTGTTATAGACAGCAACAGCTGTGTTGTTCTCAGCTTTTCATTGTTTCATTACTGGCCTGTGACAATCGCTAAGATGTCAGTAGCAGTGTGAAGGAAGACTGGCTGTTCCTGATAGACTGCAATAACACTTTAATGTTTGTAAATAGCAAACAGAAGCAGTTTCGTTTGCTCCAGGATATCATCACGTTTACCGTACGGATGCCGTCATGTCTAAACTCCACCACTTCCCGGGCCAGTCGAGCCTGCTGTCTCTATTGTTTCTCAGACTACAACGTCAGTCTCTAAATACAGGCCAGAAGTAATGTTGAACGCACAATGTTTTTGTCTCTGCGTCTTCTGGTTGAAAGTGTCAGCATTTTCTAACTTTTTAAAATCTTAATTAGGGGATTTGTTGATCATTGTGTATAGGTGATTTATTCTGATAAGGTCATTTTGTCCTGGCCTGGCCAGTCAATCAATATTTTCCCATTAAAGCTGGCTGTGCTGACCAGGTCACGGGGCTTCTGGAAGGCAGTGGTGATTGATATGTTTTGTTTCATGGGTTTCTAGCCCCTACGGGAACCATTAGCTCACGGTGTTGATAAAGAGTACATGCGTATGTGGAGCGTCTGTGACAATACAAATCAGCTGTTCAGTTAAAGATGAAATGTGTTTTAATTATAGCACAGTGCTGTTGAATCTGATTGATCAGTAGCTGGTAATTCATTTTTCTGTAACAGCAGCTCTGGCTGTTGTTCCAGCTATAAATTCAAATCGCAGGTTTATATTCATATGCTTGTTCTAATATGTTTTTATTTCTATAGTGATAGCTAATTGTCATGGCTTGTGTAGCACATTGAAATTGTTGATTATAGTAAAATTTTGATTATAGAAAATTGTTGATTATAGTCAAATTTTGGGATCTTGGGTGTCAGAGCTTGTTCTGCAACAAGAAAGTTTATAGCTGCTGTAACATAAGCGATAACAGAAACTAACTTGTTTTGTGGACATTAAATTTAAATGTAAATAGATAAAAAGTATGAAGTGTTATTTTTTTAATGAATAAAAATGTAATTACTGGCAAATTACTGTGGTAAAAGAGGAATACAGCGTTGTAATTGCTGTATCACAACACTTATTGTAAATTATTTTCTATTTTATGCTTTATTCCTTACTTCATTACACACTATTTGGATAACTGGTCTTTGAGAATGTGCTAAATGTAATGCATATAGTAGGGAATTTATTGACATGATATACTACAATAATTAATGTCAATAACTGTGTCATGACTGGAGAAATAGCAACTCTGACATTATGCATCTGGCCAAAGTTTAATCATATGGCATCATGCTGTGTTGGTTATGGTTCTTGACATTGTAGCGTTAAGGAATGCCTCGACTGTAATTAAACAAAGATGCTAGCCTTTCTCTAAGCAGCAATGGATGATTTTAGCCAACATCTGGAGTAAATTGTAAAGAAGTTGATCCTGAACATTTAAATTATTTCAGTATTTTAGATTTAGTATTTAACAGAACAGCAGGACATCACAGAGCTGTTTTTTCTCTTTACAGCTCTGTATGTCTGAGCATCACATTCACTGTGAATATTGTTAAATGCAGCAATCCCATTGAATGGGTAAAATCAATCAGGAAGAAAGATTACAACCTGTTTCTCAGGCCCAAAAATAACATACAGTCCCCTCCGAAAGTATCAGAACGACAAGGCCAATTCTATTGTTTTTGCTATACACTGAAGACATTTGAGATGAGATCAAATGATGAATATAAGACCATAGAATCAGAATGTCAGCTTGAATTTTCTTATATTTACATCTAGATGTTAAACAACTTAGAACATGGCAAACCACCATATTTCTAGGTGAGCAAAAGTATAGGAATAGATAGTCTTAAAGTTAATAATACTTAATATTTGGTTTGCCTATCCCTTGCTGGCAATATCTGCATCAAGCCTGCAACCAGCTCACATCACCAAACTGTTGCGTTCTTCATAAGGTTGCATAAAACCTTCCACTTTTACCCCCGATTAAGTCCTTTGTTGTGTTGGTAGTGTGTTTTGGGTAATTGTCTTGAGGCATGATGACGTTCCTTCCAATTAGATTAGATGCATTTCTCTGTAAATTGGCAGACAGAATGTTTGTGTAGACTTCTGAAATTATTCTGCTGCTACCATCATGAGATTCATCATCAATAAAGATTAGTGAGATGGTTCCAGAAGCAGCCATGCAAGCCCGAGCCATGATACTACCTCCATTGTGCTTGATGGGCATGTTTTGGATCATGAGCAGATCCTTTCTTCCTCCACACTTTGGCCTTTCCATCACTTTGGGGGAGGTTAACCTTGGTTTCAGAACTTTTCAGTGTATAGTGAAAACAAAAGACTTGACCTTGCTGTTCCAATACTTTCAGAGGTGACTGTATAAAAAGGAGCATAATACATAGTGATGAGAAGCAATGTGTAACACTTCTGATGTATTTATAGTTGTGCCTGGGCTGAAGGTTAAGGATAATATGTGGCTAAACCCACAGTTTGTAATGGTTTGCTTTTGCTGAAACTAAAATGGTCTGTACAAAGCCTGGATACCATTAACCAGGGGTATGATTCAAGAGAATGCTAGCAGCAGAAGCATTGAGCTATTTTGTGGTTGTGTGTGTGGTTGTGTGTGTGGTTGTGTGTGTGGAGCGGGGTGTCATGGGCAAATGTTTATTATTAGATTTAGATTATGAATTAGCTGCTATTACAGAAACAACAATGTATTAGAAGATTATAACTATAAATTACAGCTGGAATTACTGTCAGAGTTGCTGCTATAGAAAGTTCATCAACATCTTCTGACCAATCATATTCAAGAACCTTGAAATCTTTTCTCCCCTGCTTACAATAAGGCCTTCAAAGACGTAGACAGTGTGTTGCAGTCAAGTCAAGTCAAGTCAAGTGGAGTTTATTGTCATTTCAACCATATACTGCCAGTTAGTACATAGTGAAATGAAACAACGTTCCTCCAGGACCAAGGTGCTACATAGGATGAACACAGAACTACAAGGGACTACATACTAAATTTATACATAAAGTGCAAATGTGCAGAAAGCACAAGAGAGTACAGTGACTACTGAGAGACAATGGGCACAGTAAGTCCCAGTGCAGCGCCGAACAGTTAACAGTTCTGTTAGAAAGTGAATCCAGGGACAATAGTGCAAAGAGTACAATATGAGTACTCTTCTGCCCCTCAAACCTTCCAGGAGAATATACCAGGGTTACAGGACTTATTGAGAAACTGCAAGAATGAGAAGAGGACCACCTCAAAGAAATTAGTCAAGGATGTAGCATTAGAAGGCCTCCTGTTTGGCCTTCAAATCCAGAAATGATTCACAGGAGGCATAGTAGTTGTGCTCTTGCTCTCTCTACTTTAGAGCTGAGTCTTATTTCCTCTTTCTGCTCTCCCATTTTTGTAAAACAGACCAGAAGTCCCCTTAACGTGTTGCTTATCACGTCGGCCCGAAGCACTCCTTATTAAGTGTTGATGTGGTCTGGTTGCCGCACAGGTCCATGGAGAGTTACCAAACAGATCAATGGCAAATCCAATGGAGGATATCCGTAACAGAAGTGAAGAAGCGCCGTTAATTTAATACCAACACTTTCTTGATTTCAGTTTCACCAAGATGAAATGTGAGAGCAAACATTGCTTGACCACAGTAGTAAATCAGTTACAAGGCCTCCTGGGTTAGTTCGTCTCAGATAGAATTGAATCTACATAAGGATATGGACTTGCTCTGAGCATAGGTATATGTATGATTGTGGGTCGAGGTTTGAAGTTGATTTCATTTGTATGTCCCTGAAGTGGAACTCTTCAAAATACCTTCTTTATTTTTGCTTCATAGTTATTTGTTAGACTTATTTTGGAAATTGTTTGTTCTGTATCTTCTTACCTCTGCTTGGATTAGCATTAATTTGTACCAGTGTATAGTTTGAGAATGGGCTTTTCAGTTAATGCGTCATCACTGCAGCCAAGATCCTGCTGTTTCTGATCCAACATTATTTATACAATCATGATTTTGGAATGTGGAGTCTGGTTTTTTTCCTTCCAGCACGAATATCCGATGGCTAAACTCATGGTCTCTCTCATCTCTCTCAACTCTCAACTTCATGGTCTCTCTCCATCACACCCAGCCTTTCTCATATCTACAAGGTCCATGAACGGCTTTATGTCTCACCTGTCCGTAGTGTTTGATGTGCTCTGGTGATGATGTTATTTAGGGGGGAAAAGCCAGGTCTGACCTCGAGCCAAACCCAATAAACACCTTCAAAAGGAATAAAACAAAAAGAGGATGAGATTCTGACATTGTTGCTATGTTTCTTTGTGTTCCTCTTGCTCAGTTTGGATAGACAACAGCAGCTGTGTTTTTCTCAGCCTTTTCATTTTTTCATTACAGTCGCTAAGATGTCAGTAACGTTGCGAAGAGCGGCTGTTCCTGATAGATTGCACTAACTCTCAGTGTTTGTAAAATGACAAACAAAAGGAAATTAGTTGTTGTTCCAGAATATCATCGTGTTCAGTGTGCATAATGTCCCTGATGTCCTCATATCTGAACTCCACTATTCCCTTGGCTTTTATTGATGCCAGTCAAGCCTGCGATCTCTTCTGTTTCTCAAACATCAGGGTCAGTCTGTAGGTACTGACCAAATTGGCAAATGTTGAACAAAGGTGATGATAGGGGTGTGTGTGTGACTGAAGATTTTTTCTAATCTCTCAAAATACTGCAACAAAAGGCTTAATTACTAATCAGTGAATTCTTTGGCAATTATGTATAGCAAACTTTTTCTTCTGCAACTTTGGATAGGGGTTTCGCCCATCTAGGCTTGTGTGATATAATGATTGAATCGTCTCTACACACTTTTACACTGCCATGATATCCTGTGACAGGTACTTATATTATATTAACAGACTTGCCAACCTTTATACATTTTGCATAGGAGCACTGCAGTTTAACATCGGAGTATGAGTTATCACTAAAACCTTTTCTCCCGAACTAAATGGTTGATGAGTTGATCAACACGTGAATCTGGAATGCTTTAACCTGGAATTTAGACTCTCCGATATTAGCTGACCATCCGTGGAAGCCGCATCCCCTACCCCCAATCTCACGTGCTCTTGACTGAACTCGATTTGCAGATCACCCTGGAGGCAAAAAAAAATTCAAATGGGTTATTTTGACCCGTTACAGAACACAAGAGTGAACATTTAAATCACTGCAGCTGTTATCACACTTCAGAAGCCATTATCACCCTTATCATATAAAAAGTATAAGCCTAGAGATGCGTTCTTTTCAGATCAGCCTGTCAGCCTCCTAAAACATAGTAAGTTTTAGCAGTGAGGCTGGAGTCTTTCCATGTATTACACAGTCAACTCCAGAATTCTTGGCACCTTTCATGAAAATGAGCAGCACATGTCATGACTCATATTTTTGAGCTTAAACATATGGAGACGCTGTAGGACTTTACTTTAACACATCATTTTTTTTTTTTTTTTTTTAAACAGAAGTTTTTTTAAGTAGTGCAGTTTATCTGCAAAACACTGGTTTCAATGTGACCAGCACCTCTACAATTAAACTGTGGTGAAGACTCCCCTGCAGAGAATTGCAGCACAGAGCCTTTTCCTGTAACATCCAGTAACATTCATATTTTTTATCATTCGTGTTTTTTCCTTGGACGCAGATCCTCCAATGGCGTGCATGTCTGTCTGACCATGACACATGACTCCAGCTCCTTCACTTATCGAGGTTCAGTTGCTGTTTTGTGGTTTGTTTTCAGAAAGGGTTTATGACACTTCCACAGAACTTGCTATGGAGGTGGCGTCTAAATTTCATCCCATAGTTGATTTTAAAATGTGACGACTCTGGGAATCTGCTAAACCAAGCAATTCTGAAACTTTAATCTTTGGATTCTTCTTTGCTTTGCTCTCCATACTCCTCACTGTGCAAGCACAGGAAAGTGCTCAGTCAGGTCATGTGGGATTTTCTGTTCCATACTCTTGATATGTTTGGCTTATATTGATCTGATTAAGGCGGCTAGTGATAATCCATCTGCATCTGTCATTGCATATGTTAGCTCTTGAACGTATTTCTTGCTCGGCTTATTTACACTTATTTCCAGAAGGGAGACAAGCCAAGGGTGTCTTGTTTGGTGGAAGCTCCATATATTATATTCTTATTCAAGGGGATCTAGAAATATGGACTGCTTTCCTAGCTGGGTGGAGTAGCAGCAATTCTTTAAACAAAGCTCTTTTTTTGTAGATTCTTCTGGAACCATAAAATTCCCAATATATTGCTGGCTGCATTACAGGAGCTCGAAGAAGGCTTGGCACTTCTTAGTATCAGACTGTATCAATTCGCTTGTAAGTTTAGATTTAACATACTGGGTAAGACATTATCAAGATTTTGAATGATTATTACATTATTCAATCTGGTTAATACAGTCTTTCTGGATAGCCTTCCATTTTTTTATTGAGAAAAAAAACCGCACAGGGGAGTACTGATGTAATATAATGTATTGCAGAGCTAAAGATTGTGATAAAGAAGTGGGAAGGAAAAGAAAATAAATCTTATCCTCCAGTTACATCAAGTCACAGAAATCCATATTTTGCCCCAGCTGTTATAGATGATGCTTTTTCTCATTGGAAAGACTAATGTATTATACTTTCCAGGGCCTCTTTAAGCAGTATGTATGACTTTTATTTCATTTGTTACCATATACTCACTTCTTTGGATGTCCACAGGGAAGGTGTTTAAGTTAAAATCCTTTAAATGTAGGGTTTATTCCATGTAGAGAACATTGTCAGTGCATGATGTTTGTTATTTTTAATTCCGCTCATTATCCTTTGTCAAGATAATCAAGCCATTATGTTATTTTATAATCAAGTCATTATGTTATTATTTCAGATTTAAAAAAGACAAACATCGCATGGGAAATTGGCAGTAAAAATTGGCTTATATGTTTGTCTACTTTAGATTTATGGAAAATGGAGATTACCAGCTGTTCTATATGCCACTATATCCTTCTCTTCCTGACTTCCACAAGTGTGTTTATGCATGGAGTTTGCTCAGGGCAGTGTGTGGCCCTTTGGTCAAAGAAAAGCACAGGAGAAAACCTCAGGACATAACCATTGAGTGTGAGCCAGCACAGTGTGGTAAACTTTTACATGTGCTGCCTATTGTGTGCAGTTTACCACTCGGCCTTTAAATCTATGTAGCAGTCAACAGTTGAAAGACTTTAAGCTCAAGCATCTTTCTTGCTGCCAGAGATTTTCTGAAGTGGTGCTGGTGTACAAGCAGAAACTGCGGCTTGAACGAGAGCCAAGCATCAAAAACCTGATGAGATGAGGGTATAATATCAAACTGCTATCTTGATCTTGCACCTTTTTTAAATTCTGCTTGTTCAGTTTGTTGAAGTTCTGTATGCTCCTCCACTTCCTTTTTTTTTCAGTCATTCGTTCTATTTGCAGCATGAATAAGCCTAAGCCTAAACAAATGTCATAATTCCGTATCAAAGTTGGTGATTAGTTTCTGGTCTGGATTGTTGTTGCAGGCCCGATGGAGCTGGGAACTCGACGAGAGCCGCACGGAGAAGATCCTGATCTACGCCCGTCCTTCAGCAGGGACTCCTGAAAAGCGGGTGTCAATTTCAACCCTTCCCCTCCCCTTTCTCCAACTACAATCCCACCCTGTCTGGCACAGGCCCATCCCTGGCTCCTTCTCTGGCCCTAAAATGATTGGCAAACTGAAGCAAAACTTGCTGGTGGCCTGCTTGGTCATTAGCTCTGTAACAGTGTTTTACCTGGGTCGGCATGCAATGGAGTGCCACCAGCGCGAGGAGCGAAGCCTGCCACTGCTGGGCAGCCTGCATGCTACGCTGCGCACTGGCCAGAACATCAGTGCCCCTTTCGTCTACAACAAGGACATGCCACTTATCTTCATCGGCGGCGTGCCTCGCAGTGGCACCACACTCATGAGGGCCATGTTGGATGCACACCCGGATGTCCGCTGTGGTGAAGAGACACGTGTGATCCCCCGCATCCTGGCCATGAAGCAGATGTGGAGCCGCTCGGGACGTGAGAAAATGCGCCTGGACGAAGCTGGTGTCACAGATGAGGTACTAGATTCAGCCATGCAGGCCTTCCTGCTGGAGATCATTGTGAAACATGGTGAGCCAGCCGCTTACCTGTGCAACAAGGACCCGTTTGCCCTCAAGTCCCTTTCGTACTTGGCAAAGATCTTCCCACGCGCCAAATTTATTCTTATGATTCGTGACGGCAGAGCCTCTGTCCACTCCATGATCTCCCGCAAAGTGACCATCGCTGGCTTTGACTTAAACAGCTACCGGGACTGCCTCACGAAGTGGAACCGGGCCATAGAGACCATGTACACTCAGTGTTTGGAGGCAGCCGACAAGTGCCTGCCCATGCACTATGAGCAGCTTGTCTTGCATCCTGAGAAATGGATGCGGACGCTGCTGAAATTCCTGAACATTCCTTGGAATGAAGCTGTTCTGCATCACGAGGAGCTCATTGGGAAAGCAGGAGGTGTATCGCTCTCCAAGTAAGTGGCTGCTAGTAGGTGTGGGAGGTGGGGCTTTCTCTTCTGCAGAAGTCTGGCCTCCGAGACAGTGACTTGTCTTGCCTGGTTCATTTTAACTCACTCAGTAAAGATTCTCAGCTGCTGTTCTTTTTATTTAAACAGTTGGTCTCTTTAAATAGTTCTGAATATGTGCCTGGTGTCTTTGTGGCATGTCCCAATTTAGGACTGCATGTGTATCTGTATTTTAGTTGCTAAATGGAGAAATAAAAATGAAAGCACAGTCCTGGGTAGAAGATCCACATTATCTGATTGTTTTCTGTTAGCGGTTAGAGTTAAGGGAATTAAGATGTGGCGAGTGCTAATGACTGGTGAAAGACTGTTGGGTGTGTAAGACAGGAAAAATGAAGGGGCTGGGTCGACACTCACGCTCCTTACACTGTTAAAACATGTTGATACAGGCGCTCAGTGGAACGTCTTTTCGCAGGGTTAAGCGGATGCATCATATCATACTATCATATATATAGCATGTCAGGATGCACTTTATAACTAGGTGTGAGGTGTGAGGTTGCAGAGTTTTGAAGGTAATATTTTTACCAAAGTAAAAAGGCATGACAAGCATATTTATTTTAATACTTGTTTGGAGATTTTAGGGCAGGATGTTGACAGCTTTTTCTTGTACCTTACATTGTGGTTTTGTAGCTACATTAAAGCTTCAGCAAACAGCCTACCATTTTTAAGGATTTAAAAACAAAATTTGTATTTACAATTGGAGAATATTACAATAGCCAGCTCATCTTCAAAAATCATTATTAAACACAACAACGAAAATGTCTTATCAGCGTTTTGACCTCAAGTGTGTTTGCTAATACATCAATGGAGACCTTGCAGCTGAACATCTCCGATGTGCTTCATACGTTTTGGAAATATTACTATTCCCAATAAATAATGTGCAAAATTTCAGGCTTATATCTGTAGTATATGAGCGTAGATATACAGTGTCTGAGATATAGAGGCTTTAAATGCTCCGTTGTACTGGAGACTGTCACAAATTGGATTATGCAAAAAAAAAAATCTTATTATAAGCTTATTAATAATCAGTTGGACATGTATGTGTGGAGCCTTTTCACCAGTTATTGTTATATACTGAGTTTGTAGCACATTCATTACATGTCTGTTTTAGAAGTCTTACACTAGACAAAAATTCCAGACAATTTCATTCTTCTAGCATGAGCAGTTCAAATGTAATGACCTATGGGAGTCTGTACTTTTTCTGTAGCACTCGTTTTTACAGTAAAATTAGGACAGTCCTTTTTTAAAGCCTCTAGATCTCAGACACTAATGCAGATACAAGCCTGAGATTTTGCACACTATTTATTTGGAATAGTGACATTATTTCCAGAAGGTATGAAACAAATCTGAGACGGTCAGTCCAGATCACATTTTAAGATCTGGGGATTTGAGGTAGATTTACCTGTAAGCATACCAGGGATAAGGGTTGGGAATTTGGACTTGTGTCATTGGCAAATAGGTGGGACCAGAAGAATAGTGATTAGGACAAGTTCTCCATCATGTTGCAGTGTGATGTTTGCAGTGGCTTAGCATTTAACTGTGGATCTTGTAGAAACACCAGAGCAGATTATTTTGCTTGTAAATAGAATTACAGCTTTCCTGAATCAATTTATGGGGATTAAGACCTATGTGTAAGAAGGGTTTTGTGCATGGAGGAGTTTTTATAGACAGGTGGTGCTTAGCTAGCAAGCTACACTTGCCAACTGTCCTAGAGTTGCTTTCTGTTTATTTAACTAACTTGCAGAAGACAGAAACATATCATCTATTCAGCCTCCAACTCCTGATAATTTTCAGTCCGCCAAAGTTACTTGCATAATTTGCTTCATGACCCAAGCAAGCATGACCAGTCCCAAAGGTCAATCAAGAGAAAATTTCCAGTTTCTTGGCAGTGCAGATAATAATGGCAGCCCAGAGCAGAGCTGA
Source organism: Pangasius macronema (assembly GCA_037577455.1). NCBI lineage: Eukaryota > Metazoa > Chordata > Actinopteri > Siluriformes > Pangasiidae > Pangasius > Pangasius macronema. Next base: position 8,902,675 of record CM074958.1, read on the forward strand.
CCTAAAGGCCATTTTTGGCCAACTCTCGCTACAAGGTCTATCCATAAAGTATTGGCGACAAATCTGTGAACGTTTGTAGGCTAATTCCAGAGTTCATTAACGAATCAAAACTACAAAGGGTCATGCTACATAGCAACCCTTCAGTCCCTCCAGATCCTCTGCAGAACTTGGCTTCTGGCTGGATGTCATCTGTAGAAAGGAATACAGCATGTTTTTAATAAAAAGCATGCAGGCCGAAAAGGCTGTGCAGTTCTGTTTTCTCTCAGGCCACTGCTCAAGAATTCAGTTTCCCGTTTTTTTCCCTGAGGCACTTAGTCCTCCCTTTCATCTCGCTCACTGTCAGAGTCAGGTAATTTAGCAGTATGGCTAAAGTAATTGCTCTGTGAAACACATTCTAAAATTGATCTTGCTCATGTTTATCTCATATACTGTAAATTTTCTTTCTCATTTTACTTGGGGTGGCCCGGTGAAACCTCTTCTGTTATGGACACTGGAGCAGGCGTAATTCCAGCAGAGTGCTTTAAACTTCCCATATTGGCGTGCTAATGGCCCATGTTATAGATATTTGTGTAGTTGTTCTTTCTCAGAGCTTCTGGAAAGCGGCAGGAAATAACACAGAGGCTAAGAGAATAGTTGTGTGCTTTCCATACTGTTTGTCTTTTGTATCAATGCCAGTAGCATATTCCAAGAAGGAATATTCAAGTTCCTGGAAGTGATTTTTGATTAAAAAAAAAAAAGATGTTACTGTTTATTAGTCGCTTAATGGTGGAGTAGATTACCTTACACACCAAGACTGGTGCAAGAATGAATTTCATTAGCAGTTTCCAAATAAAGTTTTTATGTAAATGGACAGAATTTCAGGGGAAAGTTGCCAAGTAACATTTGAACCTGTGTGATTGTCCTTCCTAACATAACCAAGCCGAAGAAGTAGACGTGAGCAGCTGAGAACTGTAACAAGGAGCAGCACACACGCTTTGTTACTGTTTCAGATATTGTTTGGGTGACGTAGTTTGGCCTCCATGCGCATCCCTGACCTTTGTAGCTTGTGCTTGTTGTACAGATTAGGGTAGTATGCTTTAATGAGATCTTTATTCCTTGAATTTCATGTTTCTGCCTGGGTAAACAGTGACTCGTCTGCAGTGTTGTAACATCCTCTGGAGGAAATTGCAAAAGGACACCGTATGCAAGCAACTTGCAAGGACTTTCCACGTTATTTTAATTACTATATATTTATAATTGTTTTATCTTGTAACAGTAGAAACACTAGCTGTGTTTACATGCAACCTAATTATATGCTAATAACACAACTCAATCCGAATGAAAGACGTTCATGAATCCACCTCAAGTCAGAACATTGTAAACTGACTGAGGTAAATCTGAATTGTTTATCAGTCTATAAATAAGAAAACATACACAGGGGAAAAAAAGGGAAAAGCTCCTTTTAATGTCCTAAACTGAGCCGTTTAATTTATATGGGGAAATTAGAAGACAAGGCAATATATCAACTTTACCAATATGTTCATTTTCTGTTATTTTTAACAATCAGCTATGCAGCTGAATGTCTAGCAATTTTTTTTTTTTTTTATGTGAAGGATGTTGGGTTTGTTGATCAAGCTATGACCCCCTAAAAAGCATATATAATATAAACCAGGACTGAAAAACCATTTATTCCCCTTTTCTGTTATCAGCTTGCAAATCAACAGTTGCAAGTTTAAAGCTCTCACTTATCTCTTTATCTGTGCCTTTTTCAGTTTGCCTACTCTTGTGGAATTTTTGTCCTGGTCTGCTCTGTACTATACCAGCTATTCATGTGAATCCAACAAAACACTAATGTTGACTATGAACACAACCAGGTGCATATATGTTTTCATTTTCCCTTTGTCCTAAGGTGGAGTTTCCGTGCTTTAATGCTTCAAGACTTGGTAAAATTAGCAAGGGTCTTTAGTTTCTAAGGGTTTCTGCTTCTGAATGGAAGCTTTGGTGGTCTATTAAAAGCCATTGTAGGCAGCCAAAACAGTGCTGCACTTGTTCATTCCCAGACAGTCCCTCAGCTCCACACTATAAACCTGTCCTGTAGGTGTGTTAATTCAGGGATATGGAGAAAACAGGGATGGTGGATAGAGCTGAATGGATGAAGAGGGCTTTCTGAGTTCTCTGGATAGCAGATGGTGTCCCATTCTTTGACCATATGCATGTTGTTCTTCAACACATTGATTCCAATCAAATATTAATAAAAAGGGACCTAATGTAGTGTCCCAAGCCACAAACTTGCCCTGAACATAAACTGATGTCAATAGTGCTGCTGGAAAGAAAAAACAAAGACCATGAGGACTGTTGTTTTAGTGAATACAATGCTGCCAGTGATTGACAGGAAACAAGGAATAGCAGCACTTGCATTTTGTGTAGGAGCTCTGCTTTTTGCCATGGGTGTATGCTGCTATGAATTATCACTCAAAAATACACAAAAAGCACAGCCCTCCTTCCTCTCCCCCCCAAAAAAACATAGATGAGCCAATCAAAATGAATCTGGTATGACTGACAGTTGTGTAACTGTTTTGACATGTTAACTTACACCCTCTGGAAGCTCTTCCCTTCCTTCCCATCTCACGTTAGTCATCTTTGACTCAACTTTTCCACATGAAAGATGCACTAAAACAGTGCCTTTGCTTCCTGTCAAGATAAATGGAAAATGTTTTGAGTACAAATGTGAAATAAAATGTATTCTACTACTGTATTTATTAGGAACGCTCTGAATTTCAGCCACTGAAGATTTTCGTCCAAAAATGGTCATAAACTTTCATTCTTTGGAGAAAAAGTGTTGAGAGTGACACAGCAGTGAAAATGTCAGCCCTATGGAACCATGTCAGATCCCGCAACTTGCTGTGGGAATACTCACTATTCCTCTTTGGGGTTGCCAGGTCTGGAATAGTCTGGCAGGCCAAAGCATGGTATATAATTTGCATCATACCAAGTCCATCAGCAGAGCTCTACTGCACACTGCGCCTAAGGTGGCCATTTTTTAACGAGGTAGTCAGTAGAACATGCCTACTCAAGCCTCAATCATGCTACAGTCCTCCAGGGGAACTGGGGCACCATTGCTCATTTTCAGAGGAGGCACTGATATGATTTTAGGTGGGGGAGGGGGGCCTACAGGGCTCTAATGGCTGATGATGAACACGGAACCCCACCCAGACTCCCAGAGGGCACTTACAGAAAACCATCCATTAAATTTGGCCCACAGCACCTGCCAGAAAAGTGCCCAGGTCTCTGCCTATGGTGCACCACATAATCCAAGCCCAGAGTCACTAAAGCCAGGACATGACCATTAAGACCCATTACATGTTCATGTTTTTAAGGTGACTTGTGGCAGAGCTCTGGCCATTACTTAGTGTGATGCAGCTAGGGATCTCTCTTATCTGACTTTAGGAAAACACCACCCTGCAGAAAAGCACTAGAGTTCATCATGAATAATTGACAAACAGGCAGAGGCCATTAAGCAGAGCTCAGTGAGGAAGAACTTCACATGTTTTTTTTATTTGTTTGTAGAGATGTGATTTTTTGAGTTTATTATTGAAAGTTTGGAAAAAAGATAGAGGTGAGCGCTATAGTGCTGTTGGTGTGGCTAAGGAATCTGCTTGGTGCTTTGAAATGCACCGCACAGTTTAGTCTTGCTCCTGCTCTAACACCCCTGACAGATTTTAGTGTTTTTTTTATGTTCTCCATTCTCTATATCTCCATATTGATCTCCATATTAAGAGGCATTATGCTAGAGAAATGGACATCTTTAGCTGTGTTAAATTATTCCTCTTTCTTTACCAGCACTGTTCTCAGACACGTTGGGGATTTGTGTTTTCTAAAAGCACTCCTGTACACATGGGCTATGGGTGGAGAAGATGAAGATTGATCATGCCTACTTTGGTCGGCCCATGAGAATGTGACTATATGAGACTCAGAGCTATCAGTTCTACTGAACCATAAGAAATAGGGATATATGGATACAAATACTGATTTTGAGAGTTATGGTCTTTAAACATCTTAAACTTAAAACTCAGCATGGCGAGTTCATTGCTCGCAGCACATGGCAGCAATCAACATAAACAGTTTTTATTAGGGATGCATTAATACCTTTTTTCAGTCCGAGTACAAGTTTTTTGGTACTAGTCAATACCAATCCTAATACCGATCCTATTACTAGTATACTAGTATTAATGCATCTCTAATAAAACTGTCGTATTTAGTGGTTCCAGATGTTCTAATCTGCACGGATGTCTAATATGCAGATCTGTCCGTAGTCAAGTTTGTTCCCTGCTGACTAACTATGAGCCATCCATTATAATGCCAGTGTGACAACTTTTGAATTGCAAATGCTTTCAGATGCCACCTCAAAGGGTGTCTTTGTAGCTTTATATATTCATGGCAATTAGCATCAGTGTATTGAAGCCACGCTGGCTCTCCATTAGTTGGCCATGGCAACAGCGGATGACAGAAGATTTTTTTTTTTTCTAGAGAATAGCATGACTCATCAGCAAGAGGCTGCCTGGATCAGCTTTACTTTTTTTTCGTCACACTTGCACATCTCTATTTTTTTTTTTCATTTCTAAAAGCATCACTTTAGAGTGAAACTTAGTGCCAGCTTCCATTAGTGGAAAATATCTGGAGCTGCAGTCTTCTTAAAAAATGCGGGGGAAAGTAATTCCATCTGTCTTAAGACCGAAATAGGTCTATTAATCATGTAGTAAGCGCCGACGTACAATTCAGATGTAGGTGGATTATTGAAGTAAAGCACTGTATTGGCCAGGGAGTCCAACACGTAAAGCACCACTTGGTTGTAGTGTAAATGGACTGCCCAGCGTCTGGGGAGAAGGCTGGGTCTCTAACTCTAAGAAGTGTACAGTGTGGATCTACGTCGTAAAACTAAACACTAGCTGCTTCGCCTGCAAGGGAGAGCCTGAAACTGGCCGAGTAGTTATGAAGTCATGTGAGGAAGCAAAGCCAGTGTTTTTGATAGTCTGAGCCACAAACTACTGTGTTTGTGGGGAGGACACAGACTGTCTAGAAGAAGAGATGTGCACTCACTCTGATTCTTCAATTTCAACTGGGCACCTCTGAGAGTGTAAAAGATGCCTAAGGAGACGTGACGAGGCAGGCAGTCACGCTCGCTCCTGGGCCATACACTCATACGCTTGTACACGCAAACACACATGGCAGTGTGAGTCACACTAGAGGCTTTACCCTACTTACAGCAGGCTCAGTGGAAATAAAGAACGGGACAGTAAAAAGAGAATCCTTCTGGCCATGTCATATTAGAGCTCCTGTCCTGGAGGACATTTGGCATTTCAACCATGCAGCTCTCTGATGCTGAAAGTCAGGGCTTGCTGGAGATTTCCAGTGCCTCGACTACAGACGGGGATTTAATCTGTTTCCCATCTGCTTCGACAGGGGGAATAATAAAGGTGGCCTCGACTAGTCTTTGCTCCGAAAACAGTGAAAGTGAGCGGGGAGGGAGACGGCATTAATGCGGAGAATTCTTCTTAAGCACTTTTCCCATTTCCTGCCGTTCAAAGCCAATGGAAAGGTCGGAATGCGCTGGAAAAATTTCACTGAGATGAAGAAAGAGACAAACTTATAGTATTTGGACAGTGACAACAATTTTTTTATTTTTTTTTTTTTAAGTATGTGATTATATTTTTTTCTTGATGATTCTGCCATTTGGCTGTTTTTTTTTTTTTTTTTTTTTTTTTTTTTAACTAGTTATAGATATAAAATATTTAACTAATAGTGTAGATCAACAGTTGGATTTGGATTTGGATCCTGTTAAATTTACACTCAGATTAAATAAAACTAAAATAAATAGCCCTACAGTATGCTCTCACCTTTTTATTTTACTTGTTGTTAAACTATGAAGAAAAAAAAAACATTTCAAAATAGCCCAGAGTGTAATATCGAAAAATGGATAAAATTTGGCAAATGATAGCATGTAACTTATTCAAATATTTTCCTTTAATAAATGTGTTGTCTTTGTGTGTATAAGAACATTAGATAGCTGTAAGATGATGTACTTGATTTGTTCTTCTTTGGCAGTAACTTAATGAGTTGTGTAAAAGTTTGCACCCCCCATTACCTCTTTGTTATTCTTATTTTACTGTTTAGCTGCCCAAAATTGAATTTAAAATATTTAACATTAAATGTAGATCCTGCAACAAGACAATACCCCAAAACAAGAATCCTAAATTAGTGAGCTACAGCAGTGCAGAGTATTACAGCCAAGAGGATCTATAAGTTGTTCAGAAAAGGTTATGCAACTTATTAGAGAATTTTTAATGCATTCAGGAACACAGGAACACAGATGCAACCTTTTCACTATTTTTAAAAAAATATTTTTTCATTATTAATATCTTAATATACACTAGATGACCATTTTTTATATTTATGTAATGATCTGTGAAGACTAACATACTAAATAACTTTGCTATAACTGATACCTGTCTTTGTCTTCTTTTTGCCTTATGGTGTGCAGAGTTGTTGCAGTACGACTGCAAAAAGGAAAAGTGTTTGCTGTGTATGAGCACAAAAATAGTTTTGCCAGAATTGCACGAGACAGTTTGAGGAAGACGGCGCGCTTGCGATATTCTCTGGAGGAAAAACCCTGCATATGTTCCGTGACTATACGATCATCTCTCTTAAGCCTGGATAACTGTTTACTGTCCTCTCGGTGCTAAGACTATTGAAATGAACTGCATGCCTGATACTGTGTTTTCTCTAATAAACGACAGCTCTCCCCAACTTGCTGAATATTTCATTTCACAGAGATCAATAATTTAGCATGGGTGTGGCATAATGCATGATTCACTGTAACCATAGTAACAGTGTTGTTTTGTTCGAGCTGTCTGGAAGCTTTAACATAATGTACGGAAATAACGTACCTACACACAGCATGGGTTTTGGTGTGAGCTATATAAATTGCAACCATACCCTAAAAACCAGCAGGTTATTATTTCATTATTTAAGCTATTTCACTGCATTCTCCGTTAGCATTGTGATCAGTGGACTACAACTGGTGGGTATTGGGACTCTGTCTTTAATAGAGCCATTACTGCCATTGTCATTATCTTAATGAAATCCAAACATTATGTGGCCAATGGAACATGATCCGTGGCAATGGGGAGATGATCTCAGCGAGTGAAATGTTGTTCATTTGAACCATTTCACATGCCACTGTAAATGGAGGAAGGCCTGGAGCATTATTTAATTGTGTCTCATGATGCATTTCGGGCTAATTAGGCAGCTAGTTGTATTATGAGGAATGATAAAGTGTAAGTGCTAATCCCAGAGCTTGTTGTGTTTCACAGAGTGGAGCGCTCCACGGACCAGGTGATCAAGCCAGTCAACGTGGAAGCATTGTCCAAGTGGGTGGGGAAAATCCCGGTGGACGTACTGAGGGACATGCCTGTCATCGCACCGATGCTCGCCAGACTAGGCTACGACCCCCATGCTAACCCACCCAACTATGGTCGCCCTGACCCACGTGTTCTGGACAATACTAGAAGGGTGAGTGCATTCCCATAAAACAAGACTACACGTTCACTTTCAGATATACTCTCATATACTCAACATGCACAGATAAGTATAATAACATTCCTAGTTTGCAGTTTAACACATACAGAAACAGTAAACCATGTTTTGTGTAAAACATGCGAATCAGTGAACTAGCTCTCGAGTAACTGGCAGTGGAATTGTAATGGTATGCCAGTCAGCCATTCACTCCTGTTAATGAGGCTGTACATTTTTCATTGCATTTGCATTTACTTGCTTTACATTTGTTTATACTTATCCAAAAGCTGATCAGGCTACGGACCTTGCTGAGCAGTGGCAGTCTGAACTCACAGCCTACTGACGAGCAAGTCATCACTGAGGAAAAAGTGGTCCTTCTTGTATATCGACAATCATTAATGATGTGATGTAGTGCTATTAAAGTGATGAGTGCAGGCCACACTGGAGAGTTCATATTACGTGCTAAACCTGGTAAATACTTGAGAGCCTGAACTTTACTAGTAGGTCTCCAGAGCTCAACTCTTAACAGAACATCATGCTGTCTACTGAATTATGAGCATGTACACGAGCATGTTCCTATCATTTTGTAGCACACTCTTAAGCCCGAGATACGCAGAATATACTGGATACTCTCAACAGCAGGTTTTACTGTGAATGCAAGTGCCTACAATTTCATCACTGATAAAAATAGCAGTGCTATTTGAATTCTCATTAGGAAATAGATTCATGTATCACGCTGTGTGAAGAACCAGCTAAGTAAATAAAGTAAATAAACCAGGGATTCTCAAATTTATTGACCACTGACCCCATTTTACGGGCCCGAAATTCTTGTGACCCTTGTTTTAGCATTCATTTCTGTACGCTTGTTTAGTAAATATCATGTGTGAGTATCTGTAAATATTATAAACGTGCATTACCAAAATTTATGATCGCATAAAGTTCATTAAGCCAGTGAAATTTTCACTTCTTTATTCCTGTAAAGCTGCTTTGTGACAGTGTTCATTGTTAAAAGCGCTATACAACTGAAAGTGAAGTGAATTGAATTGAATTCTTTGCACTGTGGCAGGTAGAAGTTCATGCACTGTTCAGGTTATGGGGATACACTACAAAATCTAGCAATGTGGTACTTGTAGTGTTTCTAATTAGAAACCATGAGCATGTAACACAAAACGGTGCGTATTTTTATTTTAAATAGCCGCTTTGTGCTCTAAAGTGTCTAAAGGCCACTTTGGTTACATGGCAGCGTGTAGGACAGGACACCGCTGCTGTCTGCTGTGAAACGGGGTTAAGAAGAGCTTTAATTCTTATTAAATATTCCAGAAATCAAATTTCTATGCATAGGTCATATAACATTATAAATAACGGTTGTTAAATGTGACCCCATCTGCATCTCATGATCACGACCCCGAAGGAGAAAACCTACTTAATAAACATACGATGCATAGTGCACCATTCTTTTGCTTCGTTTTTTTTTTCCTTTGGTTGTACTTGCACTGAAATTAGCACTATGTACTGTACTTAAAAAAAACAACAAAAAACATCTGAACAGCGGTGTATCAGGTGACAGGCTCTTAGAGATGGGATTTTATGTCACTGCTGCACTGCTGATTTTAACCTCATGTGCAGAACAGCCATTTAAATTAGAAAACAATTCAGTTTAAAATACAAGGTCATTCATGATAATGAAAATTCTCAGTCTCTCAAACGCTGTTCTTGTTAAAAAGTTGGCATAAAGAGTTGTAGTGTTTTGACAGCTTGCAAAAGGTTGTGAAGGCGCAGCTGCTGAATTTTTATTGTTTTCCTTGTTATTGATCCATAATAATTCTTGATGCCTTGTTGGACGTAAGCCCACTGGTGCTTCCAAGACCTAATAGTACACTCTGTTATGAAATGAGAAGAGACTGGCAGGCAATTTCAGCGTTAACATTATTCCTCATTCGCCAAACTCCATTACGGACGAGTTTGCTGATGGGTTGCTTGCAGATATGGATATGGAGTTCAGTATGTAGTGTGTAAGAGGACACCACACTTCGGCGCATCTCGTCTCAGTCATTCTTCCCAGGTTAAAGGTCAAAATCTGCTGCTGCCATTTGGACTAATTCTCTTTGGAGGCAGGAGGAAAGTTGACATTTGGTGGCACGGCTGTATGTCTAATGGCTGTCAGTGATGTGTGTGAGCAGGGTGTGGACTGAGATGTCCTCCTCAGTGTGTCTCTGCTTGGTCACGCTGACAATGACAAAATCGTGTGCTGTGGAGAACTCTGGGAAATTAGATTTAAAGTTGTTTAACGCTTCATAAGAATCCATAAGTTATGCCAAAATGGCTCCAGGGCAGCGAACTAGTACGTAGATTTAAAGGGCAGGGCATCATCTATGGGAAACGTCTGGCAAATTCTGTTTGAATTTCCTGCCTCATTTTTGTCAATGAGCTTAAAACGCATGGGTGTGCTCCTCAAAAAGGACAGACTGTAGAATGCAAACCCCTCCCACGTCACCGTCTCGATGAGGTTAGTGAGGTCGGGAAGACTGCGTTCTTAGCCATTCAACCGTTGCCAGTTTGTCAGATTCACCAGCTCCGTGAGTTATTTGATTAGGTGAAATATGTGCTGTTGTTATGAAAAAACTTTTACATGTGTCTTGTGGGTGAAAGGAATCTTTGGCATTAGCTAAAACCGCATACCCTTCATATTTCCCAGTGGTTTGAAAAGCTAAGAGTTCGAAGTGATTAATTCCAGAAGTTGACACTTATATCCATGTATGTGTGTGTGTATGTGTGTGTGTATGTGTGTGTGTATATGTGTGTGTGTGTGTGTATGCGTGTGTGCTTTCTTTACGGGAAAGTATTTACATTGCATGTAACACTGATGCTTGCAGTTGGTTGGCTTTGTGTCTGCGTTACACAATTTCCTCTGGGTTCAGTGTACTTTTTCATAGTGTTAATTCTCTCGTGGTACAATAGCTAGATCCTGCCTTTCTTCCTGAGTGTGAAGCATGTGCTCAAGACCGGCCCTACACATCTGCAGAGTATTAATGTGTGTTCCCCCACAGCTGCATGACGCTTCTCCACCTCTACATGCAGTACAACATGCACACACAGGCTCTATCTCTCTCACTCTCTCTCTCTCTGACTCACTCACACACACACACACACACACACAATAGTAAGACTGGAGGATCTGCTCCCAAGGTTTGCGGTACAGGAACTGCTGCTCACGTTACACTGAAAAAAAAAAAAAAAAAGCTCACTGAATTTACATAATTCAAATGTGTACATCAGGTGTACACCCGAATGAATTGAGTAACATTAACACAATGCGTTTTTGTAGCTCCAACATGATTTCACATGTATTTTCTGACGATGTCCTGAATAAAATCAAACCCGGGATCGAACTCAGTACTCCAGCATTGTGAAGCAGCAACGTTACCCACGTCACTCCTGTGCCACGCAATGATTCAATCATTTTAATTTAATCCTATAGTTATTTCTTCCTGTCAGCTCCAACATCCTCGCAAGATTTTATAACGTAATTGGATCATATTAATGTTACATGAATTAATCACGCTCGCTCTACATGACTCAAGCTAGTAATTAGAAACTAGTTTAATTAAATTTAGTGTAAGCAATGAAATCACGGTTTGATGAGAAACGAAATATTTTTATGTAAACTATACGTAATATGTCCTATACCGTATATTCTTTTTTTTTTTTCCAGTGTATGCAGAAAGGAATATTTGTCTAAGAAGAACACAGATTAGGCTACTACTTTGTTTCACCCTGTCTGACCCATTGCAACATGTCTGATTTATTATGCCTCAGAACCACAGTTTTATATACAGTCAGGTCCATAAATATTGGGACGTCGACACAATTCTAACATTTTTGGCTCTATACACCACCACAATGGATTT
>CM074958.1:8919689-8934731 GCA_037577455.1 Pangasius macronema
CTCTCTACCTTTCTCTGTCATAGTACCAACATTCAGAGTTCCTATTCTCAGTCCTACACGCTTACCTTTCCTCTTCTCTCTGTGCACTTCTAACGGCAGTTTAACACTAGACAGGCAGCTGAAAGCTCCAGGTTTATTTCCAGTGTTGGATGGGCTACCTGTAATGATGACATTGAAATATGAAAATTATTAATAATAATAATATTAGAGATGGCACCAATCCAGTACAGAGTATCTGTATCGTCCTGATACCAGCAAAAAAAATGGTGGATCTGATATCAGGGAAAACTATCTGATATCCGATAGCAGATCCTGTACCAAATGGCAAAGATTGGAATTGGATTTGGAAAACAAATGTATTTTTGGAACTGGAAATGTTCATATATATGAGACTAGACTGGTTGACTTTATACTGTGTACTTTATTATATTTATTACATTTACTCATACGTCTCAGTGTTTACAGTGATGATGATAAAAATACAGGTATCACAGTTTATTACTTTATGTTAAGTTATAACCTAAAGTGTTGTAATAGATGTCTTATACTTTATAGAGCTTCTTGTAAAGATCAGATGAGGTGTGTGAGATACCGAGCAAGACAGGAAATGAAACGGTCGTTCTCTGAAACTACACACACTCCAGGAAACGCAGCCCGTGTCTCCTTCTGTGGTGTACTGACACACCTTGGTATTTATGCTGTTTTGCTCCAAATATAGCAGATCCAACTTACGTATTAAATTTCAATATAAACAAGGGTGAAAGAGTAGCCTCACTGTATTGCATGGAGCCGGCTCATCAGATTACTAAGCAAACTGCTGTGTGCAGCCGTATGCATCAATGCCCCTGTGTTCACGTTCTGCAACTCTTTATATACTGGAAATGATTTAAATGAAAGCGAAGGGCAAATGTTCAATCATCCACATACAGGAGGAGTTCAGAAGTTTCCCAGAGAGGTCATTTATGACTTCTTTTCTGTCAGCTGCCTTGAATGAACTGTTTGATCTCGTATTTGCAGTAATTCAGGCTGAATTATTTGGCACGTTGGCGTCAGTGTGATTAAAGCTGTGTGGCGGTGTGATGTGTTTTTCACAGTAAAAGGAATGAATTAAGCGTTGCTGATCAGCTTCTACTTTCTATCTTACTCACAGCCTCAGCTCTCAGTGGCTGTAAGTGCACTGTAGTACAGTAATTATCGTTTTGTGGTTGTAGAGCATAATTCTTACATTCTCCCCTTCATTTGTCTGCACAGCACGTGCTGCGAATTAGCATGTCTTGAATCCTTTCCAAAGCCACAATCAATACCTATTAAGTGGCTTTACAGCTTCTCTGATCTAGGTTGAGAAATGTTATATCAAGATCAATACGTCCCTGGTCTGAGGACGATTATGATGAGTTTGTGTTTAACTCGGATTGGCACGCTCTAACCCTGCTCTCGTTTAGCAGGATGACATGATGCAGAAATACAATCAGACGTACGCAGACAAGCCTGGATATTCGTTTGAATGCCCTCGTTTTTGATTTCGCATAAAGGGGAAAAGTGGGTGAAAGGTCTGATTTGAGGTTTAATTTAATTTCAGTTCTGTGTGAAGAGTGAATGCTGTGTGGCTGTAAATATGGACAGGAAGGGTCTGGCTGTTGAAGCATGTCCACCCACTGCTTGGATTTATGAGGCTTGAATAAACAGCTTCAATCATGAAAAGAGAACAGTGACAACCCATTTATAGGAGAAAAAAATAGGAGAACGCCCGAGGAACTCAAAAGTCTTGAAAATTTCACATTTACATTCATCTTGAGGAAAAACAACAATAAAGAACAAAGTATTTAAAACAAAGTAATTTTAATGTCCTGATTCATCACCACTCCCCTTAGAGATCTTGACATCTATATTTAAAAATCAAACTGATCAAAAAACAGAATGACGCTGAAAATAATTGAAGCTAGTATTAAGAATTATTAGTGGTCCTTCTTAGTAAGTCTACATCCTCTAACAGGAGTCACTTAGTTTTTTTTAGGCCCAAAAATATTCATGTGCAAGTGAAGAGTGTTTTTACATTTGGCCTTTATTTCAGATGACAGCTGTAGTCAGTTCCATAAATGGATAAAAAAAAAGAATTGAAACATTACTGTGGAGAATGAAAGTACAGCTGAAACAGCATCTGCCATATTCCTGTGTCTCTCTCCACTTTTCCATATGCGCTTCAGCGGTGAGACGACTTACATCCTCGCCTCAAACAAACCCCTGATGCTTCCAGTACTGTAGGAGCTTCTGGTAAAAACATGGGCAAATAAGGGCAGACATTACTTTTACACTACACACACACACACACACACACACACACACAGGTTTCTCTGATCATTTTCCATTTGATCCAAAATCTGCAGGACTGCTGGAATGGAAATCAGTTTTATTTAAGGTTTAAGATTAAGTGCAAGCTATAAGTGTAGGATTCAACTCTTACCTAAAATCTTAACAGTGGCTTTACCTCGAGGTGTCCTTTACTGTCCGTTCCTTTTTTACTAATCAGCCTTGTAATAAACAGGCAGCTTCGTGTGAGCCTCTGGCTGCCTCGTTTTGGCTGATTGGTGTCCGTCTGAAGGATAATGAACCCACATGGGCCGTCTATCCTGATTATCATCTCTGGATTTATGGGGACATTAGTGATATGTGGGGAAAGGGAGGGGGTGTCACAAGAGAAGATGAGAAAATATGAGATGTGATTCTGGGCCCCTGCTGTCAGAATATCTTCTTCCACAGCGTTTGGCCTCTAATCAGCAGCAACAGAACCTCATGGGAAGCAAATGAACCTGGCTATGGATTATCCCCAACAGTACCTGGCTCTCGGCCCTGCGTTCCTCTCAGACGTTGATGAGTTACATGCGGACGGGCGTTAGGCTCTGGAGTTTCTCAGAGATAAGATTGTGTTGTCCTTGCTGCATGTTCAGCCATCACTGTGATTGATGCAGCTTTAAGTCACCATTCCTTTTCCAGAATTAAAAAAGGGAGGAGTAGATATACTATTTCAGTCTCTAGTTTTGGAGTGTTATGAAATGGCACCCTGGAAAATGAGAAACACAATTGTCATCAGTGTTGGAAGTATTACAAATACATTCCACTCTGGCTTGCAGCTCTCAGCAGGAGGAGGCAGTTTGGCCCAGGAAGCTCTCTCTCCCTTCCAGTGCTACCACCTCCAGACGTTCCTCTCATTAATTAGGGCTAAAAACTTGCGTAATGCTGGTCTCCTGTAGTCAGGCTAGGCCAAGCAAGCCTAATGTTTTGCTCAGCTCCTCTGTGAAAGAATATGTCATGTACTCAAACACACTAAAAAGGATCGAGTCAAATAAAAGTTTAGGGCCAGCTTCCTGAGCGTCTCATCTGTCACGTTCTCGATCGTCTCATGCAGATATTAAGTTACAGCACTGCTTCAAGTGGTTCAGATTTTTTTTTCAGCTCAGGTTCTCTATTGCATATGAACACAAAAGCGTTTAAAGTTGCACTATATAAAGAAATTTACTTAGATTACCGGTGACATGCTAAATATAGAATAAAAATGTTCCCCTTTGAGTTTTTTGTATAGTTTTCACTGATTTACTCAAACCCCTTAACACGTACTGATACCAATACAAGCTACCATGTGATACTATCTTACATAAACCTAGTATACATTATCGCTTTAATGAACAAACACCACCAAATTACAGCGCTCTGGACATATTTCACAATTAATGATGGTAATCAAACCCAAGAGGACTGCAAACAGTGCAAAATATAGGTACTACAGCATCATTTTAGAGTACAAGCAACCTGATAAAGCAAGAAAAATGGCTACAAAAAAACACCTTAGGTGAGTGGAAATAACAGCGCTTACGACGTGTGTTGTTATTGCTGCTCAGCCACTGTGAGTCATTGACAACGAGGGATTTCGATGTAATGAAAACAAAAGCGTACTTTATTTAAAGCTGTATAGAAATGCTTTTCTGAACTGGAAAAAAAAAAGCCTGCTCTTCACTGTCACTGCAACCCTACTCCATCCATGGTAACTAATGATTACTTAGCTAGCCAATTAATTTTATTTAAAATCGATTAGTAACATTTTAAAGAACGAGTCTCGTAGCCTAAATACATAAACGCACATGCGTGTGCTCTTCATGGCCACTCTTTTAAGATCAGGAAAGCAAACAGAGCTAAATAAAAGGTTCCTCTTATTGATTATTAAATTAGCAGGTTACCAAATGATATTAGAGAGTAGCAGAAAACATGCACTCATACTCTGCTTTTAAAAAAAATGACATTGACGCATCTCAAGTTTTCTTACTGTGTCTGTCATTTATAGCTTCCAATTTTAGGGGAGTAACTTAATATTGTGCTTTTTTACACTGAAAGGTTTAATGAGAGTTTTATGTTAAGGACGTGACCGGCAGCACTCCCACTTCCTTTTGTCTTTTCCTTTCAAACTCGCTCTCCAGGGAAGAGAGGT
Source organism: Pangasius macronema (assembly GCA_037577455.1). NCBI lineage: Eukaryota > Metazoa > Chordata > Actinopteri > Siluriformes > Pangasiidae > Pangasius > Pangasius macronema. Next base: position 8,924,167 of record CM074958.1, read on the forward strand.
GTGATTGATTTGAAAGAATTAGACTCTGTGGGGCTCTGATGGCTGACGGGCCCCGGCGGTGGCTGCGTCAGTGGTGGAAAGTAAAACAAGTGAGAGACCGTCAGCTTTCCAAACAGCTGCTTGTCCTACATTTTGCGGAGTGATAGTACCGTGAAGTTGTAGTTTTAGCACCGTATATTTGACCTTTTCCATTTCCCCCCTTGCACCTTTACTTCCTGTTCTGTCTGCCACTTGTTTCCTTTTGGTCTGGGTTTTCTGTTGTTGTTGGTTCTTTCATTTCGTTATTTGATTTTTACCTGATATTCCTTCAGACCCACTCTTTTTCACCCAACTTCCTCACCTGACTCTCACAGAGAGGCATGAACTGGACTTGTTTTAATTGGAGATTGTTCCTTTCTGCAGCCTCGGGCTTTCCTTAAACACTCAGTAATGAGGCTGCCTCTGATATCAACAGTGCACAGAATTCACAAGTGCTCCATCCCCGTAACCCCCCTCCTCTCTCTCTCTGCGTCCCTTTCATCCTATGACTTGGCAGACACACTGAGACATGAGCATTGGGTTCAGCTGAGTCCAACACCTTGGCTGAGAGAGAATGTCTCTCTTCTGAATAGTCGTAGTTAAACAGCGCCTATTTTACAAAACCCTGGATTTGCTCTGAGATCATTTGAAAATGGGGCCATTTAATTGGCATATAGTGCTACATTTGATTTCAATCTTAACCACCATTATATGGGTAAACCACTAAGTAGAGCTTAGAGTTGATAGACTACAGATGTTAAAAGACAGAAAATCTGTGGTCTTAGCTCAGTCGCAGTGAGAGAATAGAAAGATCCAGGTCAGATCATGGGTTCAGTGTCACTGTGTTGTTTGCACTAGATGTAGGAACAAAGCTCTGTTGTAGTGACTGCAGCATGTCAGCCTCTAAAACAGTTCTTTGTTTTTTTCTAGGTATTTAAAGGTGAATTTCAGCTACCTGACTTTCTTAAAGAACAATCCCAGGTATGGTGGCTTTTTTTTGACAGCACTAGTCTATTTGGTTTTTACTCTTCTACAAATCTCCACCCCCCCACCCCACCCCCCCTTTTTTTTTTTTTTTTTTATTTCTTTGCTTAATCTTCCTTAAAATACAGTAGTGGTTGCAGTAGTACTGATTTTGTGGGCTTACCATCTTCTAAAATTGTTGGTACTCATTCTGATGATTATCTTACTTAACTTGTACCATCCTATAGTCTGTGATCCTTCGATCTTCTTCATTGCCTCATTTTCCTGTTTGGAAATGCGTCTTCTGACATTATGTGCTTAGATTCCTCATTTCTGATTTCTGATAGTTCCACAGAGAGGGAGTGGAAGCCAGATGCTCTCTGGCTGTCTGATGGATAAATACTGCCCCCTCTCGATCTTGTAAAAGTAACACAATGTCAAGATCCAAGAAAAGATCCTGTGGAGTTGTGTCATTTCAGCAATGTGATTCGAATAAGATTAAATTTGCCTGGTGATGAGCCATGCTTGTCACTGAAACACTGCATGTTGTTAACACACTGAAAGGGCAGACAGGTGTGATGCTTTTATTAAGATGTGTCATTGGTGTTAAACATTAAAGCTTACTCACCTGCATGTTGCACCATTCTTGACCGATTTCCAGAAGAAGGTTGACTGATCAGTGTTGATTGAAATTGGGTTCCTCATAGTGTCAGATCTGTAGTACACCTAGATACTGAATTTCTTAAGCAATGAAATATTTCTCACCTCTCTTTTACAGCTACAAAAGTCTTCAGAGAAGCCAAACTCAAGTTAGGAGAAGAGGGAATAGAAGGAGTCGACACATCCATAGAAGTGAGTGGCCCATTTCATTATCGAAGCCAAATGATTCACATGAAAAACTCGGACATGAAGGTTACAACAGGTTTTTGGGAGCTTTTTCTGTAATCAAAGCTTCGATCTGGACCACTAGACTGTCTTAAGGTCTTCCATTCAATACATAGTTGAAATGTTTAAAGGTTTTATTGACTGTATTCCCAAGATTTTTAGTTGCAGAACTTTGTCAACAGCCTTGTTACTGTTTCCTTGTATGCTCACTCAGCTGGTTATGCCCTACTGTGTTACAGGACAAAGCGGGAACAGGTGCAGGACCATGGTGTGCTCACGCAACCCCTACTGGGACCTCTGTGCTCTTTCACCCACGCATACCCTCAGACTGTTTCACCTGCATTCAAACACACACACACCCTCTCTGGCCTATGGGCCTGGACCACTATATGGAGAACTTTTGGCCTTTGATGTTGTACTGTAACAATTGTGGCCTACGAATGTCATTGCTATGTTGAATTTCTTTCCATTCTTTTTTTTTGGATTTTATTTTTTGGTCATATGATAATCATCTGACTTTTTTTTCCTGGCTACATAAATCTGTGATTCTGTTATAAGAAAATACAGTGGCTAGCAAAGGAAGTATTTATGGAAGAAACTTAGCTTTTGAAGATGCAATATCTATTTTGATGTTCTGTTTTATTTTCATGCCTTTGTATTGTGCAATTCCTCGGGTACACGTGTACAAGATCACAGTTTGGAGGGATTCGGCGGTGGTAAATACAGAATTGCATTTTGTACCATCATTCACAAGTATGATCTTTTGTACACAGAGAAATGTAATAAATGAATTGTCAGTGTTGAAGGCAAGAAAATGTACTTGCAATTTTTCCATTGATGAAAAAATTGGATGCAAGAGACATTATGCTCAACTCTTGTACTACAGTGTACAATAGCATCGTCTGACCTTTTTTGTTGAAAAGTCACTATGGCTTACTATGGTATACTATGGTTAACCATGGTTTTACGACTGTACTTTGAGGTAACCATGATACTCCCAAGGTTCTATTATGCTACACTATAGTCCACTGTGGTGATCTGTGGTTCCATTTTATCCATCTGCCAGGGGCAGTGTCAAACACTTGGATACCCCATTGTGTGTATGCGCACACATACCAAGATCTTCCAGCAAGGTCATACAGCACTCAACCCTTTACTCTTTCTTACCTGTTAGCATGTCGGACTGCCTGAACTTGATATGGAGCTTTTGGGTGTTTCAAGTATCCTGTCCTCCAAAGCTGGGGATAGCATCCACTTATTCCTTTATGCCTTGGTGATTATTCGTATATTATGAGCATCTGTTAGCCTGGTTTTCCCTCATTAGCATTACTGCCTTGCATTTAGCTAGTCAATTGCTTTTCTTATATGCAAATATTCATTTTATGGGCTTGAAAGAGTTGAACATTTTTCTCTGAAGTGTCAATGACTTCGCCTGTGCTGAGTAGTTTCTGTTGACATTACCGTGAGTGTTACTTTTCCCGATGAGGGAGGATCTGAGGTTAGAGGATTCCACATTCCCCACCATCTAGCTTACTAGATGTTTACTAGCATTGTTGAGTGGTTCTCTCTCAACATATTATACATTGTCTGTTGCAAAGCCTGCTAATGTGACTGGTTTCACAGTAATTCATAGCTTCTTGTTGTCGACTGGGCATTCCCTCCACACAATGTTAATTTTTTTTCTCTACACTTGGGTGATGTCTCCTTGATAGTAGCCACAGACAGCCCTGCTACAAGACTTGCACTGATGTCGTGTCTGAATATTTGTGCTTTAGAATTGACCATCTCAGCGATGCTGTGTCTGACTTGAACATTGGCATCGCCGAACATTCAGCGCAGTCAATGTCAGCACGGTGCATTCGGCTGGCAGATTTCAGTTCTGGCTTAGAGTCGAATCTGGCCCAAGCCCCTCATTCTGAACAGCTTGCTAGGCACAAACACACAGGCCCAGCAGTGAGCGACAAGCACAACAAAAAGGCCAGAAAGCAGACTGAATTACTAGACAAATCAACGTCTTTGTGGCAGACATGGCTCAGCTGAAATCAATAATCAAGGAGCTGGGATTATATAAGAGGTTTAGACTTCTCAACAGAACCTTCCTCCAGTGGACAGTCATCCTTCTTGCCCCTTATTGAAGGAGGATATCTATAGCCATGTATGGAGGTTTCTTCTAGGCTGGTAATGACCTACAGGATGAGCCACCACTTTCAGTGCCACTGTCAGCAGCATCTAAAGAGCGGTTTATTCTGCCGCTGCTGGCTCGGGTACATACTATAGACTCTATTAGTTGTGATGGCCATTCTGAAAAGAGTTATGGCCTGAGTACATTTGGTTGGATACTGCAACCCACATTTAATGTACACGTTTACATGTGCCATGTTATGGCACAAAGGACTTTTTGACAGCTTTCATGGGAGCCTCACACAGGCCTCAGCTCACCTGCACCCCAGCCCTGTGGCATATATTCCGACTTATATGATGAATCATGAGCAGGTCAGTTTTGGCCATATGCCTGCTGTTGATGCTTGCAATGCATTAATGGCAGTCTTATCAACCAAATGCGCTATACCCTGATGTACACTGCCTAAGTGCTGAGCGCAGACCCACTGAGGCTGCACTTGTGTCGGAGGTTCCATTAGGATGCCACACCCTGGTTCTGTGTTCCACCACCTACAGGAGGCCCAAGGCAGGGGGAGACACACTCAGACTTCTGATAGGTGTCTGTGTACCCTTCATCTACTCCATGGGACAGGCCCTAGGCTGGGATCTAAGATTCTTGCTGAGTATATCCCTGTAGGAAAGCTGGCAATGCGGCTGATGATGAGACCACGGGTTCTAATGACAGTGTTGCAGGGATACAGACTACAGTTCCACTTCTGGCTCCCAGCCTTTTGACAAGTAATGCCTTTTTAACTCAGACCCCAAAAAAGTTGTATGCCTGTCCCAGGAAATTCATTCTCTCTCAGACAGATGTGCTATAGAAAAGGTAAAGCGGTTCTATTTGATGTATTTCCTTGTTCATAAAAAGGGCAGTGGTTTCTGTCAAATTCTAGATCCCAGAGGGTTGAACCAGTACCTGAAGACTCTCCCTTTTCAAATGCTAGACCTTGCAGCCCTTAGTGAGGGTGACCTGGTGGAGTGTTCATTGCTGTTCCCAGTACATGCTCAACAGTGCTATTTGGATTTACTGGCAGACCTCCAATCCCCAGACCAACTGTTAATTTGTAAATAGTTGTAACAGCTATGTGGGATCACTTGTTTAAGCAGAGGATGGCTTACTGTGTGGTAAACATCATCTACTTGGCTTATACACAGAATGGATGCCAAGCCCCTACTGTGACATGCCATTATATGAGGAGCATCACCTCCTCCTGTGCCTTATTTAAAGCTATGTCACTCTAGAATGTCTGTGGTGCTGCTACATGAATGTCACCATGCACTTTCTCCAGGTTGTCCAGGTTGCCACAGGCCCTCCCAATGGTGTGAGTGTTGTAGTCTTCTCTTTTTCGTATGTAATTGTGGTTTTATGAAGGGTGTTTTATTGTTTGCAATTTTGGGTCTGAATCCAAACAACTGTAGAAAATACCATGGATTTTCAATTAAAAACTTTAGTGTGTGTCTTAGAGTACTCCAACAATTTTTCAACATAATCTCTGTCTTAGCCTGAAAAACATTAATTTTGAGCTTGTTAATGATTAATATTAGAATTCTGGCTGAATTTGATTTGAGGTTTTCTAAACGTGTTTGGTGTTTACCACAGGTGAAGTCCTAAACATTGCTTTGACCGAGAACCAGCCCCAAAAAACAGTGAGCTGACAGAACTTTATATGTAGTCTGTAGTTCTTTTATATATAGAAGTTTTCAAACAAAGATTAACTTGATAACTTGGTGGCTAAATGTGAATGCTCTATGCTGTTCACTTTGCAAGATATAGACAGCAAGAGTGTATGATGTTAATAATATTGGACAAGAACAGCTTTCTCATCCAAAGGGAATGACACTGAAAGTTACCACTCATGGATGGCCATTAGTACCTTTCAATTCAACCATCTGGTCCTCACTTTTGGTGGTGGAAGTGGTTTTTACTGAAGAGATCTTGTACATACATGGATTAGATCCAATAAAATATATTGATAAAGATAAGGATAAAGATATTTTTTGCAACAACTGTCCTACTTATATATAATTTAATCTCTGTAAGGAAACATGGCTACATTTTAAGAATCTCCATGTTGCCCATTGATGCATCTGATTGTGACTCTTATTTGACTGGTGGCGCCCACTAGTGGTGACTTCAGGAGACAGGGTTTGGTTTGTCTTCTGAAAAACCTCGGAAGCAAGTCTCCTCTTGCTGCTGCTGTTAATATACAAACATACACAAGCAAATGTACTTTGACAAAAGAAACTTGACTGTGTCAAAATATGTTGGGAACAACTTTTTTTTTTAGTAATACATTCAAGGTAAAATTATACATCCATTAAAATACATACTTCAGCATTCAGAGTTTGGCATCCAAAAACAAAATATATAATTTTCAAATCCATAGAATCCAGGGCACAACATGAATAAGGACTGTAACAGTCAACATGTAACAAAGGCTTCCCACATTCAAACTGTACAGTTCTCCAGTTATACAGGGTTCACTGAAGCACATCTCTACAACCAAAAGTAAAAAATAATGTTTAAAATACAGTTGCTTTTATGGGCCTCAGAGAACTCCAGGGCTTTTTCCTCTCCTTTTATTTACACTACAGTAGCAGGACATGGGGAAAAAGTTAATAAATTAAGTGTTTCACAGTTAAAATTAAGATGATGATTTCTATTCATTCAACAGTCTTTGAGTTATGCGTGGAGGTTGCACAACTGTATGACACTAAGGACGATGTTCTGGAGGCTTTGGTACACAAGCTCCTTTTGGAAGTAATCTTTCATAGGATGCATCATGTCCCTCACACACACACTCACAAAATGAAGACAACTGATCAGCAGGGTCTGAGGCACAGAAACTACAGCGGGCAGCTAAGGAACTGCTACCTGATAACAGATACAGAAGCTTTGTAGGGGCACAAAGAATCTGAGGGGATTTGATTTGGAGGTGTTTGGAGGAATTAGGCAGCAGTAGCTCAGGATAGGGGAAGACATTAAGGGGCAATGCTGGACATGTTTAGGTTCTGAGCACCAAGAGTGCTGTGCGTACTGAGAAGGAGCTTTGGCTGAAACATAAGAGTGATGTTCTTCTGCAGGACCGTCTTCTGCAGAGATGTTCTACTAAATTCAGGAATGTCTATACTGATCAGCAGGCCAAGATCATACTTAAGACTCACTCACTAAAGCTGCAACGAGTGAACGATTACATACTCGTTAGTGTGTAAAGAAGCCATGCACCATTCTTGATGTGGCACACACTGAGACACATCACATTGCCCATTTTTTTACATGGCCTTGCAGCCATCATGTGGAAGCAGCTCGCCTTTGTGTCTCCATCTCATTTCAGAGCAGACTCTCAACCAGAGCAGAGAGGATCCTGGGAATTACACCTCCACCCCTTTTCCCTCTTTTGGACTGAGGAAGGAAGTGCAAAAAGTGCAAAAGTAGCCACTTTTTTTTTTTTTTTAATCAACCATCAGAAAAGTTCCCGAAGATCTAGGAGAGAAAAAAAGGCCAGCAAAGTCAAAGACAAATACAAGGTAGACAAATACTATGACAAGGTCATATAATTGGCACAGTCCTTTTGGTCACAAATCAATGCTTTAATGACTTCTTCGTGGCTTAGTTCTTTAGTGGGTTTGACATTAGGCAGCTTCTGCTTTTTCTTCAGTACTGTAATGTCAGGCTTTGTGGATTCAGAAAAATGTGCTCAACTGTAATGTTCAGTGCCATATCTAATAAAGGCAGAGAAAGAGAAGAAGGGATCCTCCTGAGAGTCACTGATAAGTACGGAATACTTTCTGTACATTTGGCAGAGAGGAAAAACAGTCATTGGTAAAACAAAACTACATTGTGGCAAATCTTGAGGCTGAAGTCATTTTTTTAGAAAGTGGACGCTGAAAGGACCCAGTGGATGCAGCGTATACTGGAGGCGTGTACGGGCAAAAAGAGGAAAAAAAAGAAAGAAAAATCAGTCACAGTGTGCTCAAATCCCACATGCATGCAGACAACTCCAACAGCCAACACAATGGCGTTCCGTTACAGGCAAAGGATACAGTAGAAAGACAATTTCAGGCCATTTAGTCTAATTGCAGGTCCCAAGCAGTCTCATCGCTTTACCCCGGGGGAGTCACCGAGAGCCAGTGTGCTTTCCTTCCCCCTTTATCTCTCAGTAGAGGGATTGCCAACTGGACCATAAGGGGAAGGAGTAATGAGAAATAGAGTGATGAAGCAGGAAGTGAGCTTCATTTGTTCTCTATGAGCGTTTGCACCTTGTGTACCAGCTCTCGGGCTATCCTCAGGATGTGCTGGACATCATGGCGCTCAGCCATTTCTGTTAGACAAAATAAAAGGTATATAGTTACTACAGACCTTATTCATTGAAGTTGTGTATGGTGAACTCTGATCGTGAAATGAGCATACACTAATTCCACCAACAGTTTCCGAATTCATCAATTCATGTTTGGTATATATTTGATTTTGTGCCATTTTAGAGGATACCAATGAGAACATCTTTATTTTCTTTTTTTACCCCTCTTGATTGAATTGTTTTCTCGGATGACCTTAGCTTGCTGAATGCTTTCCTTTTATTGACTCACTATCACAACACCCACGTAAACGGTGAGAATGTTTTGTGTAAATGAAATGTCGTCAAATACATTTAACTGATGGGTAAATTGATGTGTGCATGTAAATAAGGGCCTGGTGGACAGGAGCTTGTTTACATATAGCTGAAGCTGATTCATCATTTGCGCTTGAATCACTGCTTATTTTGATGTTTCATGAGTCAGACGAAAATTTATTTGTACATCATTCCTGACACTAAAAAACTTTGATGAATAAGGGCCTATATGTTAGTACAAACCACTACTTGTCATTGTGGTGTCCACTAAGTACTGTCCGTCCCTTCAGGTTATATAAAAATCAAAAAAGAAAAGAAAAAACACGTGTAAGAACGTAAGAGACAGAAACATTTCCAATCACGTTTAAAATGGTCCAGTGTAATAAAGACCCAATGCTCTAAAACCTCAGCGTGAATGGATCATATGGTCCCTTAAGGAATTTGTCCCTAAGAATACAGTGCTTTACTTACGTACAAGCATACAAAAACAAATTGAACCTCACCATTGAAGAACTTGATAATGTCTGTAAAGTCCATGTTGTTGTCGCGAATGATTTCCCGGTACACCTCCACCAGAGCCAGCGCAATGAACAGTACAAAATGCTGGGAGGAGATACGGGGGGCCACCCAGATCACCTCCCACACGGCAAATACATCCTCATAGAGCAGCTCTGACACACACACATGCAAACAGGCAAAAATGACTGAATGAAATGGCTTTCACCATTTCAGAATAGTAATAAACATTTGCATTGGAGATGTCATCATACCTCTCTTGAAGTCCAACAGGAACCAGCGGTAGCAAAAGTAGAAGTGAGTGTAATCTCCATTCTGGTGCATCAGCTCAAACAACTCGGAGTCAAGGATCTGTAAAGATTAGATTAGATTAGATTCAACTTTATTGTCATTGTTCAAAGTACATGTACTAAGCACTATCAAAAGCAGCAACACTGACAGCTCATTAATAATCATGTCTTTCACTGTATGAATCCCTATTCAGATGGCCTCTGAGAGGGGAAGGAAACATCACCTGTATCAAGGACCTCATATTGGCAAAATGAGTGTCCATGGCTCCTCCATTGGGGAAATTCTGACTCATCCTCTTCATTAACTGTGTGAAACAGCTGTAGGCAAGGCACTCTGAGAGGAAGAGAGAGAGAGAAAAAGAAAGAAAGGATGAGAGAATGAGAGAGCACAACCCATGGACACAGCTGTAAGAAAGACCTAAATTTAGTCGCCATCATAATGATACGTTTCTTTATGCTATAATAACGCATTTAACCCTGTGGCTCTGACATGACATGAAACATGGATTTGGACAGATAAGAACAGGCTTAATTCAAATATTTTAAGGCTGTTAACTGAGCAGCATCAGGAAAACTCTACAAAGATGATAAATAGCAAATAGAGGAGTTATTTGATATGTGTTTAATATCCTGGAAAACACACTACGGGGGTTAAGAATATGCACAAGCTTTTCTCCTCTATTAAACCATCAGCCATAAACACAAAGTTTAAGGAATGAACTCACCATCATCCAAAATGACCATGAGAGGGGCCAGGAGGTCACACATGCCCTGCACATAGCCCACCTCTAGATGCTCCCACACGTAACTGAGAGGACAGGGAAGGAGAAAACGAATCAGACTGAGTAGAAAGGAGTGTTCAGAGCAGACATACACATCAGATAGGTGGCATATTGTAGAACAGTGGTAGGGGAAAAGCACAGATCCAAGTCTGGCTCACCTGCACATAATGTTTCGCAGTTTCTCCAGGTTGCTCGTGGTGAAGTAGTAGTAGTTGCGGTCGCAGCGTGCAACATCTTTGTCTATCCTGTGCAGGTTCAAAGCCACAGTGTCCAACAGCTCAATCTGCAAGAAATGATAAAACCACTACTTTACCAGACTCCCATATAATAATAATAATAAT
>CM074958.1:8934741-8948332 GCA_037577455.1 Pangasius macronema
CTGGTCATAGTTTGGACCTAATAAGGGGGGCTGAGTTTACCGTATATGAGGAGAATGAAGGTGGAACTTCCTCACTGTTAGTGTCCAGCTTATCCAGCTGACTGCACAGCCTGTCCTCACTCAGTGAGTCTTGCCCACTCGGCTCTCCCAGTCCAGCCCTAGGTGTGGCCTCATCTCCTGGTTCCTCCTCCATACTCTGTCCATCATCTATGCTAGACAGAATCTGGGAGTGTGCTGACGCTACTGAGTAGTTCCTAGAAGAAGGGAGGCCTGAGTCTGGAGAGTCAAACTCAACTAGTGACCTCTCATCGGGAGCCAGAGCGACCGGATTAACCACAGTGGTCATGGTGGGGGTGTTATCACTCTCACATGGAGTGTCCTGACCAACCCCATCAGGTTCATCCACTGACATGAACACCTGAAAGAAGGAGGAAGTGAGAGAGAAAATATCACAGCAGAAATTAATATATACTAAGGGTTACAGTTATATACAGTTATTATATATACAGTTATCCAAATTAAGTGGGTTCTGTTATCCCCTAATATGAATAGACTAATATCCTAACTAAACCACCGCTCTCCTGCCCAGGCAATTACTAAGGATGCTGTAAAGGCATCAGGCAGCACTGCAAGTTTATGTTAATGAACATGGTCTCTGTTTGTCCTGCATGCTTCATATGTGGCCGCTCATCCACACCCATATGAATGTAAAAACCCCTACGCACTCTACTTTTGCTTACTGTGTACTATGGGATCCCAGTCCCAGTCATTTCTGGCAAGCTTTCTTAAAAAATAGTGCACCTCCTATTATCTGTATTTGTATCTGCTTAGATCACATTACCTGTTCATTCCTTATAATGTATTCACGCTTGGTTACATCTTAAGTATATCCCTTTACTGCACATTGTTGCCATATGGCAACAATTTACAAACTACCCCCCTAATTTTTTTTTTTTTAATTTTNTTCCTTTATCCAAATCTGTTAATGTCTCTTTGGATTGACCTTTTTCACTGTAATTAACTTTAAAAACACACCACAACTGTCAAATCCGAATAGATAGCTCCTCAGCTGAAGTACTACTTTCGAGAAGGCAGAAGCTTACCTCATTGCTGAGAGTCGAGTCTCTGTGTATGAGTTTCATGACGTGACTGTCAATGCTGCTACCCGATGAGAGTTTGGCAAAAATGGCTGACTGCATCTCCTTCTCCCGTTGCTTCACAATCACTTCACAGGCCTTCCACTCTCTCATCACCTGTTTGTATCGTGCTGCGATCTTCTCATCAATCTGCAGACAGCAACACAGTCAGACTGGCTCCTAAAGCAGCTTAGAGAAACAGCTCACTAGTTTTTCTTCATCAACTTATTTTTTTTTACCCAAAACTTGAAGGATTTGTTTTACCTGCGCCATGTCTTTTTTCCCCATGCCGAACTTATAATGGCCCAACAAAAATGGCCACACCTCTTTCCTGATCTCATGCTGCACGCCGCCATAATAAACCAACCGCAACAGCTCTAGCTCCTTGTAGTTCTGAGAAAAAATTGAAATATGATGGTAAGAGGAGGAGAGATGACAACACTCCAGTCAAAATCCATGATGCTCACTAATGGGCCTTACTTAGCCCACACCAACCTTGCAGTCTTTTTGGTATTTGCTCCAGACGTCTTTGCTGAGGCCTCCGGATGCTTCACAGGGTTTGTCTGGTGGGACAATATTGTGGTTGACCAGTGCTGACAGATGTGTTCTCACCGTGGACAGATGCCGACAGTAGGCTAGCCCTAAAGTAATCATATTTTTTTTAGCATGCTGAATGGCTGAATTGGAACATAGTGCTTTTATATATAATGCTGTAGACTTACAGCCATAGAAGGCCCTAGAGACAATCTGCCTCTTCATGTTATGACACAGCATCTTGAGGGGGATTCTGGATGCAGAACGGAAACACCGGCAGAGATCAGCATCCGGTGGAAGTGAGGAATTAGCCACAAAAAGGCTGTATGTTAAAAATAAACTCCTGCATTCTCACCGGTCATGCATGCAGGTGCACGCTCCAGGAAGCTCTACGGACAAGCTACCGCCCCCAACCGAGCAGGACAAGCATGACGACGCATGACTGGCATTCTCGACTTGCTGCCATGACGACGGACTGCCTCCAAAGCCCTGCATCTCCATCATGTCCCCATGGTCTAAGAAGAGCGAGGGAGGGGAGACAATGAGAGAAAAAGAGAGAGAAAGATGAATGAGCTATGTGATTCCTGCCCTAGTAACCTTCATTACAAGATTGCTCCTCCACAATTCCTTTGTGTTTCTTAATGAATCATCAGTTTAAGCCTGTCTGCTTTTTCTTTTTCTTTCTTTCTTTCTTTCTTTTTTTTTTTTTTTTTTTGGCGAGATCTGGACAGAACTGCTGATGGCATTGCTTACACTGATTAATTTAGAAAAAAAGAATTATGGTGGCAGCAATGTTGCACTACAAAAACAGGTTCACACTTCCCCTTACAAGAAATACATCTTATTGATCTTCATGTTCTGTTACAAATAACAATATTTTAATATAATTATAACAGGCCTGTCAGCTCAACCATCATATCAATTAAGGTAGAGATTCATCTGTATATGATCAGATTTGGTTTCAGATCCCTGAGATCCTTAAATACAGACACAGGGAGATAAAAGGATTCCTGAGGTAGCATGCATCTGTGAAGGAACAGAAACCAAAAGATAAAAGGCATGAACGATGCAAGGGGGGTGGCCATGCCAGAAGACCTGCCAATCACAGCGTGCCACTGCACGGACAGAGCCAGGCATTCAGATAGCTACGAGAGGAAGAGAGGGGACATACAGCCACTGCTCCCACCATGCTGGATGCATCAAACCAAATAACAGAGTAGAGAGGAGGACAAGAGCAAACCAAAAAGGATAACTAAAGAGAGAAAAAATTCATGTCATTAAATGTAAATGTACTTGAGCCAACTGAACCAAAAGAGTTCAACAGTACACACTGAGCAAATGCTCTTCACCTTAATTCTTCAGGCCCGAGCTGGTGACCTGATAACACTATAAGCTTCCTGTTGGGCCATGACCAAAAAAAAACAAAAACAAAAAAAAACAACAGAAGGACAGAATGTCTGAATTTCACTGCTGGTGGGTCTCTTGTGTGGGCTACAAAACTTTAAAATGTGCCAACATTATGGTCAAATAGGTGATGTGTTCACGGAACGATTCACATATCTACCACGCCAGAACCCCACAGGACCAGACTGTTGTAATGAAAGGTGACCGCAGTTAGTGAAGAATTATAGTGAACAGCATTGCAGAAAACTGGCTGAAAACAAGAGGGAGGGAAATAAACATTAACTCAATGATATCAAACTGAACAAAACAGAAAAGTCATAAGGGGTAAGACATAGATTGGTCAAAGCAGCAGAGGTGCACATTCTGGTTAAATAATAATGAAACAAAAGATACTGGTAGGTGCAGTTTTCCCATGCAGTCATCAAACATGTTGCAGTGAAATCAAATGGAAAAAGTGGAACCCAAAAATTAGGTGATTCTTCAAGTCAAGTCAACCAAAAGGAGTGCCAAAGGAAAACAGAGCAAATAATTGGAAGCATTGCTGCCTGCCCAACAGTGCAGAGAAAAGGGAAGGAGAGAGGCAGACTTGCCCTGACTGGGATGAAAATCATTCTGGCCTGCTCTTCCTACTGAACTCGCTTCCATTCCCAAATAAATACTCTGCAACCACCCGGAGACCATTTACATTTGTATGGAAACACATTGCTACCGTATTAAAAAAAAATAGAAAAATCCCCATCAGCATGTCATTATCTCGTTACTACAAGGAAACATCTCGTTATTACAAGAACACGTCATTACTATGAGAAAAGCATCTCGTTATTATGAGATAAATATATATAGTATATACAAACAACATAACTGACTAGTTTTTACACTATAGCCTACATGCTTACAAGTTTATAGGTTGAACTGATTTAGACAAATGGTGCAGTTGACAGAATTGGTCAAATTTTACTTCATGCTTGGCTTAAACCACTGAGATTATCATTTCTATATGCACTTTACCAAGAATTCTCAAATCCCAGGGTTTATACAGATGCAAAATTTGGTCAGACTGTTTAGACACTGTTTTATTTCTAGCTGATCAACAAGCTTCATGGTCACAAATTACAGCCCGGATATGTTGTTACGCAAAACGCAGACACACTTTTATTAAAAACTTTGGATCCTTGTGGAATTGAGCTGAGACGCAGGAATTGCCCGCAACACAGCCTGTACATTGTTCCAGCCAGGTCCTGAAATATTTGGACATGGACAAAGTTGTTTTTCTTTTAGCTGTCTACCACAGTCTATTGGAGTTTCTATTAAATAATGAACATGATCTCAAAATGCATTTGGAATATATTCACATAAGGTGAACGGTCTTCAGTTCCTGCTTGTTCTTGGGGCTTGTTCTTGGGTTCTTCAGTTTAGTCTTCAGCAAGTGAAATGCATGCTCAATTGGATTCAGGTCAGGTGACTGAGTTTGCCATTGCAGAAAATTCCCCTTCTTTGCCTTAAAAGGTTTTGGGTTGTTTTCGAAGAACACTTCGGGTCATTCTCCATCTGCACTGTGAAGCACCGTCCAATGGGTTTTGAAACATTTAGCTGAATATAAGCAGATAACATAGCCCTGTACACTTCCACATCACATCCTCAGTAAATACAAGGGAACCAGTGCTTACCAATGGTTTACATCTTGTGGTAAACCCTTTGTATTTACTCTGGTGAAATCTATCATGATTGTTGACTCTGACACAGATACGCCTACCTCCTGGAGGGTGTTCTTAATCTGTCCGACTGTTGTGAAGGAGTATTTCTTCACGAAGGATAGAATTTTTCTATTTATCCAACAGTTGTTTTCCGTGGTCTTCCGGGCCTTTTGGTGTTCCTGAGCTCAAATTAAAGCTGAAAATCTGCACTTTAAGCGCATATACATTATTTAATTTCAAATCCAATATACTGTGGTAGGCAGCTAAAATAACAATAACTTTTTCAAAGTCCAAATAGTTATGGACTTTGACTGACTGTATATGGCACCAGCAATCATAATCAGCACAGACCAATAAATACTAGAATTTGAGAATCGTTTGTAATGTGGGTATGCTAATGACTGTACCTTCCACACTGCTCAGTGACATTAAAACCTTGTCATTTAAACCAATTACGAAGTAAAATTGGACTAATTCTTTCAACTTCCCAGTTTGTCAGAACCAGTCAACTGGTAAGGCTATATTCTAAAAATGAGATCAATTATGTTGTTTCCGTAACATTTATCTCATAATAACAAGATGCTTTTCCTGATGTAACATGTTTTCTTGTAGTATTGGAGATGCTTTTCTCTTAATAATGATATGCTGATGGGGATTTTAATTCTTGCAAGGCAGCATAGCGCTTCCGTATACTTGTGTGTGGGTGTGATGCAAAAAGCAGAGATGGAGTGTAGTAGGGCTGCACAATGTACCATTTGTTACTTGGTATCACAATATTGGCCTGACAGCCTGCGTTATGTAAATCCACAGCTCTACAAAACAATCTTTTTTGAAGTTTTAAACACCATTTCAAATGTCAAATGAATGGTCCTTTATCCTGCATCTCACAGGCTCACCAGTTTAGTTTAAATATATTGTAAAGCACATCGTGATCAATATAATACATAATATAATATAGTCGCTAATACGCTCATTTTGTCTGTATTGTGCAGCTCTACAGTGTAGTGGTGTATCCCCGTGGCCATGTGATGACTGTTCTAATGCCAGCGAGACAGTTTAGTGCAGATAACCCCCAGCAACAGAGGAGTGCAAGGGAAAAAGTGACGACAGCAAGGGGGGGTGGGGGTATCGAAGGGGGGAAAACGTGGCACTGATTTCTCTCTCCCTCCCACACACTCAGACAGTCATCCACTCATACACTCATGCACTCATACACTCATATACTCACACACACACACACACACTGCCCAGGCTCACCAGCAAGACTTATCAAGGTTGATAAGAATAAGAACATTCATTCTGTTGGTTTTACCACATGACAAAATGGCAAATGCGGCTAATATACGACGACGTGTGAATCATTCAAAATAAAGGGATGATGACTACATTAAGCTGCGTGCAGAAAGCAACTGCATTTGCGACACCGTCTCTCTCTGCTCTGTTGTGGACAGCTTTGGAGCAACCCAGGCCTCGTCATTTGACCTAGCTTTTGTTCTCTGTGTTGGTGTTGCCATGGTTACCATACACACAGGCTTGGCCAATCACACACATGTCAACGTGATGAAGTTGGAGAGGCTAGTGCAAATCCAACTGGCCTGACTGACATGCTAATACCTGCACTGTTGGACTAGGACTTTGATGGGGATCAGGCAAGCATCCAGAAGCAAGGTAAGAAGGCATGCCAAAAGCGAGTGATGGAGAGAGTAGGAGAGTGAGTGGGGTGGGGGTGGCACTCGTGATAAAAACCTTTCATGACATTAGGGTCTGTGAGGTTCCGCGAGCAGATCATTGAGATCATTGCGTGAAGTCTATCTTCCTCCTCCTCATCGTCGTCCAGAGAGGGCGCACGACTGCCCGTGGTGTGGTGGTAGTTTATAGTGACTGCTCGGGCAATAAGAAAACACAGTTTAGCACCCTCCACACACGAAACCACACCACATGTGTGCACACACACACACACACACACACACACACACACACACACACACACACACCAATTTTACTCATCACTTACCCTCAAGTCCATGTTGACTATCAAGTCATCAGCTCTACTAATCAAATCTAACCCTGTGTCTGAAACGGTGCCCTCACATACACTTCAGTACCTACTGGGCTACATGATTTGGATAACTTGGTGATAACACTGGATAATAATTGCAGGATTTCCTGTGTACACCGGATATTGTGCACTATAACTTTGGACATGGCTACTCATGTCAAGTCTAGGTCAGGTCCTAAAAAAGGGGTGGTGTTAACACTGCTGATGATTCAATGCAGCTAATCAGGGGAACTCACTCAATCTGTAGTTGATTGTAGTAGTGTGGTTTGTATATGCATGATTAATTTAGGCAAATTACATACCCTAGTTTATATATCAGTGCATGCAAAATCAAATATAATTCTTCAAGTCTAATCAAAGTCTGAGGGCCTGATGTACGCAAGAGCACACAACTTGATTGTGACCACGATATGCACTCGCAACACTTAACACTTAACACTTAACATTTATTAATGCTGCAGCTCATCATCCTAACTGCACCTGAGATAGCCTACTAAATGCTCTCAGTGCAAAGCACATATTAACGTATAAAAGCCACTGTGAAATAGTGGAAATAGGCAATCAGATAGCTCCAAAAAGCTCAGGAATAACAAGGAAATTAAATTTCAGTGACAAATTTGTCAATAAATGAGATTCTTATTCAATGAAGACACTCATAGCAAATACTCTGTGTGGAGGACTAAAAACAGTACATCTGACCCTCAGTCTCATCAATCCAGACTAAGTTAAGTCTTATGTTGTAGTTACTAATTCAAAATTAATTAAGTTACGTCATAAAAGTCCAGGACTTTAGTACTACATTACTAAACACACATACACCTTAGCATGATTATTTCTGACACCTGATGGGAATATCTGAACTCAGATCTGTTTCAGCAGCCTCCACAGCAGCTGTCATATCCAGGAAATAAGAACATAAAAAAACAACACTAGGGCCCCAAAATCTGTGGCAGTGGCTTCCCAGGCATGGATGGATGGATAGGTGGATTAACAGATAAATGGCTGAGAGGAGAAAGAAAGCAATATCAGAGCTAACTCACTGGAGTCGTGACGGTGTCCTGGGTAAACGATGCGGAACACGTAGTCTGCAGCAACCGGCTCATCATCACTGTCCTGATCTAGCAACCGAGCTGTGCTGTTTCTTTTACGCAGCTTGGGGAAGACTTTACCCTACCAGATACACAGCCAAGCACACACATTAAAACTGAAAAAGCGTTCTTCTTGCAGTGCTTAAAACTTAATTAATTCAAGACGCTCTGAAAGTGCACACGGCTAGAACATAGCAGAACAAAAGGAACTGATGGTGGGTGGCTAATGCAGGTAAGGGTTTTATCTACTCAAACAGGGCTTGATGTGCCAAGTTGCATAGAGAGGCCCTAAACATTTTTAGACTTTTTTTGCCATTTGATTTTAGATGCAAAATTTGAATGCTATCATGTGCACCACTAGATAAACTACTGATTTTTTTTTTTTTTTTTTAGCAATAACACTTTTATCTGTGGGACTGTCTCTCAAACTGCACTTACTGCAATCCATTGCAAATAATGAGGCAGAATGTAATGAAGACAATCACCTTGCCCTTTTGAGACCAGAGTGGGGGTTCCAGTTGCCCCCGGGGTAGCAGGCCAGTCTCCAGGCAAGACAAGAAGGCCAGGAGGTGACCTCCAGGAGGAAAGTGAAGAGGAGGCCGCTGGATCCCATCCTGACTCACCAACACCAGAGTCCCACCACTATCCGCTGAGAGAAGACACCATGTTGCATATAAATGCATAGAAGCTTTACTGATATAAGGGAAATTTATAGCAGTTAAAGCACATTGCATAAATAAAGACTAGTCCACACAAAAGAAGGTATATGTATGTAGAAAGTACAACAAATCTGTAAATAATCCCTCAAAAGAGACCCATACAACAAAAGATTTCCCTTTCAAAGAGGATTTCATGTAGATCACCTCTAGTTCATCCCAAAGGTGTTCAGTGGGGTTGAGGTCAGGACTCTGTGTAGGCCACTTAAGTTCTTACACCACCAACTTTTGCAAGCCAGAGAGCTCGCTATGTGAGCAGGGGCACTGTCATGCTGGAACAGGTTTGGGCCTCTTAGTTCCAGTAAAGCCGAAAGCTTAATGCTACAGCACACAGACATGCTAGACAATTGTGTACTTAAAACTTTGTGGCAACATTTTGGGGCCACATGTGTGTGATGGCCAGGTGTCCACAAACTTTTGGCCATATAGCTTATCTCAGTGTTGTTTGAGGAAAAAGTGAAACTATTACTAATAACCTGCCAAGTGAGTGGGTTTTTTATGTGATGTTTACATAAACTGAGTATTTAATTGGATTATTAAAATGATTAAACTTTATTCGTGGAGTGATAACATGATTCCTAATATAAACATACAGTAACTAACATAATGTTAATATTTATAGGCTGTTTAACTCAGACAATTTTTCCCAAGACTGCTTCAGGGGAATCACAGTGTAGTAATTAACACTTTTCCTAACACAAAGAGAAAACCCTGTGTTTGGCAACAATGGCCATCTCCTCCTACAGCTCAGGTTTGTTAAAAGAAATGCATCTAGAATGACCAGAAATGTTCATCTCTAATGCTCTGTGGTAGAGCTTCCTATTGCATTAAGCCGTTACCGTTCCAAGTTTTCAGTTACAATATGTGATATACATGATGTTACATGACATAACGGATAAGCATCCTGCTTTGAGGCACAGTTAAGCCAAAGTTAAGCTCGACTGAGTGATGCCAGTATTAAAGAAAGAAACGAGAGAGACTTACGCCGTTGGTGACAGTGGATGCAGACAATCTGTCTTAAGGGTACAGTCAATGCGTAGTCCCAATAAATACTGTGAGCAGAGGATCAGTATGTGTGTCAGAGTCGATTTATGTGGTTGCACTGTTATACTGCTAAATCAATGTGAGTGTGGAAGCTGGTGTGTGTGTGTGCTCGTGCTGAGCTACCTCTTCTCCAGGTCGCAGTCTCCCAGAGTGCCATTGATTAACTGGTTAGGCGTCCATTTCAGTGTGAGTGTGTCAGCGGTCTGATGTAAAGACAGGTAACCTCTCAACACCTCCATGTCCTTCTTCTAAACTCAGAAACATAGACTTGCGTTACTTTGAGTTCTCAAATATCAGATGGTCCATTTGGATTGGCCTAAAGCAATAGAAAACTCTTTATCAGGCATGAATGGGGAAATCTTAGAACAAAATAGAGATATACAAATATAGAGAAAGAACATGTAGAGAGTGAGTGTCTCTACCTAAGTAATTTACTGAAGGCGAAAAGGAATCATTTGTTTACTGTCGTACCATCTTAGTTTTATGTTGATTAACAAACACTACTATCATGTTTCATTGTGAAAAAAAAAAAAAAAAAAATTTTCCCTTTCCCTATTGGCCTGGGTCATTTACATTATTGATTTCCATAAGACATGGCAACGTCCAGCATGCCTTATGTCCTGTTCGAATCAGTCAGTTTTGCTGACCTTGCTGTTATTACCTGACCGTACAGTTATAATTGCTATATTGCAACCTAATCATAAGCCTGGTTACTGAGAACCTCTAAGCCCCTATTTCCCAGACTCAGTACTGCTTTGCAGAGTTCTGGGCAGCAGGATAGGTCATGAGTCTTACAGATCTGTGATCAGTTCTTTTACTACATACCTCCATAAAGCATACAATAAGCAGTTTTTACTCTCATGATTACAAGAGCAGGTGATCAGATATCAAAACTGCGGGAGAGAGAAACTGTTGGATGCAGTGGGGTTATTACACAGTGCTGCACTTTGGGTTTAGGCTTGCAAATGTATTAACATTTTGAGAAACAGAAACACATAGTTACGGTTTGTTAGAAAGTATTGCAGGCAGGCACAAACAGAAATACTTCTCGTTATATCCATTGCTTTGTTGTTGCACCCACACTACAATCATGGTAGATTGAAATTAATGGTAAGAGTTCGTCATTTTTACGCTATTCTAGACCTGTAGTGAATTTAGTTATGACCCCAGCCACAATAGAATTTAGCTATGACTCCAAGGTATCTCAGTGTCCTGCAGCCATTGACTGTTTTTGACTGTTTTTTCCCCCCAAATGGTAGATATAGGTGTTTATTTTAATATACATGTGTATAAATTAATTATCTTGAGGTATTGCTTGGCTATTAAATGAGTCCACATTTCCTCTGATATGTGATGAGGGTGTGAATGTGTGTGTGTGTGCGTGAGAGAGTGAGTGTGTGGTGGGGGGGGGGGGGGGGGGGGGGGGGGGGTGGGGGAGGGGGGGGCAGCATCCAAACAACCCAGTTGAGAAAGAGGCCCACCCAAAACAACCCAGACGGAGAAAGGACCCNCACACTCATCCAGCGTGTATCTCAGGGCACCACACACTCATCCAGCGTGTATCTCAGGGCACCACACACTCATCCAGTGTGTATCTCAGGGCACCACACACTCATCCAGCGTGTATCTCAGGGCACCACACACTCATCCAGCGTGTATCTCAGGGCACCACACACTCATCCAGCGTGTATTCCCCAGTGTTCCCGGGGTAGGTTCTGGATAAACCAGTTACTTAAGATAAAAGAAGGAATGTCATTTCATTCTTTTCTTAAATGTTCTTAAATTCTTAAATTTTTAATCTATTCATAAAATACATCCTGTATTACTTTGGTTTCTAAAGACAGCTATAGACTATAGTAAATGTATTTTATGTATAACTAGTCTCCATCATATCGTCATAAAATTACACCCTGCTCCTTATTCTTGTCTGATAATACATTTCCTCATGCACCTCTCAAACAAATTAGGCTCATTGTGTACATTAGTGCTAAGATCTTTATACAGTGCAAATATATCTATATATCCATGTATCTGTATATAGTGCAAATCCTGATCTACCAACTATAAAATGGAAAAGCTGCTTTCTCAAGAAAGTGATGTCTCTCACTGGTGCTCTGCATCAGCACTGATACAGCACATTCGTTTCTCTTCCTTTCATTTCATTTCTATCAACATTTTAATTAGATCAACTACTCTAAAGTACGGAATGACATGATTAATCTTTCCTTTGTTCAAACACAAATGTCAGTGTGTGGAGTTCCTCACCGGCTGAACAAGCACATTGTTCTTTCCGTAAAGCAGATGTACACGTGAGTTCTGATGAAGAGACTCCACATATTCCCTCGCAGAGGCTGCAAACTTATCCTCAGACATGCTCCCGCTGGACTGTCGCTTACGGATCTGAGATCAGGCAAAGAGGAGGGATTAAAATATGCACCGGAACACAGAAATACTCATAATTGGAAATCATGCATAAATTGTAAAAGCATTCCAGCCCCTGAGAGGAACCGTGAAACACACGTCCATTCAATGTATCAAGAAAAATTACTGATTCAATATATCGAGTCTCCTTTCACTCAGCCCTATTTCCAAGTTCTCAGCTAATAGGTGCTTTTAGACTGTATGTCACAGGGCAGGAGAGATAATAAGTGATTAAAGTTTCAGAGTTTCCTCCAAAGTGACAGCCCCTTAGTGCAAGAACGGCGATTTCTGAATTGACAGTCCACACAATTGACAAGCAAGTAGAGATGCCTTTTTATCATAATTAATTAGATGTTATTTTCCTCCAGCAGCCACATAAACCAGAGTTTAGGACAGGAGAACTTCACTGAATATTAGTGACCCTACTGATGGTTCTATTATCTGGTATCTATGTTATGACTATTTGCTCTCTACCCTTCCACCCCTCCACACCCCTCATGCTGCTCTCTCTCACCCCAAGAGCAGGCCTGCGGCTGGGCGATGCTTCCTGGCCTCGATGTGCTCCATGGATCCGGTGCCTCTGGACCAGCTCATTGGCTGAAGGATCCGTCCAGAAGTGGTCTGAAGTCTTCAGCTTGGTGTACTCCAGAGCACAAGGCCCAACTACGGTCAAGAGAAAAAAATCAAGGTGGAGAAATAGGAGTCAATTTTGTAAAAACGCAAAACAAAAAAGTGACTATATACACCAAAATGTGAATCGAGAATTTAAACAGATCGAGAATTTAAACAGGCTCACCCAGAAGCGCTGCCAAGATAGGGCCGAATACAGAGTCATGCATCAGGGCTTCTTTTTCATAATACTTACTGCAAACACACAGACAGGACAAGCTGATTCCTTCAACTACTTTATTTAAAACAAGTAAAAATGAGTTTATTCAAATGCAATAAGGATTATGCACAAGTAAACTCCATCCTACCTTGAGTTATCCACAATATATTGCACTATTTTGTCCAGGACCTTATCAAAAAGGGCAGTGCGGACCCAGATGTGCTTGATGGCCTGAGCTGAGAGAGGTTGAGGAACTCGGCCTGCAGAGGAACCCTGCCTGCGGAGAGGCTCCTGTCCACTTGTGCTCTGGGTCCTTCTGAGAGCAAGATATGGCCAGAAAACAGAATTCCTAGTTAAATAATATGGCATAATATACAGCCAGTCACAATGAAGCAAATAATAATACATTGTTTAAAGACTTTGGTCGCATAACATAGTCCCATATTTTTTGGCTTACTTCAGCCTGTCATTTGTATTATAAGCACTATATGTATATACACTCCTGAACAAAATCTTAAGACCAGGGGAAACATTCCAAGTATTCGCATTTCGCGCTGGTGGAACGTAACCAGGTTGTAAGAACTGCTTTAAAATGTCAAAAGAAGAAAAAGGAGCAAGAGACAAAAAAAAAAAACAGAGATTGGCAATTTATTGAAAACTGCATTT
>CM074958.1:8965476-8982895 GCA_037577455.1 Pangasius macronema
CAGTCGTGGTATTGAGGGTGGCAGAGAGCGCTGGTTATTCACTCCCCCACCTACAATCCCTGCCGGACCAGAGACTCGAACCCACGACCTTCAGGTTACAAGTCCGACTCTCAAACCATTAGGCCACGACTGCCCCCCAGTCGTGTGTGGAGGTCAGACAGCATCATGGCATCCACTAGCTGATTGGTGAATGAAGCAGGAGCAGTTTTGATATCTAGGCACCATGTGTGCTTGCAATGCAATTTTATTTTCCCAGTAATAACCTATCTGCACTTTTAATTGCATGTTCAGTCTTTGTTGCCTTGTGAGAATCTGCAGCGGCAATACTAGATAAACACAAGTGACTCATATCTCTATTCATTCAGTCATTACTACCTAATTACCACAGTGTTGCAGATGTTCAATTTGCAATCTGGCAAGCTCTTTTCAAACCCTGAGTGATTCTTACTGCAAATGTAGCACACAAGACCATAAAAGCACCATTAGTTACTTGTCTATAGGACTGTTTGAAGTAGTCTCTAGAGGAGCAGCTAGCTGATATAACCCAGAATGTCCTGCTTTTTCTTTATTTTTCACTCAGCCACAGGATTTCACATGATATGGCCTAAGATGGTTTACTAGTTGTTTCAATATTTTAGACAAGAGAAAGCTCTAATGCTAAATTTCCACAGAATATAAGATATCGAGATGTTCTGTAACCACCGATGTTGTGCACCAAAAAAGTCTGCAGCCACAAAAGTTTCTAGCACAACAATCATCATAAGATTTTGCCTAGTAATTGTTAATTCATTAATATTTTCCACAACCAAGCAAGTATTGTCAACTGGGATTTAGGTAATTATTTCCACATTACTCATTAACACTCTCCAAACTAAAGGGCACACAGCACTGGAGTCTCTGAACAGCTCAGGCACTTTTTAAAGCTGTGTTAATTATTTAAATGTTCATTCCACTCCCACCCATTTATGTTGACCTTTGAACTTGCCCACACGCCAAATAAAACGAGTTGTTGATTTCTGAGAAACTGCATATGTTCTCATAATTAATCTGCCTGTGGGCAACGAAGCGTACATGCAAATGCAAAAGATTTCAAGAGAGGGAGAAAAAAAGCATACGGAGCCGCTTTTATAACAGTGAAAACTGTGGAAAAGTTAAATTGCTGAAAATTAAAGAAATAAACAGGCATGATGAGGCTTCTTCGGTTCTTCGCCTCAAGCCCACAGGTTTAGATAATCATTAAACTGTAATGCTGGAAAATCAAGCCATTACATTTTCACACTCACATACACAAGGTGCACATTCAGCGGGATTCACGAGTCTGAAACCACACTGATCTTTACTGTTTTAAAATGAAAATAGAATGTTTTCAAATGTGGAAAATGTTAAACGAAGAAAGGAAACGTTTAGTATCTTGAACACTGCATTACTACTGAACTGTTTCTTAGGTTAGTATTTACATGTAATCAAATTTGTAATATTAACTCGTTAATTATTTTGTACACAAGTTTTATTTCTTTCATTAAAACACGTGCTCTGACATGATTTGACGATTAGATTTGATCGGGTTGCCAGGTTTTCACAAAACACGCTGTCATTAATACAAAAGGGGAATCTAACATATACAAAGAAATTATGAACTTCACGTAAATATGTCTAAGATTCTCCTTTTCACTTACGTTATGCTGATAATATAATTTGTAATGAAAATTTTGAAAGAATGCCAAACAGAAGCATTTTCACGAGTGGTCTCAGACTATAAACGTGAGGTCCTCAAACAAGCAGCCGCTGTGAAGGTATCAGGAGGGCGGCTATTACCAGGTTCCTGTTAAGTAGCTAATGGGTCGGTGTCATAGAGGTAGCAGTACAGTGTGTACTCTCTAGAGGGGAGCAAGTTCCAGAGACACGATGGCACAGCACCACCGCTAACCTCACACATCCAACGCAAGACCGGCACTCTAATGAAGGTGGGAAACAGGTGCCTTTTCACACAGAAGCCATCTGGTCGTTGTGCGAGTCTGTTTCTTGAGCTGCCAAACTCAAGCAGAAAAACAAATATGGGAAAAGTTGCCCGTTTCTACCTAAACAGCAGACTTACTTCTCAGTCAAGTTCAGATTCAACTTTTACACAGACTCCCTCTTCTTCTTCCTTCCTGACTGGCAACATTCTGTGCTTCAAGTTTGCCTTTCATCAGCTTCCCTCCAAAAGATCACAGCATTTCCAAATATACTCTGTTGGGGAAGTGTGACTGTGTGGGTTGGGTCATCTGCGTGATTCCTCTGTGGAGGAGGCAGGCTGTGCGGGGGAATCCTTGTTGTGTGGCTCTGATGTATACTAAAAGAGAGCTGCTGTCTGTTTCAGGCGTGCTGACTGTAGCTGGCAGCACTCCCAGAGTTCTCTCTCTCTCCCCCCCACCACTGCCTGAGAGCAAGCTCCTCACCCAGCACACCCTCGCTGTCACGACTCTCTCATGCATCCAAAAAAACAAGGACCATCAAGCACACACAGCTTTCGACTGCGTATATGGCTCCATCTTCTGCCTCGGATGGACATGATGTACAATACTGTGCAAAAGTCTTACCTTGCATTATTTTATAATACAGATTTTGCCTTACATGTCTATTTTATCGCTACTACATCGATGTGTTAGTAGAAAAGATGATAGTGAGCTTAAAATGAGTAAGAAAGAAGAAATATTTAATTCTTCCAAATGTAACTCAATGAATTTCAATTTCTATTCAATTACAAATAAGTTGTCACTGCTCACTGAAACGATACTTCCATGAATAAAAGCCGAATAAAAGGAAATGCTTCACACTAACCATTAGCTTTCGAGATATGAAAACTGAAAAATTCAGTCTGAAGAAAATTTAAGTGTCAAAATATAAGAATCGTGTAGCTGGTGAATAGAGCGGCTACACTAACCAGCTAACTCTTTGCTCACTCTAACGTCAAGCTCAGACTCTCTGTAATCCTGAGTTAATGAACAGGAAGTCTAGCACCAGTGAAAAAAACAACAGTGCTGATCCAAATCAGAGCCTTCTGAGCAAAACAACAAGTGCAATGAAGGCGTAGTGAAGCAAGTGTTGAAACAAAACTGCTTTAAAGAACTACAGAGTCCTGACAATTCATTTAAAACAATCTTAAAGAAAATGATTAAAGAGTTTGTTGATTTCTGCTTTGGCAGACTGAAGAACGTAGCATGCTGGATTATTATACACACTAATAGAGGATTTAGCATTGAAGAGCATACAGAGCATAAAATGGGCCAACAACCACAGTACAAAAAAAAAAAAACAAGTTTCAAATCAGCACTAATGATGTTGATGTCTGATTCAGCACTGCATGCCTTTGTTATATTTCAGTTAACTAGTTAGCTTAGGGGCTAGCCTACTTTATCAGACTACAGTATAAGTATGACTAGCCAACTGTCTCATTAGCAAGATCACTAAAAAGTATGTTAGAGACTCAACATTTTTGGTGTTTGTGCTAATATTAGGAGACAGTTTGACGGTATGAAACAGTGAAAAAAGTAACGATATTTTTGCAAAGAGATAGTTTTGAGTCAGATCTCATAGCTGGCTATTTGAGGTGAACCAACTGGACAGCTGAGAAATAATAGGGAATTTGTTTTTCAAAAATAGATGGCATGAAAGGCTTAACATTTCAGT
The DNA here is from genome assembly GCA_037577455.1 of Pangasius macronema. NCBI lineage: Eukaryota > Metazoa > Chordata > Actinopteri > Siluriformes > Pangasiidae > Pangasius > Pangasius macronema. The sequence goes on from CM074958.1 coordinate 8,969,146, forward strand.
AAACAATGAAGTTACTATTAAGATATATATGAGTGACGCAGAAACATGCGTATGCCAAAAAACAGTGATGATGATGATGATGATAATAATGATAATGATAATACTAACTACTACTACTACTACTAATAATAATAATAATATATAGACAGCTGGAGATTGTCTTCTTCTACTGCTGAGAGTTGTATAGTCTATTCCCACTGTGGCAGTCATGCTACTTCTAATCTAATATCCTAGCACATTTTGTTCAGACTTGCTTAACAGGGGATCAGTGCCACGTTCAGTAATGACTGATATATGGTAGCACTGCTTGCATCCACCTGCCTCTACGTCATCGAAGGAGAGAGGTGACTCATACGTTTTTGTTCCCAGTCATCAACAGCGGATGCTTCTGGCTCTTTTCCAAAGCTCCGGAACCACCAAGTCACTTAGAGTCAGCTGCCTTCTCACAGGAGACTGCAGTCCCTAATGACGCCTTTCAAACCCTTGTTCATAAACCTGTGCACAGCTAATCCGGATGACATCAGAAGCCATCTTTCATGATGAGTTATGTCGATATTAGCTTCCAAGGATCTTTTCAACTCTGTTAATATCTATCTGAGAAGTACATGAAGGAGATATCTAAGATCTGGCTTTATACTCACTGCACAGAGCGATGACATGGCTGCTGTCTTCATGTACAAATTTCTTGGTGACTGCCTCCTCCATAATCTGCTTCACCTGCAAATAACATGAAAAGACATATCATCATTATGGCAAATGTGGAGGTGATGTCCAGCTCATCGTCCACCTCACATTTGAGCCAAAAGAGATTAACAGCTGCTAATTAGCTCTGATGGTGTAACAGCATGTGATTATAATTAGACAGTGTTCAATTGATAAGTTCCCCTGGGAATGTAGGAAGCTGTGGCAAACATAGATGGATCTTTCTGGTCTTTTTCTACTGTCTATAGATTGCCAGGAACACTAATTAATCGCAGTTTCTTCCTGGAAGTTTTAAGCTTTTAAAAGAGAACCGAAAGCAAGGGTAATTACAGCACTGCGATAGGGTGGGGTGTGGGTGTCTGCCTGGACTGTGCAAGTGAGCGTGACTGGAGTGGGAGCTGTGGCTGGGGGCGACAAGCAAGAAATACTGTATAACTTAGTCTCGATTCTAGCTGTAACCAGTTCAGCAGTTACATCAGATAAAAAGCAGCCTAATTTTGGAATAGCTTGTGGCAATGGTAGAAAAATGTATAAAAAAAATTGCATGATCTTTACTGTACTTTCTTTTTTTTTAATTTAGACTTTCAGAGCACATACAACATACAGAATGGTTTTCTTTTTCACAGTTTTATTTTACTGAATGTCTGATTGTGGTCTTTTGCCACAACCTTAAATTATAGAATCAACTTTGCAGTTAGTTAGATGGGCACAAGAAGGACTGGTCTGCAGGTTTGCCGCCTTGGACCACTGCAGGGTCAATCAACTGATTTATATGATTGGGACATATGGCCTTGGACAGAAAATACAGGTTTGCCTCATCCCAGAGTCATCTGGCCACCAATGCATGCAAGACAAGCTTACTGCCAAAGCATGCAGTTCTCCCACTGTTTCAGCTGGTTGGCAGTTTTTTAGAGACACCATTTTCATTTTGGATTCTTAGTTAGGCTTCTTAGGAGAAGCATTAAGGGACTGAAACAAGGAGGAAACGCCAGGCTCTTGTGGAATCGTGGTGACTAGAGGCACCTCACCCCTTTCTGAAGTGTCATAATAATTTTATGAGCCCCCTGAGATGTAATGTAGATGGGGACTTGCTCCTTTGTAGCATTTTGGGAATCGGGCAGTGTAACACATCCGGTCAACAAAGTGCACATCATTCCCAGAACAGCTACCAACTACAAGGCCTGTGTACTAGGGCTTTTGCATTCAGAAGTGTTTCCTGGATTGCTAGGGCACAGTCCTCAGTCCGCACTTCATTCTGTGGGTCCAAACCCACAGACACATGTGACCTGGCTGGAGATGCCAAATCTCTCCCTTCATTTGGTATAGCAGATCTGCTCAGAGAGGAACCTGCCAAGGTATTCCAACCATTACCAAAAATTGAAGTGGAAACTAAAGCCTTCGTGACCATCTCAAGGATATGAGGAGGAGTCTCTGGCCAAGTTGATGAGTTGACTTGGTATTGGTGACACCTGTGCCTTGCCAAACCTTTCTCAGATCTGGGACATCAATTCTGACACCACAATGCTTCCCAGATAGGGATGTGTTTGTGGTGACTCACTCTCACCAGTGCTAAGAAGACCCCTTTCGTTGGAAAAGCTTTACATCTCTAGCAAGCTAGAGCCTGTGCTCCTCTTGCTAAAATGAGAACACATCTCTGTCTGTGCTGTCTGGAGTCCAGCCATAGGCTGATAATCCACTTCTGAAAGTCTCTTAGTTCCAGCAAGCCCAAGGGAACTGCTGCTGCAGCTGCTGTCAACAATCCTAGCACCCTCAACAGTAATGAAGCACTGTGTGTTAGCAATCCATCTAATATAGTGAACAGTGCACAGTACAGCAAGGGAAACCTAATCAACCATGCTAGTGATACTTAGCCATAAGCTCGCCAGTCAGTCAGACAGCAACAGGTTGGGAAATTTGGGGACGTAACACCGGGAGAGAACCCGAACATGCAGTAAAAATGAGTGGAGAATGGAGGAAAATTTGACTTCAGTCCCAGAATGTGTGTTTCAAGCTTAGGGTTTCGAGCTTAGGCTGAAAGAGCACTCTAGGGTGAGGGAGAGCAACTTGACCAGCAGCACTTATTGAAAGGCAGTGGATGTGAACAATTGGAGAAAGTGTTGCCGAGAGGAGAACCCCACCCCAGGAGGAAGAGAGCAATTCATAGAGCTAACCAGGGAACAATGCAGTGAGTGACAGCTAATAAGGCTATATTGGGAAGAATTCTAAGCAGAAAACATTATAGGATTCTATCGCCAGCTTTGGAGGACAAGCTGACCAAGAAGATGGCTCCATAAGGTGTACATGATCTGACACTTAAACAAGGCAAGAAGAGGAAAGGGAAAGATGGATGCGTGACAGCGGTATTTGTTCCAAATACTGCGTCTTATGTCATGCACATGGGCACAAGAAGGTATCCAGATAATTCTAACCATCCCTGGTGGTTAGCAAGGGTGAAATAGAACCATCGCGAGTAAAGGTAATACCGGAGAATGCCATAAATTCATATTACTCCACTGATTGTTGGGAAACTCTTATCACAGGAAGTCGTGCTATGTGTTTGCATTGCTGCTGTATCTCACTTGTCCAGTCATCATGTCAGCACTGCATTCTATTTCATTTATTCAAATATTTTAAACATGTATTTCGCACTCGAGTGGCTGACACACACCCGATTACATTATGCATTTCTGACTGCATGGTTCAGCAGGTTTAGATGGGGTCACAGAATGCATAAATATACGTTTAATACAAGTCTAAAGATTGTGCTTTGAAGAGCCTCCTACTGAACTGGGCTGAACAATATGGCATTAAATCATATCCTCCAGCCAGGCTGACAGCAGGAACAATGGCTTTAATGAAGTCATTTTTCATGGATTATTACAGCTGGAGGATAAAGGGGACCTGTCAGCTGATGCATACATGTTTTATGGACATATCGTAGCATCCCAGATGTTTCACTTGACTGCGGCCATGGTACAGCGTAAAACCTTGGTCCCTGACTGAGTTTAAAAGGCTGTAAAAGACTTATGACAAGCAGAAAATGACTGTCACAAAAACACTGGGATTCTGGGGATTAAGAGCATAAAAGAGAAGAGCAGTAACACAAATGAAGAGTGCACAATATAATGGAAATGCCAGTTTAAAAAATAAAAAATCTCATATCTGGAAGTGAGTTAGGCTCCATTTTAAAAGTATATATTTATGCTACAAAAAGTATTTTGCATTCATTTTACATTAGTAGCGTATCGTGCGGTAAATAGTACAGCATTAAACATTAATGCTAACAGCCTGAGTATTACCATAGAATTCAGTTTTACACAGAACATATAGTACTATAAGTGAAATACATTATGAATCTGCATGCACTTTGCATAAAGTCCAGTAGTAAACCAACAGACTATATATATATATATATATTACTTTCTGCTTCCAAAATGATAGACAGTGTGTATATTCTTAATGAAAAACTTTCATATTAGGATTGGATGAATACAAAATAGGGTGGCACGGTGGCACAGTGGGTATATTTGCCACCTCACAGCTCCTGGGTCCCCAGTTCAATCCTAAGCTTTGGTTACTATCCGTGTGGGGTTATGTCACATGTTCTCTCCAGGTTCTCGGGTCTCATCCCACCTCTCAAAAGCATGTAGGTGGACTGGCTACTCTAAATTGCCCCTAGTAGTGTGTTTAGTGTGAATGGAGCCCATCCAGGGTGCTTCCCCACCTCATGACCAGTATCAATGGGATAGGCTCCTACCCAGATTAAAGCAGTTTAGACAGTGTGTATATTCTTAATGAAAAACTTTCATATTAGGATTGGATGAATACAAAATAGATCGGCACGGTGGCACAGTGGGTATATTTGCCACCTCACNCTCATGACCAGTATCAATGGGATAGGCTCCTACCAGGATTAAAGCAGTTACTGAACATGAAGGAACGAATGAATACAAAAATTTTCTGAATTAGTACGGGAGAGATTCCCATCAGCATCCTTTTTATGACGGAACACCATATTAGAATGGAAGTAAACTAAAGTTTTACTGACAGTCATCATACAGGGAGAAAATCAGTTTCAATAAAAAAGACACACGTACAAAGTCATATCAAAACTGAAGTGAAATGGAGTGATGTTCAGTGCCATAACCGCTGCATGACCACAAAGTGCAGACGAGGAAAAAACGAATATAGAGTAATGGCAACTGTTTTGGTGTGGAGAAAGCCTCCTCACACAATCCCTGCAAGCTGCAGCTGTATAAATGGTGAATTGATGCAGTTAAACTTCTGAGGTCGTTGCTGATGCTTTCAGTTCCTAGGCAACAAGGAGGCCGCTAAGTGCAGCTGATAGTGACAGAGGTCTGAGGTGTAACACAAAGAGGGCTGGGAAAAGAGGATTGACTCCCAGTATTCAGAGATTCACCCAACATTTCCAGATTGAAAGTATCTTTTTTTTGATATACTGGTCTCGTGTTTCACTGATGGAACACATTCATTCAGGGATACTGACTCACTTACTCTGCTCTGACAAAGAAATCAATAATCGTTTGTGTAAACGTAAGGACAAGCATTCAAACCTGTGTGTAGAACTGATGAGAATCATTTTAAAATGTTCAATTTTATATCATTTTATCCCATGAGCATTACAAAGACTAGATCTCTGATACAAGTATAGCTTGACTCACTGGAAGAGCTGAAATCTGCGCAAGACGGATGTACAGAATCTCTTTAAAACTTCATTAACAGGATGACGTTAAAAATTCATTTCCTCATTAACTCCGGCCACTGCGCCACTCTCGAGGGTACAGATTGAAGAGAGAACATAAGTCTGTGTCTCTACGAAAAAGAACAAAAGGTGTAGTCTCTTAGGTTTATCTGGAAGTTTCATTCAAAATAAGCGATTTTTCAGTGTTCATCCAAGCTGAGGAGATGGATGAGTGAGAATTTCGACTGTTACTTTGATTTATTACATTATCAAATAATCTACTTGCTTCTTCATGCCTACTCCTAAAGATTTATGAATAAGGATTTGAGTTCAACTGCTGTTCTAGCAGTATAGCGCAGATTTATAACCCAGTGAAGGCAGCTTTCGTTTTAGGTACTGCCAGCCAGTCGCAGACCCACGGTAATGTAGTTTTAATTATACATATACATATACATCTATCTATCTATCTATCTATCTATCTATCTACACACACACAAACAATTTAAATGAAGTGATTTACATGAAGGCTCACATGCCGTTGCACAATATTAATGCATGTGATTGTGAGTGTGATTATACAACCTGCTGAATGCTCTATGAAGTTATTTTGCACTATTTTGCATTTGTCTTACTTACCAATATCTTCTACACTATATGGTCGAAAGTTTGTGGGCATGTGATCATCACACTTGTATGTGCTTTTTGAACATCTCATTCCAGATTTAGTCCCCCTTTTTCTGTTATAATAACCTCCACTCTTCTGGGAAGGATTTCACTAGATTTTGGAGAGTGGCTGTGGGGATTTGTGCTCATCCAGCCACAAGAGCATTACTGAGGTCAGGCATTGATGTTGAGCCAGGAGGCCTGGGGTGCAGTTGGTGTTCCAGTTCAGCCGAATGGTGCTCAGTGGGGTTGAGGTCAGGGCTCTGTGCAGGCCACTCGAGTTCTTCCACTCCAACCTTGGCAAGCCATGACTTAATAGACCTCGCTTTGTTCACAGGGACATTGTCATGCTGGAACATGTTTGGGCCTCTTAGTTCCAGTGAAGGGAAGTTGTAATGCTACAGCATACAGCAGTATACATCCTGTACAACTGTGTGCGTCCAACTTTGGCAACAGTCTGGAGAAAGCCGACATATGGGTTCACACCCATATGTAGGCTTTCCCGAAACCAATGCCAAAGTTGGAAGCAACATTGGTCAGGTCTCCACATACATTTGGCCATATAGTGTACAACAGTGGTTACCAGACCACATTTTACATTTCCAGAAAGTTATGTTCCAGTCACATTCCCCACGCATCTCACTCACTTTCAGTAGTCGCTTTATTCTGGTCAGGGTTGTGGTTGACTGGAGCCTATCCCGGGAACACCAGGTTTCAGGTCGGAATACACCCTGAATGGGCTGCCAGACCACTGCAGAGCACCATGCACACACATTCACACACTCATTCACACCTAGGTGGAATCTTGGCCAGTCCACCTACTGGCTTGTGTTTCAAGTCGCAGGAGGAAACCAGAGAACCTGAATGAGACCCACACGGTAAGAACATGCATGGAAGCACCACAAAAAACAGTAACTCTAGCTCAGGATCAAACCGTGGCTCCACTGTGCCACACCACATGCACCTGCTCCAATTAATCAGAGAGTTTTTACTGTTTAAATGTAGTTTTTCGAATGACATGGAGGATCGTTGGTAACTACCAGTGAAGCGGCTTTAATTTTCTACCTTATAAATGAGTGCCTACAATGATGAACGCTGCCTTTCATAAATATCCATCCTTCTGTGTATCCTACACAGGGTCACAGGGTAGCCTGGAGCCTATCCCAAGGGACTCGGGGCACAAAGTGCGGGACACCCTGGAAGGGGTGCCAGGCCACTGCAGGGCACAATCACGCACACACTCATACACCTCCATACACACTAGAGACAATTTAAAAATGCCGATCAGCCTACAATGCATGTTTCTAGACTGGGGGATGAGATCAGAGTACCCGGAGGAAACCCCTGAAGCAAGGGGAGAACATGCAAGCTCCGGGCACACAGGGCAGAGGCGGGATTCGAACCCGCAGCCCCGGTGGTGCGAGGCGACAGTGCTAACACACTAAGATTTGAATGATGTGAGGTGATGGACAACCTCCAAAACACGGAAAGGCAAACAGAAAGGGCACGAAACGCACGAAAACACTCAGAGCTGAGCATCAAATCAAACACATGACAGATAGCTCTTATTTATCATATGCAATAGGGCATCTGTATTAAATCCACAACTTAAGTCTGAAGCGCACTACACTCCATTGTTATTTCTGTACATCATTTATATACATGCATACAGTTACAAATCCACCGCTGACTCACAAGATAGTGGAAATGCCAGATGGTGCTACATCTGAGGAAAAAAAAGGAACCTCTCCCAGTTATTTAGTATAATTCTGGAGTGGCAGTGCTTTCATGTGTGTACATAAGCTTTAAAAAAAAAACAGTAGGTTGTGTATTACAGTGGTGCAGGATACAAATCATTTGTGTACTCTGTTCAACAGGTTCAGCATGCACACTTAACCAGGATTAAGCATTAACTGTAACCATAACAGTTGTGCTAGCAGTCTAACAAGATCAGAATGAAATAAAAGACAAAGTGCATATGGTATTAGGTAGTTTGCTTTCATTTTTTCCCTCTAAGGACGAGTAATCATTCGCCTGTAAACTGGAGGGGCGTGAACAGGAAACTGGAAGCGACATCATTCAGGAGCTTACAGTAGAATTGAAATCAGGTTGATGCACTGCATGACAATAAACAATAAACAATAAACAAGACAGTAAACAATAATAAAACTTCCCACTACATGAGGGCACAGCACTCAGGAGCCTGTGCTCTGTGCACTGGGGAGTAAACACAGTGGATGAGGACTGATCGTGAGCACTGGACGGATGCACTGGTCTTCCATATTTATCCCAATCGAGCATCTCATTGAAGAATAAACGGCACTCACCTCTCGCTTCACGTTCCATAGCAATTTTTCTTTAAATTCTTCCTCTGTCGCTGAACCCATCGCCCCGCACTGCTTGCCACCCAGCGCACAGCATAAACTGGTCTCTACCCAGTGCAGATGACAGGCTTCGCCTTTCCCCGCTCCTCCTGTTTTTTTTTTTTTTTTTTTTTATCCCTCCTTCCTTTCTTTTCACATAAGCGCGTATTGTAGCTGTGGAGCGCTGACGCATCCAGGAGTCGCGCTAACGCACCGCGGAGCCATCTTCCGTACCGCCGCGGTGACGTCACGCGACGAGCACGCCCCCCCGGCCACCGCTGACCAATAGCATTAATCAGTTCACGGCTTCTGCTGCTGCTCCTCCATGTATTTTTGGATCCTTGTCTTGTTTGAATACTAAAGTGGCCAGGATCCATTGAGCACACTTTTTATAGCCTCTCACTCAGCTATATGACGTGAAAGCGGCAGAGGGAAGATGTGCTGTGGGTGATGGCTTGTCTCTCTGTCCTCCTGTGTGGAGATCTGGCGGGATTTAATAATAAGATCCATTGTATCCAAGCCCTTATTCAGACAATGGATAACAATCATTAGGAACTAAATGTTCCCTTTCATTAATTGCTCTCACTTGCTGGATGTAACCCAGATACACAGTATTCATAAAGCACACTATATTCTGTATGTACACTCCTCACCGGCCACTTTAATAGGAACACATGATCATTCATAGAATTGTCTTTTTCCAGTCTACAGCAGTGTCAGTGAACCTGTGCATCAGATTCCTGTTCTTGGCTGACAGGTCTGCTTTTTATTTGTCACATACATGACATTACAGCACAGTGAAATTCTTTTCTCTGCATATCCGAGCTTGTTAGGAAGCTGGGGTCAGCCATGATATGACACCCATGGAGCAGGGAGGCTCAAGGGCCTTGCTCAAGGGCCCAACTGCGGCAGCTTGGCAGTGCTGGGGCTTGATCCCTCAACCTTCTGATCAGTAATCCACTGAGCCACCACTGCTCCAGGTGTGGAACCAGATGTGTCCTACTGTGTAGCCCATCCACCTCAACGTTCATATTCTCCTCAGTGGTAAATGTTGGGCTCAGTTATGATGCTGACTTTCTGATCACAAGGTCAAATCCCAGCACTAGCAAAACCCTTAACCCTCATCTGCTCAGTTGTATAAAGGAGATAAATGCAAGTCTGGATAAGGGTGTCTGCCAAATGCTGTAAACGTTCATTGTGTTGTGTGTTCTGTAATGCTTTTCAGTTCACCCTGGTTGTAACGAGTGGTTATTTGCGTTACCGTAGCCTTCCTGTCAGCTAGAACTACTCTGGCCATTCTCATCTGACCTCTCTCAGCAAGAAGGCGTTTCTGCCTGCACAACTGTTGCTTAATGTATGTAAACTCTATAAACTCTAAAAATCTGAAATACTCAAACCAGCTCATCTGGCACCAACCATGCCGTGGTCAAAGACCCCGAGATGTCATGTTTTCCCCATTCCAATGTTTGATGAGAAATAACTGAAACTCCATCTGTATTTTCAGGATTTTACGCACCAAGCTCCTGCCATATGATTGTGGATTGGATAATTACATGAATGAGTGGAGGTGTTCCTATTAAACTGAAGAATGAGTGTATCGAACCATTGCATACAAGAGTGCCACAGATTCTATTGCCAGATCATATCGACAGACACATTTTTTGATGTTTTTTTTTTTGTCCCAAATGTAAAAGACGACAGTAGGTAGCTAGAATTGTGAAATTTCAGCAATACACATACCTATTTTTTTTCAGCATATGTTGACAAGTTAAAGACCCACACACAGTCCATTTAAATAAAATCTTTTATAAAGAGTATGAAAGGCTTGATAAAATAAACCTACAGATTTAACAAAATACATCATTTATCAAGAATCACAAATATATAATTAGTGAACTCCAAAAGCACATTCTGTATCTGTATTTTCACCAGTTTCTCCATCACATGATTAGATCTCATATCAGAACTGATTTTGCCCTTAGGCTCACGTCTGTTTAACTTGATACACAGGAAGGCATGAGTGGCACTAAGGCATCCGAGAATATCAACGGAGAAAGAGAGACGAGGTGCAGTAAATTTAAGTTCATCGATGCTAAGTTCTCAATTAGTTGGCAACGTGTTTGAATCAAAGGAAAAAAAAAAGGTGCCAGTATTACAATTCTGAGATAGATAAATAAATAAAATTTAAAAAACACCAGCAAAACTTGCTATTTGTGTTCACATTATAGGATTAGGTTTTTAAAAACCAATGCTGGTTATTCAAGAAGTGGTATATCAGTCGACTCAATTCTAGTGTCTATACAGAGCTTTTAAAAAAAAAAGGCTACAAAACTTTTTTAAAGGAGGTTAAAAATACTATCGTTCTACAAAGGTGCTGGTTCATTTCACTACACATCTGAGCAGAAGGAATCTGAGTTAAGACAGTGGTTAAATACTATCGAGAAGAGAGAAGAGAGTTGTCTGTAGTGTGATCTTTTTCACAGAATTTTCGGCTTGTGGGCGAAAGCTCACACTTTCATGCTGTTCGGTACACTTAAGTATACGTCACCAGAGAACTGGCAAGTGTGCATTCCCCCCCCAAAAAAAAAATAAGTACCAGTCAAAATGATTTCTTTATCAGTATCTGAATTAAATGGACTTACATGCCACCCCAATGTGCTAATTCATGGCTCACAGGGTGGTCTGATTATAGTGTTAGAATTTCTGCTCACACTCAACGAAGTGTCCCAAACGTGTGTACGTGAGCTTTCAGTAGACTGTGCAAGCTTTCGCCCTTTTAGTAGAGAAGACTTTCGGTTCTCGGCTAATGTCCCAGTGGTCTGTCGTCGTAGGTGCTGTATCTCTTAACGTGTATGCGCCGTACTCGCTCTCTCAGCTCCACGCTCTCGTCCTCCTCGCTGTGTGAGCAGCAGTGAGCTCGCCTGCGCGTGGCCTCCAGGAGAGAGTTGTCAGGAACTGGGAGTGTCTCGTAAAGCAGAGCGTTTAGTGTCTCTTCGTAGATACGGGCCTCGGGAAACTCCACCTGAGACAAAGCAGCGAATCACAGGAGGATCACAGCAGTGCGCTGGCTTCAGTTTAGACATATACAGCAATTAGAGCAATTCCTAATCCTTAAATCCTTAAATCAAAAACTCCGAGCTTACATTCAGAAGTTCCTTCTAATCTAGAACATCCAGAAGGCTAGTGTGCAGATCTTTCAGTTACAATGGTTACAATGCTAACCCTAACTGTAATAGGAGAACCAGTTAGCGTTATAGCACTTATATACTATTACACTATCTGTAATAGTATATAAGTACGTGATTTAAGACATAACACTAAGACATAACACTAAGACATAACACTAGTGTGTTTAGCGGAGGGACAATTTGTCCATTTTGTCACTTAATTCTACGTCTGCGCACATACACTCCTCATTTAAATGTGATTAAATGCGACTCCCAGTAACATTTCGAAATACAAAATCCATTTTCATACTTAGAGTAAATATCTCTAATATTAACGTGTAAAAGAAATGAATAAAACGAAAAACTCTATCAGCTATACGCATAGACTACACTGCGACAATTTTAAGTCACTTCAAATAAAAGCAAATGAATAAATGTCAATGTCAATATCAATATCAATAAAATCATCTCACATATAAATTCATAGATCTCTAAATCTAGGTAATGATAGGCAGCCATATGACATGTACATGTCTCACATCATAGAGCTGTGCAGAATCATGATCCTACCTTGGTCTGCTTTTTCTCAGTAGCATAGACAATGGATGTGCAGCAAACCTCCGCTAATTTGCGCCCCTGCCCGTAGAAGGACCAGCAGCAGATCTCGTCGCCGATTACATCCTTAATGAACAGCACACGGCCGTTGTAGCTCAGCGACAACTTCTCAAACAGTTCGATGTTCTTGAGCAAGTTGTCATCAGAGTTGCTTTTAGAAAACGAAAGTCGACGAGTTAGCAGAGAAACGCGCACGTAGGCAATAAAGCAGTGGTCAAGAAAACCAGGCGTAGTCACAGTGCTCAAACGCTTCTGATGAATGATATTCACCTGGTGTAGGAATACTTGTTGTTGCCTCGATTGTAGAGCAGCTTCACTGCAGGCTGGAGCAGACAATGAACAGGAACAGAACATTGCAATGCATCATCACCTTTTCCGCCGTTCAAACAGAACCTTTATAGTGTAGATGAATTACTCTGTCATTTTAAGAAAGGGTTATGAGCAGAGCCTTACCTGTGTACAGCCCTGTATCAGCCTCTCTTCTTCCTTCTGAGATGTGATGACGGGGATAACGCACAGAGCTTTCTGCATATTATCCTGCAAAAGAAGAAAAGCTTTCTCCTATCGAAGTCTGAAGTCGGCAGAATTACTTAAATATCAGGCGATATAAGATTTAAATCTTCTACTGTCAGATTGTGCTGCTATTTCACCATGACGCCATACTGTCTGTAACATGACTAATGTCTGATTGATCTCATTATGACTTTTATTACTGTTTTGAGACTGAAGACGGGAATAAATACAACCTTACTCCGTGCACAAGGAATGTGAGGAGCACTGAGTCAGAAATCATTAAGCCCACCTTTAACTATATATCTATATGATAAACCAGAACAGCGGCACTTCTGGGATCTGGCAGCTCCATCTTTACGCCTGAGTATTAGAAGATAAGGATATTTGGTTCCATTTTGACTTTAAACCTGATTTATATAGATGCACGTAAGCACTTCGGTCTCAAGACACAATGTACAAGTTGAGTGTAGCTTGCGGATGAGCATCTATATAAAGTGCACATTTTTACAAATGTCTCCAACTGTTTCCTGTAAACTGACTGGTTAGGTAGGGACGTGAATCTTGGCACGCTCGGGTTACAACGAGCCAGAATTATCGCTCAGGCAGAACGGAGCAGTTTGTAATGGTGCAATGTTATAAGCACTTACACGCCCCTTCTTTAAAAGTGAAAGCTTTGAGTGAATATTTGGAGGTTCGCGGGAAATTTCAGTGTAACATTGCTACAAGCGATCGTTCGGTGGAGTGTAAAGAACTAAACTGTCCTTTACTGCATACAGTAAACTGTTCCTTTTCTCCACTCCCTCTGCTGAGGTGAAATCTGAGACTTTCGTCTTAGTTTTCTTTACATTCTGCTTTGGTATATGCGACTCTGCCCCCAGTGCACACGGTGCCAGACGGCTACGTGAATGTCTACGCACCGAAATGGAGCATTCATAAATTCTTGCACACAGTGAAGTGAAGTGAAGTGAAGTGAAGTGAAGTGAAGTGAAGTGACTTGTGGCCAAGTGTGGTGACCCATACTCAGA
>CM074958.1:8998697-9001197 GCA_037577455.1 Pangasius macronema
TCACTCCCAAAGAGAACCTCAACATCTTCAGCTCTGCTACCTCTAGCTCTGACTCCTGTCTCTTCCTCAGTGACACTAAAGTGCTAAAGTGAAATGCTGAGTCAGTTGGATTGTATGGTATTTTATTTTATCTTACCGTTTAGAGTCGTTGTGTAAGAGTCTTTTATTGTATTGGTCTTGTTTTAATGTGATGTGAAGCCAAAGACAAATTTCCATTTGTGGACAATAAAGGAAAGTAAGTAAGTAACCTCGAGAAAACCCATATGGACAGTGACTCGAACTGTGAGGCAGCAACACTACCTACCATGTAGTTACATGATACGTGAATACGTGACACACGTCTACATACGTAAACCCATACGTCAGGATCAGAGTCACAGGGTAAGAGCCAAACTTCTGTTGGATTTGACAGATGTGTTGGACATGACAATGTCCTCAATCACACACATGTTGAAACCGTAGCTATGTAGAGAAAAGATACCTATCTATGGATATGGATGTCTGTGGCAGCATAATGGCATTAAGTGAAACGATGAACCTTCACCCTGACCCTGTCAGTAGGTCTTGAATATTCTATTGAATTCAGCCTTTATAGAGACTTTTTTTTTTCTTTTTATTTGTGCCCCCAGGGTCAACCTCCTCCTCCTATAGGGGAGGGAAGCTCTGACCAGAAGGATGATCAAAGCGAGGACAAGAAGCAGAAAGAGAACACGGCGTATGCAAAGAAGGTGGTGCTTCGCTTGGCGGGGCTTATGGGACTCGGTGGCGCAGTCGGCGTGGTCTACATCTTCGGTGAGTTGATCCTCTGGGAGGGACCCTTTTTTTTTTTTCCTCCTTGGATGAATCTTCAGTTAGGAGACTTGGATTGGATTTGAAGCAGAAGGCATTTATTGGAATTACTTTTGTATTGGATTATTCGGATTATTCGGAATGGTTGACGTGTGGAATAGGACATACTGTGGACTTTGAAATGAAGACGAAACTCAAAAAAAAGTAATGTTAACTTTATTTTATTTATTTATTTATTTTTTTAATTTTATTTAAGAGTAATGTGCATGTAGGTGATATAGACATATATCTATATCCATATATATGTATATAGAGACACACTGACGCGCACACACACACACACATGTATGTGCCATTTGATAATTAAAAATATTAATATGTAATTTTGGAAGGATCTTCTGACTGCTTATGGTTTTAATGTAAAAAATTGCTGCTGTATATTTTGTGTTTTAGACTAATGGTGTATATGAATGATGGTGCGGTAAACAGCTTTTTTTATTCATTTTTTAAACATTTGCTATTTATGTGCAAGCAAATAAGTTGTCAAGGAGGGAAAGAATTTTGAGCTGCTGTTATACTGTCGATAAATTAAAGTGTAAATGGAGTGTCGAGTGTTTTGGCAAATGTAAAGCAATGTACAAAGTCTTATTTTAGTCTAAAATGAAGCTTTCTTGGTACTAAATTCTTTTATTGTCTATTATTAAAAACTGACATTCCAGTGTGTGACTAATACATTTTCTTTGCTTTTGTAGGTAGCAACTCAGTAGATGAGCACGGAAATAAGGTAGGTACAGACGTAGTGTGGAAAAATCTGAAAATGTGTGTGATTGGCTGCTAACGGTAAAAGTTTTTCCCTACACGGTTTTCAGTGTTTCAGTGAAGAAGTAGATCTGTAGTGGTTTTTGACAGATGTCGGAGTTGTTACGCTAATTAGAAGCCCTTGGTAACAGCAGGAAGTGTGTGATAGCGGCACACTTCCTCACCTATTCTCTCTCCCGCGCCGTCTGACGTTTGCACCTCAGTCGTAAGTCTGTACTCTGTTAGAAGTTGCGGGTGGTCAGCCCACAGGTGTCGGGGCACACTTCTCAGGTCGGCGTGAATGAGTGTAGGTAGCCTTCTCAAAGAGCACACTTCTCGCACTTCTGAAGCTGAGATTTATTTGGCACACTTCTCAGGGAAGTGAAGGAGACGTGTGGAGTGTGCCAGGGCGGCTGGTGTCTGATCTCGTACCTGTCCTTCCTCCTGAGCAGTAGACCTGTGTTATGTTAATGAGTTGGATGTCATGGCTGTCACAGAAGGGACTTCGAAATGGCTGCAGTCGTGTGTGTGGAGGGGGGGGCCTTACGGAATGGTGCGGTGAGATTAAAATGATTTTGCTTGTTGTACATATTTGAGTTTAAACTAGCATTTATGCTTGTGTGTAATTATCATGCCATTGTTCAACTGTAGGTTTGAGCACCCCATAGCAATGCAATGGGGTGTTATGTTAAAAAGGGGAATTCCAGTGTTTTTGATTTTGCATTTGGACTTACTTTTGGCCGTATAGTGTATCCATGTGGACACCTGACCAACTGTTGGTGCAAAGTTGGAAGCGCAAAATTGTAGAGGATGTCTATGTATGCTGTAGCATTACAATTTCCCTTCACTGGAACTAAGAGGGCCAAATGTGTACCAGCATGACAGTGCACCTGTACACAAAGCGAGCTCCATG
>CM074958.1:9006197-9009066 GCA_037577455.1 Pangasius macronema
CTTTCTTTCTTTAAAACATCTTTTGATGGAGAAAGTTGACACACAGGTATTAACTTCTCCATTTACACATTTCAACCGTACACCTTTATCAGAGCGTCTTTGACAGTGACTCTGATTAACTCCGTAGAGTTACTACCGTAGAAACAGCCGTAAAAAAGGTTAGTGAGCTGCCTTCTTCCTGATAATGTCTCTGTTTATAATCATATGTGAGACAGTATCTTTTACACTTACTTGTACACTATATGGCGAAAGGTTTGTGGGAATGTGATCATCACACCTGTATGTGCTTTTTGAACATCTCATTCCAGATTTAGTCCCCCTTTTTCTGTTATATTAACCTCCACTCTTCTGGGAAGGATTCCACTAGATTTGGAGAGTGGCTGTGGGGATTTGTGCTCATTCAGCCACAAGAGCATTAGTGAGGTCAGACACTGATGTTGTGTGAGGAGGTCTGGGGTGCAGTCGGCATTCCAGTTTATCCCAAAGGTGCTCAGTGGGGTTGAGGTCAGGGCTCTGTGCAGGCCACTCCAGTCCGACCTTGGCAAACCATGTCTTCATGGACCTTCACGGACTTCATGAACAAGGGCATTGTCATGCTTGGAAGTGTTTGGGCCTCTTTGTTGCAGTGAAGGGAAATTGTAATGCTACTGTACAAGTGTGTGCTTCAAACTTTGTGGCAACAGACTGAGGAAGAACCACATATGGGCGTGATGGTCAGGTGTCCACATACTTTTGACCATGTAATGTATATTCTAATAATCACACCATTCTACTAACACCATCATTATTCCAGTAATCTTACTCTGTATGCTCTTTTAATTGCAATGATAATAATTTAATTGCAATTCGTTACATTTATGTAAACTCTCATTTGCTTCGTTAAGAAGTTTGTCTGCTTTGATCTGTTTTTTGTTTTCAGTATAGGCTTTTTGAGGTTGAGCAAAAGTTCAGTAGTCATAACTGAGATTCACCAGCAGGTGGCACAGTTGTGCTTCTAACAGTCTGTAGCAGTGAGAGTCGACTGTTAGTACCCCGACTCAAATCAGCTTAAAGTTTACATGATTTGTGGCCATAGATGTCAAATGCCAAATGGCCATATGAGTGAGATGGAACAAACTTGTTCTAAACAAATATTTAATATTTTCGTATTAAACTCCCAATCAGTAAACAAATGACAGTTAAATCTGTGAAATGAATGGGCGAGTGAGTGATGGCTGCATGCTCTGTCTTGCACAAGCTACTTTTATTAGTTATTTATTAATTTGCTCTTGGCAAAAGAACAGAAACATTGCCATGACTGAGTGTTTAAGCATGTTTAATTATGACTGCTATTTCTTCAACCCTAACCCAGACTATAGTGTTGTGTGCTTTGTAATTCGTCTTCACTTTTTCAGTTTATTAGCACTTGATAACTATGGGAGTTGATATACAGTCAGGTCCGGAAGTATTTGGACAATGAGAGAGTTTTTGTGATTTTGCCTTTATACACCACCACAATGGATCTGGAATAAAACAATCAGGATGTGATCGAAGTGTAGACTTTCAGTTTTATTTTAAGAGGTTCCACAAATATATGGCATTTACCATTTAGGAATTACAGCCATTTTAAGCAAAGTACTTCCATTTTCTGGTAACATTCAAGAACAGGAAAGTCAGATTAGACTTTGCCAGAAAACATCTTAAAAAAGCCTCAAATGTTCTGGAATAAGATTCTTTGGACTGATGAAACTTGTACCAGAATGATGGGAAGAGAGAAGTATGGCGAAAGAAAGGAACAGCTCATGATCCAAAGTATACCACATCATGTGTCAAACATGGCGGAAGCAGTGTTATGGCATGGGCATGTATGGCTGCCAATGGAACGGGCTCACTGGTGTTTATTGATGATGTGACTGCTGACAGAAAATGGCTGTAATTCCCAAATGGTAAATGGCATATTTTTGTGTAACCTCTTAAATTACACTAAATACATTAAATACAGCTTAATAAAGCTGATAGTCTATACTTCAATCACATCTTGATTGTTTTATTTCAAATCCACTGTGGTGTATAAAGGCAAAATCACAAAAAACTCTGTCATTGTCCGGACTTGACTGTAGATTAATGGTGTGTTGGGCTACACCTGGTACAATTCTTGAAAAAACTGAGACACTGATTGACATCCATATTGATTTGTACTTGAAATAATTCACACAGAGACCACAGCAGGTAAACAGCTCTTTTTATTGGGTTTCTTATTGTTTCATGTGCTTTTGTTGTTGTTGTTAATAGAACCATTTCATAATTTTGTACTTAACTTTAGGTAGTAAGATTCTTTAACACTGGTCCAAGTATAGAGTTTATCTGTTCCTGTAACACAGAAGGATAATTTACTATATCAGATTGTTAGAGTTTACATCTAAAACAAAGTTAAACAACAGCATAGCTCAGAAGTAAATTGAATACTAGAGAGGAGTAATATTTAAATTTTGTTGTTGTTGTTGTTGTTGTTGAGAGACCCAGAGGTAGGGGCACTATATTATTCTTGGTTATTTACTCCCGTTAAAAAGAACAACAGACATGTCTTGCTACATACCTTCAGAATATATTGGAAAATCTACTGTCTGATTGCTGAGGCGACTTAGAGCTAGATACCTGCGCTTAACCTGACTAACTAGCTAGCCAGCTAACTAAAGATAGCTAACCAGTTGGAATGGTTATAATATAATTATTTTATACTGATGTGTGACGCTAGATTTGACAGCAAAACATCTTAACATCTTACTCAAAGCCTTTATTTGCTGACAGAAAAGATGCTAAGCAGAGCATCCTAGTTCTTCCCCGCATGCGCAGGATTTCTGACGCAGGAAGGTCCTGGAAAAGACAGGGG
>CM074958.1:9040554-9053863 GCA_037577455.1 Pangasius macronema
TTCGAAAGCCACGTCTCCTCCCACACCACAAACTTGCCCATTTGGAATTTGCAAGGGAGCACCAAACATGGGACATTCAAAGATGGAGGAAAGTTTTATTCTCGGATGATAAAAAATTTAACCTGGATGGTCCTGATGACTTCCAACGATACTGACACTTGAGACTTCTTCTATAAATGTTAAATAAACCTCCTTTCTCCTTACAGAAATTTTCACCATATCAGCAAGCATACCTTCATTTAGTTAAATAACATTTTTATCTGTTTATTATTAAACTTAGATTAACCTTAGTGCCTGTGAGTGGAACTATAGAAACGATAATGTATTAGAACAAAAGCATTAATATAGAACAGCTGGCATTATTTTCAGAGCTATGCTGTTATAGAAAAATAATTAACACCTTGTGACCAATTGGATCTGAGAATTCAACATCATGTCTCATACACATGCTCTTTTGTTGCAACACAAATGGAGAAAATTTGTCATGTGTTAATGGTTTACAGCCATAATGGTTTCACTTTTGTTTAGTTGATTATCTACACATATACGTAACAGTGATGATTATTAGGACGTCACTTTATCTATATGATCGTTTTATTGTTTCTCGTCCGTAGATGTCTACCTGGAAAGTTCACATTCAGGTTTGAGAGTGACTACAGTAATGTTTTCTCAGCACTGGTGAGTGACGCTGTCACAGCATTGCCCCTGCAGTTTACCACAAGCACGACAGTCACTTCACCCAAACATTATGAACATTCGTAATATTACACTCAGTACAAAGCTAGCTTCCTACGCAGTGTAAACCTTTCAGTGCCAAACAAAATTAAGCGTTCTTGACATAGACAATTTCCTATCTTCCTTTCTCCAAAGAGAGTAGTAAAAGGCCAAGCAGATAAAAGACACACATGTCTTCACTTCATCACTGATTTCAACACTCCACCTCTCCAATCAGACCATGTCTGCTTTCAATCCTGCATGGCCCGAGAGAGAGGAAGCTGACAACGCAAGGAAACTGCAGCGTTCTGCACAATCCCTTTAGCAAAGGTCACAGTAACAAGTCCCGCATGCCCATTACACCTCACATTCCATCTTTTACTTCATCCTTCCTTTTAGTTTAGAAGTTACATGCGGTTCATTTGTTGTCAAAATGCTCATGGAACAGCTTTTATACTTGTGTTATGTAACTGTAATAATAAAATGGAATTATACCAGAAATCATAGCCAATATTGTCGTAAAAGCTCATTTTGTTAGTCGTTTATTCTGTCAGCATGACAGCATGAAGTGACTTCAAGAGTTTATGATTTTTTTTACACATTTCCTCATAGTACAGAGTTGTTGTTTTTTTTGCTTCAAATTAGAGCAATCTCTAATTTGTCCTTCCTTGCACTTGACACCTCAGAGTGAAGTTTAGACTTTCGCTTCTAAATCTGTGTCAGAGCCCTTACTGTAAAGGTATTATAAATGATCTACAACAGGCATGGACCAGTGGTGACCTATGCCTTCATTGTCTGATTCCCGTCTCTCTGCCATGCAGGTTTATGTGAGTGAATCATGTTTGTTTTGTGACCTTGCCAACTCTAAAGCCATGCCTCCCCCAAACGTATGCATTACCTAGACTACAACACCTAAGCAAACTAAGAGCCATGGACTGTGTACGCTGAATTACTTCACTTTTAGTTTTGAAATGAAAATTGGAGAACAGCACATTTTTTAAAAAAATTTTATTTTATTTAAAAACAACGGTGTGTTATTTGACCCTTTAATTTTATAGATAAATTTGGAAAACTGTTAATGTTTTGTTTTAAGACGGCGTTTTAATTCTGCTTGTTTCAACATGCAAAGTCTAGGAATCAAATATTCATGAATCCAAATATGAAAAAATGCCCACTGCAGTATATTTCAGCATGAACACTCTCAGCCTGAAGGTACAAGTAGGCTGTTCCACAGGATGTTCTCTGGTGACGATTTGTACCCTGACCACGGTTTTCATAAAAGATATGACAAAAATAGAGGCAACATGTGCAGAAATAAAATTGGGGTGATTAAAATATGGTTAAATTGCAGCACTTGGAAAATCTTGCTGATTTTTTTCAGTCGTCATGTCGTCCTCCTTTACCGTCACCCTCTCGCTGCTTTTTAAAAGCATGTAGTGATCCATATTAGCATCTGGCACTCATGGCATTCTGTAATCTAACCTTCTTGCTACTAAGATATCCAGGCATGGTTAATACACATTCAGGCCATTCAAGACCCTAGACCCTAATCTGAAATAATAAAAAAAACAAGGAGAAATATGAAACCATTTTGTTATAATGACTTTTTTCAGGGCAAAAACTTCTACTTCCATGGAGTAAGACAGATGAACTCATTCGAAGCTGACTGCCATAACACAGCCACACTGCAGCCATGATGAAACTGTATCTCGGAGCAGACGTTATACCTGAGCCACTTTCAGCCGAAAATTGAACGCAGCACAATCACTGCTTGCATTTGGGCCGTTTATGGCTCAGATTCCCAATACCATTCAAACCCTTTAAAATGGCTGCTCATGACTGGGTCACTTTGACAACACACCAGTCATTGCTGGAACAGCAATACAAATATATATATATATATATTTATTTATTATTATTACTGCCTATTTTTCTGTACTTAATTGCCGTTAGCACACTGGACTTATCATACTCAACATNCATTATGGGTACGTTTCATTACGCACTTTTAACTTTTTGAGTTACTTTTTTATATACTGTAGAGGTATACATTTATTTTATTTATTTTCTTTCTTTCTTTCTTTCTTTCTTTCTTTCTTTCTTTCTTTCTTTCTTTCTTTCTTTCTTTCTTTCGAGCCACTGTAACATGGCAAAGCAATTTCCCCCTGGGATTAATAAAGTTCTTTGAATCTTGAATCTTGACTCTTGAACAGGCCCTTATGTGCTTAACCCTCTACTGCATGAATTATTTATTTATTTTTTATGGATTTCTATTACTTGAATTAGTTCAAGAAATAAAAATNGTAGTTTGTAAATTGTTGCCATATGGCAACAAGGTGCAGTAAAGGGTTAAACAACTAACTTTGCTATCTTGTTATTCGGAAACACCACGTTAAATTTATTTCAGTTCTCTCGGAGTTCATGCAGATCGAAATTAGCGTACACAAGCAAAATCCGTCCCAAGTGCAAGGCCGATTCTGCTGCGCTAGGATGTGGCGATAACACTGCTGATGTTGACACCCAGTGAAGTAACAGAAACTTGACAGTTACTGGAAAGGGTATGACATAAAAAAAACTTCACTGCGTCTATTTAATAAGATTTAAAACACATTCAAATGGCAAAATCCCCCCCTATCCACCCTCCACCTCCCCCAAAAACTAAAGAATTTAAACACTAGTAATTACAAATACATTCACAAAAACACACAAGCAGAAAAGAAGCAGAAGCATGTGAAGAATGACACACCACTTGCTCATCTGCTTCTGTTTCTGATGGTTATCATCTCCACGCCCTGATCACAGCACTCTGTTCGTACTTCTACATACACTAGATGTTCAAGGTCCAGAGATCAGCTCTGAAGTTCGTAACTTGCAGGTTTAAGCGTTTCTAAAAGCAAAGGTGGAAAAGTTTGTTTGTGGGAAAAGACGTGATATTTACCAGCACGTATTTGTGTAGTGGTGGATCTCGGGGTTGCTCATGGACTAAAGTTTGCCCACAGTTCTTTTCCTGTTAGCTTCCTGTTTTCAGTATATTTATAGGTCCTGACATGGGAAGGGAAGTGAACCTTATTCTGGCACACTCATCACTCCTCAGACCCCATTCTTTCTTTTCGAGGAAAGGAAGCACTTTCCTGGCCACCCACAACCCTCACACACACACACACACACACACACTGTACATAGCATGCAGCATGCCCAATATTAGAGTTTTTTTTTTTTTTGCAACAGTCCAGATCTCACCCAGTAGGGTGTGTGTTTTTTCCGCCTCAGTTAGACAGAAGTTGTGGTTGATTATGATTAGAAAGTGGATTCTTAGATCCTGTAGAGCTGTTTCAGAGGTCAGGATCTGACACCACCCTCTGTTCCTCAGCTGCTGTTACCCCAGATGTCAAAGGTTGGGACAACTAGGAAGTGACCAACACAAATATAGGCCCAACTGAGTGGTCTTACGGCAGGGATGTGCGGAGAGGAAAAGGGATGTCGGGGAGGGGGAGGGCTACGCTAGCCAGAGTTGTAGCAAAACAGACCGAAAAACCATATGAGGCACCGAGTCAACAAAACTCTTAAAAAACAAAACAAAACAAAGTGTTACCCCTCCTCCTTTTCGCCGTAATCAGGGGCAGACTTTCTTTCCTCCCACAAAGCTGAGCTATGCATAACTTTTACACTGTGCTTTGTCTCATGTGAGGTTTAAAGGAAAAGGTAAACATAACAGACTGTACAGACCTCGAATTTCCTACAATTGTTAACAAGGAAATTCTGAAGCCTAAAAAGCCTAACGAGCCAGTTTGCTCTGAGACTTGTGATCTTAATGTACGTGAAAATGACCTCATGATTATAATGCTCTCGGGGAAAAAGGATTCATCTTGTCATCTTGCACCCTGACCGGTGGTTTGGTTTGTCCCCCTGGGGGAACCCTAACAGACTGGATGTAGAACTCTACAGAGTGTATTATTTATTTATTTTTAGAAACAATTTTAATAGCGTTAATAACATTTTTCATAATGATGAATTAATACATGCACTAGTTGTTACCTCATGAGGAAATAATGATGCATGAACATTAACAGACTCTGAGTAACACATGAATAGACATTAATACTAGTTATAGTTAAATATTAAGAACATATTAACAGAATGCAGAAATAGACATATTTTCACTAGTCTTAGATTTTTGGACCACTCTGTATATGATTTATTATTTCCTGATGCCCTAAGAATGATTGCTTGTGTTATGTATCATTAGGAAAACATTAGATAAGTATTCGAATACCTCGTATTTGTATTGCTTACAGTGAAGTCTTGCCAAAAAGTTTAGAATAAACTATCCAAAAAAACCCTTGAGAACCTTTTTTTTCTGTCCTAAGAAAACAGTGTTCTCCTCTTTCCCATAAAGAAAAAGAAAAACTGTAGAGCTGAAGGCTGAGAAAACGGAATCCCCCTCCCCAGCTACTCTCGTTGCTTTCGCCAGATCTGTCTGAGGCCTTGGTTAGGATTGATGAGGTTGTAAATCAATGCATGTAAGCAGACCTTAATGCCGTGCTGAGCTTCCTGCTGCCTCACTATGCCCTCCAACATGTTATAATGGCAGGTAAAGAGTTACGAGCTGTCTTTTCCTCTCTCTGTCTGTGGGACTTTGTGTGTGCAACACATGGATATGGACACACACACACACACACACACACACACACACACACATGTGCTTGATCATGATGACGCTCACCGTGTTTTACCACATCCTGGTGTCAGGCTCAAAGAGGTCATGGTGAAATGATGGTTTGGTCTTTAAAGATCTGGATACAAGAGTGTTTACGTAAGAAGGGAATCAGTCACTTTTTGGTGTTTACTGGATCCTCTTTTATGTTGGGAAGTGGTTTGAAATGACTTTTCCAGTTATTTGCTTATTGACAATGGAATAAAATATAAACAAAGAAACAAATGTTCAAGATCTTGAATATTCAATATCAATATTCATGATTCTGCCATTTTTTTTACATCATTATTTAAATGCAAGCAAATTTCTGATATTAGCCTTTTACACGGAAGCATTTTGTATTAAATTAGAAAGGAAATGAAAGAAGCATTTTACTAGTGGGCAAGGCGTTAGTGACACCAGTGATGGAGTGTGGTGTGAAGGCAGCGTTTTGGATTTTACCTGAGGGTCCAGAGTTTGGCACAAGGGTTTGTGGGAGCCCAACATCCGGTATCCTGCTCCACTCTTGACCCCCGGCAGCGTGGGAAAGAGAGGTCCGGGAGCCGGCGTGACCGAACGCATTAACACAGATGACTCTAGCAGACCTGACTGAACACCTGTCCCCCTCCTCTCTCTCCACTAGACAGAGGAGACCCGGAGAGTTGTTCTTTCCCAAGCGGGGGGAGGGAGCGAGCCACACAGTACAGCACCTCCTGTCTCTCACCCATCTCCCTTACAAAGGCAGTGTTGGTGAAACATGACAAGAGGGAATTAAACAGATGGCAATCAATCACGTCATCATGAATATGACAAGCTCCTGTCCTGCCTTAAGGCTTTAAATCAGAGCATAGAGTTGAACTCAACAAGTCCTCAAAAGGTCCAAACAACTCCTTTAAATGTTTAGACAAAAGCTGCACAAGTCACAAGGCATTGTGGTGGAATGATCGGTGTGTTTGAATTAGCTGATGACTGTATTAATAAACAGGAAACGGGAGCAATGTGGGTCTAAACAGGATGCTAATCACAGATGCCAAACTATCATTACAAAATCGTTGCCTGTGAGTCACTGGGAATCAGGATTATTATTGCTTAGCTGTTCCGTCTCACATTTACGACATCATAGGTATCACCCAGTAGACCCCCATTACCCCAAACCCCAACCAATTACAGAGTGTATTACTAACCAAGCCGCACGCCACTGGCTAGGTGGAATACGTTGCCTTTACTTAAACAACACAATCCCTAGCAATGTGAGAAAGGAGGAAGAGGAGAAGAGGAAGGGACTTGTTCTCAAAAAAAAAAAATCATGATAAGAATGCATTGTGCCCAGCAGGGTGATTTTCCCAGGCGAGATCCATGCAGAAGTGATGGCTTTCCTTGACCCCAGTGCCAAGTCCTGAAACTTTGGGTATTTTACAAAAGATTCAGCCTATAATACTGTTGTGGCTAAATCCATGAGTGACAGTCGAAAGGTTCTTTAAGTGTTCCTGACTCTTGATAGCAGTGAGAGAGAAAAAACATACAAGGGTTACACGATGCCAGACTTTATTACTTCTCGACAACAATTAAAACACAGATTTATGATCGTCTCATGGTACAGACTGCGTACAGCGAAGCCATCCACAGTCCCTGAGTGTGTTTCTGGGCCAGAACCTAATTCCTTGCTGTCTAATCATTTTACTACGTAGTGTTAGAAAAGAAACAAACATTGCAGCACAAATTAACATTTTGTAGCACCAAATTAAAAAGTCCAAAATATGAAGTACTACTTCCCCTACAGAAAACCCACACACAAGTTCACATGGGAACTTCACACCATTTACACGTGAATTTTAGATGCTTTTACATCTCACACATTTTTCACATGTAGACTTTTCAACTTTTCACATACAGGGCATGTGGTCTTATTATTATTATTATTATTATTATTTTTACATGTGATCATATTCACAGGATGTCACGTGAGTTTAATTAGAATGTACAATTTCAGGGTGTAACATGCTGAAATGCAGCTTCACCTTCCAGAAAAATCCCGTAGCTTAAACGTGATCATGTTTTTCCTGATTACGTGAGTAATATGTGATCATGATAAATGTATGTAAATGTAATTTTTCTGAAAATGTTCCCATGAGTGGTGTAAATTTAGCTGTGAAAATGACTGAGAGAAAGTTTTGAACAAAGTAGTTTGAGTTTTTGTGAGCATGTTTGACTGAGATATGAAACTTGGCGCATGTACACTTCTTGGCATAGCTGTGACTGTGAGCTGTCTATTCGTAAGGTCCCGTTCTATAGGATCCCGTAAACACTGCGGTCAAAAACTCCCTTTTACTCACATGAGAGACACCTAGAGATTTTCTTTTTTTAACATCTTCTATTACATATATAATATCTATATACATATATAGTATTCTACATTTCATTCCTTTAAAGGCTGCTATTTTTTATTTTTATTTTTTTTACATAATAGTCTACTAGTTTTTATTTAATTTTATTATATTCTGTTTTCATCATGTATCATTGTTGCACTGTGGGACTCATGTATGTAATATGTATGTGACAAATAAAGAAACTTGAGCCTTGATCCTTTTCAAGATGATTCTTGAGAGAACAAAAGATGATCTGCTGCATGTGAAAATGAATAATAAATACTCACGCTGTATTTTCTGGAAGCAACAACAATTTTTGTGGTTTGGTGTTTGATAGGTTTTTTTTTTTTTTGCCCTTTTAGAAATAAATTCTGTTGAAGACAAGTATTTTAACAAAACAAGAAGGGGAGCATTTTCAGATAAATCACAGATCATTTCATGATGTCTTTTATCAAACAATTTTGTGAGCCTGAATATGGTCTTGATGATCAGATACCATACATCATGTTGATCTATATGGAGGCCATACAGCTCTGCGATCCTTACAGAAAAACAATACACAAACCCCACGTGAATAACACACATGGTTTTTAGACATCATGCTATTTCTCACATATAGCACATTTATTTATATTTCCTGTGATATATATATATTTACATATTATTCATTTATTATGATCATGTATTGCTCACATAACTAACGTGCATGTTCCATAACGGAAATGAATCAACAAAAATCATATTTTATATAGAATAAATTTAACTGCTAAAAGAAAAGAAATAGAGAGAAGAACAGAAATAGTAACTCACTATAAGAAAGTTTACTGATTCAGATTCCTTTGGTCTTTTTTTCAATACAAGCACATTTATTACTCTACAAGAGGTTTGTTTTTTTTTACTTAGAACATTAGATGATGTGCATCACTGATTTATGCAGAAAATACATTTAGAAGCAGAAGCAGAAGCAGAAGCAGCCTTTATTTGTCACATATCCAAATTCTTTTCTTTGCATATCCCAGCTCATTAGGAAGTTGGGGATCAGAGTCAGAGCGCAGAGTCAGCCATGATACAGCGCTCCTGGAGCCGAGAGGGTTAAGGGCCTTGCTCAAAGGCCCAACAGTGGCAGCTTGGCAGATTACAGATATATTGTAAAGATTTAAAATTCTCATGAATGGGGAAGAATTGTGTAAGCACACATATCTGCAACTATTCAACATTTAATAGAAATGGATCAGCTCCTTACTCCTTAGGGAAAGCTGAGTTTTACACAAGGTAACAACTGATACAAATGTTGTATAAAAAAAAACAAACTGGCTTAAAAATGTCATATGATAAATGTTTAAATATGTTTGAGTGTTAGCAAAAGCTTGGTCAGACAACACATTCGACAATCGAGTTATTTTTTTATGCTTAAACAGTGCACCTGTTATTAAAAGGGACATCACAGTCACAATGCACTCTGAACTAATCTAAGAAGTTCATCAGCTGTGTACCAGATTCAGTTGAAACAACCCCATTTTCA
The DNA here is from genome assembly GCA_037577455.1 of Pangasius macronema. Taxonomy (NCBI): domain Eukaryota; kingdom Metazoa; phylum Chordata; class Actinopteri; order Siluriformes; family Pangasiidae; genus Pangasius; species Pangasius macronema. The sequence continues at coordinate 9,049,850 of CM074958.1, forward strand.
TTTGGCCTCGGTAATAACGTCAGAAGTGAGGCAAGTCTGCTGTACTTGGTGACAGGGGAAGTGTCCTTCTGTCTAGAAGAGACCTTTCCCATGAACATGAAAGACTAAATGAAGTGTGAACAGCAGACAGAGCCGAGGGGGTAAGGCTGTTTCTCGCAGCAGTGATCGCCTTCTTCCTTCTAGTCACACCTCAGGAGGGTTGTGAGAGAAGTGTGCCTTCACATCAAAGCCGCCGCTGCAGAACAGTATGTTTCTCAATGACGTTTTATCGGCAGCTTTGTCAGCACTTTGCCAGGAACCTGATCTCAAGGGAGAAAAGTATACATCTGACTGAGCGAGCGTGATGATGTTCCTCAAATGCATACCCCACTCCTAACCCCGATCTTATCTTTTTTTCCGCACGAATGATTTACTAATGTGTTAGTACTAATTTGCAGAACTTGGATAACAAGGCCTTATTTAACACAAATGAAATTACTTCTTCGCTTCACTGTGAAAGTCTAAGCCATGACAAGCCTCAAACTGAATTTTCATAAGGTACTATATTCCTTTTGCATTGTTTGGAACATCAAATCAATCGTTATAAAGGCATCCTGCTTTACATGCTACTTAAAAATATCAAATTCTTTAAGTGTAACCAGCAATGTAGAGTTGAAGAGGAAGAATACTAAAAACGGCGGTAGAATGTTTTACAAATTCTGCCTTTAAAAGGTTTCTCATGTCCGAATTTATTTCAGTTTCAGAATGTTTCACGGCCTCATTTTTGTTCCAAAAATAAAACGCAAGCCTGAAACTAAGCACAGAAACTATGACGTGGCAGTGTAAAGGGTATTCATTTTAAGGAATGGGAAGTAGAATTAGTGGTAGTTTGGAAGGACTGCACCTCTAAACAAGTCAGGCGTTGCACTTCCTGTTAGAAAAAAAAAATTACCAGGCGAATTAACGTAACTCTTCCTGCGAAAATCACTCAGTGTTATTCAAATCAGCATGGCAAAAAATTCCTGTAAATAATCCACAAGAATACAGACATAAGGATCTTTTGTACAGCGAGTGGTGAAAGGAGGTGACGTTTCCTGAATGTGAGTCAAGCTTAAGTGTGTAATGTACAAATTTATGCCTAGAAAGACTCGGGAAAGTCTGACAGTTGCCTACACTCCACTCCCACTAAGCCCAGGGAAAGCTGGTGGACTCAGGGGAGGCTTGGGATGAACAGAAAGCAACTGTAAAGTTATTTTTTACCTTCTCAATATCAAAGCCTTTCCTAGGCTAAGACGTCATATTTATAGAGGAAGCAATGGTCAAAGGTTCAAATTAAAGAAAGCTTTATTTCACACCTGAACAGGTGAGAAAAGTTGCTTTGCCAATCAAACGTTTGCTTGATTAGAGTGGGTTCAGTTTTATAGACACCAGTGAGCCATAAATCCCCCATTACTCAGTACTGCACCGAACTTTGTACAACCCGAGGCACAGCTGTTTCTTGCTTATTCATGTAAAAGTTCCAAAGTTTCACATTTTGTAAAGGTGCAAAAACACAATGTACATAACTGAACTGAACACAGGCTCTATGCACACTCTACATCAAAGAATGCTGAGAAGATTTGGCTCATGCCTTTCGATTTTGAATTGGGAAAAACTATAATTTCCCAAGTTGGTGGCGTCCTAAAATGCTCAGGAATATTTTTTTCTCAAGCTAAAAGTTTTGCACGTATAGTGTACATGCTTCAGGAAGAAAGGAAGAAAACGCTTTGGGACATGCTGTTATAGGAAAACACACTGTCCCAAACTTATCTTATCCAAAAACACTGTGCTAATGATTACATTTCATATTAATTAAAGAATGACACGTTGTACTTTTTAACCATTTATAGTTACATTGAATGTTCACAAACCAAGTTAGTTCCTGTTGTCACTTACGTCATAGCAGCTATAGATTTCATTCCAGCATAACTGCAACAGCCTTTATTTATTTTCTCCCTCTTGAAGTTAATAAGAAAAACATCAACCACATGAAGTGATGGGTATTTTTTACTGATTTTCTCCCTAATTTACTCTTAACCAGTTCCCACCCAACAGCCAGCTCTCCCCTATCATAGGACAGCTACCAACTGGGGAGGGTGGAGGCTAACAGGTGCTTCCTCCAAGACATGTCAAGCCAGCCAAATGCACCATTTCAGACTGCTGCTCATGCTGCATTATGGCCATTATGATTGACAGGAAAGAGAGCATAGTAGACAGCCCTCCCACCCAGACAGCACAGCCAAATTAGCTTTCTTGTAGTCTTGAGTAAAGTCTAGTTGTTAAGCTAGCTAGCTAACAGATTGAAATTCACATGAGACAGTTATTCTATACAGGAAGTGCTGAACAGACTTTTCAACTTCTCAGTCAAATACTTGTGGTGCTGTGCATGAGATAACTTCCACAATAGTCTCATATATACACAAAGACACAGTTTCGCTCATTTGTGGTTTTAATGAGTGGCTGCACACTTCACTGGCACGTCCATCACGTGATCATGCACTTTTTCAATATTATGAGCCAAAACCGCAAGTGTGAGCAAGCATTATGCAAGGATATTACACAAGGTACTTTTTAACGGAAAGAATTAATCCAGTGTAATTATCATTATTATTATGTTACCCAGCTGAGATGATCTCACAGATATGCAATGCTTTTTTATGAGACAAATATTTCAGATATCTATCTATCTATCTATCTATCTATCTATCTATCTATCTATCTATCTATCTATCTATCATATTAAAGCTAAGCTTGAATAAGTAAACTCAGGTACATGAGGAAAAAAACGCTGCCGTTATTATCCTCCAAATAGAAAGTCTGAGGAATGAACAACAATTCCATGGTAAGCCAGTGATGATTACAGATAAGTAACGCTACATGGACTGATATCATTTCTGACTATAAAAAAGCACCAGAGCAAAAACAAACAGAAAAGAAACTGGTCTACACCCAACAAAATTATTCAGTCATTACTACAGTAGCTTTATCCTGGTTAGGGTAGCAGTGGATCAAGAGCTTATGGGAAATTTAGAACCAATCCCCTCATCAGCATTTTTTTCTGCGGAAGCCGGAGACTCTGGAGGAAACCCAGAATGACACAAGGAGATCATTCACAGAAACTCCACACTGACTGTAACCTGAGATCAAGATTAAACTTGGAACCCTGGAGCTGTGATGTGTCATGTTATCTGCTGCATCATCATGCCACAATGAAATCAGCTATACATAAAAATAATCAATAATAATACCAATAATAAGTCTGCATGAAACTTCTGATCAACTGAGTTAAATATATCGAAGCAGAGAAAACCTTAAAACATGCATTGAGCTTATGTACAGAAGCTCAAAAATTTTTAACGAGCCTCTTAAGAGAAAGAGTATGTAGAGTCTGCAGGTACAGAGAACATTGGCTTAACTGTTAAGTCCTTTTAAAGGGTTAAAAATCATAAATGTCTTTGGGCAAGTGAGTACAAAGCAACTCTGTGGGATAAAATGCTCTTTTTCACAAGAAGAAAAACAAAGCAGTGCTTAGATTCTTCTGCTGATATCGTACGCCAGTGTGTAAGGTATGCATGCGGTTTCTCTTGTTTGCTCTGCTGCACTTCATGCACTGCATGTAAGCATATAAACTGCCTGCACTAACATATCTAAACATATCTCATTATGCCCTCTTTGTACATTCTCTAGCCTGCGGATGCTGAAATCCCACGTTGTTGCCACCGACCCACCAAAACACACTCAGCAACAAGCAGATATAGGAGCTACTATATATCAGGTGGTTCATGCTGAGGTGATAGACCTTTTAACTTTGGACCGAACCTGATTAGGTCTCTTACAAATTCAATAAAGCAAAGGTGATGTGGTTGGATTTTTTTTTTCCAGAGCTATTTTTGCTGTTGCTGTATCATACAGTGCTTAAGTCACTAATGGTTATGGATTTATTTCGATGCTCTAATGCAACAGTACATCAGTTTTACATCAGTGTACTTTTCCAGT
>CM074958.1:9053932-9070525 GCA_037577455.1 Pangasius macronema
ACTTGGCCACAAAGTCACTTCACTTCACTTCGACATGTTTTATTCCTCTTATACCACAGCAACTTGCCAATGATTCATTTTTTTTTAGTTTTTGATTAAAGAATGATGAGCAATATATATTTTTTTTCCATTTATTGTTACAAGTTACTGCTATAAAAAGTCATCCTCTCCAGCCTCTCTTTTTTCTCCCTCTCTAAGTTAATAAAAGAAAGAAACAAAAAAAAAAAACTCATGTAAACTCGTGTTACCGAGAAACCGGAAAGTCCTCTGTTCTGGAGACTTTCCCATGTTGGGAAACTTACTGACTGTTACTGACTGACACTCAAGACCCCTTCCATGAATGTTCTGTTCCATAAACAGCAACATGCAAAAAAACGTCACCACTTCAACATTGGTATGTTTTTCTTTGCTAAACAAGAGCACATTCTGCAATCTGTTTAGTATCAGCCTTGGCTTATGTGGAGTGTCTTCCATATTCCAAGTCCCTGTGAATTAGCTGTTACTATAGAAACAATAACCTACCAGAACAAGTGCATTAATATAAGCCTGTTCTGAATTACAGCGGCACTACTGTCAGAGCTGCAGTTAGAGAAAATTACTCCTCACTTTCTAAATGAGATTTCAGCAGAAGTGGTATAAAGATTAATTGCCCCAAAGGAGGCAGGAGGACGTTTTGTCAGGGAATTAGGCAGACAGCTTTTCCTGGAAACTCACACTAAGAATTTAAAGTATTTTACACAAGCAGAGCTAGAGCATATAATAATTTCACCACTAAAGAGGAGCTGTCCCATGGGCCCTACCACGACATAAATAGTTTAGGCTAATTAGAGTTTGTTGTCTCCTGTGCATGAAAACATTTATCTGAATTTGTTGTATCACAATTCCAAACATGCAAAGAGCTGTGTAGTTTCCCCTGTTTACTTCATCTTCGCTTTTAAGTTCAGTAATTACGCACTTACTTCATGCAGGAAGCCAGGAAGGAAACAAAAATCAAGGGTGAGGCCACTTGGGAAACATTTAAAATAATAAAACACTTTTTTTTAAAAGAAGACATCTTGTTCGTAATTCGTTTTACTTTCGATTTTGTATCTGACTAAAGAAAATCAGATGTACTAATCGAATTTTATACTGTTGAACACAAAAACGGGTTCCTTGAAGAACTGTTTAGTTCTTCACATCAAATATGATGTGACAAGTCAATTAGCACAGTCCTTCCTCCACCTTGTTCCACTGAATGGTGGTTTTTTCCCAAGACACATCCTGTTTTTCCTGTGTTGGATGAAGAAGCACGCACTCTAATCTGTTATTACACACTCAGTGATGGCACAACGCCAGCCAAACAGTGTCATTGGCCTCTGCTCCGGCAGCACATTCTCAACATTCCAGCTATTATTTATACAGGCATTACAATTTTCCCTCTGATCATGAGGACTGTAACCAATTAATGTGATTATAATAACGAATGACAATAACACAAAATAGATAATAAACACCTTAGTATTGGATGTACTTCATATAAATGAATTGCATATGATTATTCATAATTAACATGTGATATTCAATGGTGACCAAGATTTATTCTGTAATGACTTTATTAGTTTAAACTTTTATGTCATTTATTGACAAATTGGTCATTATCACTTTCTTAAATTACCCACAAAGGGATTCGACTACCTGCTGATAGTGGTGCTAGTGGTGCTAATAGTGGTGCTAGTGGTGCTGATAGTGGTGCTAGAGTAATTAGCCTTCTCTTCATCTTAAACTAAAGAGACCAGTGCAGCAGCGCTTTAGTCCTTCAATCTGTCCAGCTCTGTCACCTCCTTATCTGGACACTCTGCTCAAACTGATCTGCTTCCAAAGCTTCAGCATCAATGGCATGCTAATTCTACCATTACCATCACACTCATCATCTCATAGATCGCTAACTATCCAAGCTAAGTCTCTCAGCATGACTGTATCAAATACCTGCAATGCGTTATTGAACTTTGAGTCCAATGTTTGCTGTCTCCACTACTACTGCTGAATTAGTGGTTGGGTTTCTCATTAATATGAGATGGGAAATGAGTGAGTGAGAAAAGATACTCTTGCTCTTTCGTTTCTGGGAGGTTGACTGTTTTCACTTATGTTTGAGATCAGTGAAACAACGTGGCATCAGTGCAGTATAATGAAAATATAGCACCAACAAACTAACACCAAAATCACTAAATGCATCACAATCATTTCAATATAAAAATATTTAATGTGTTTCGGGGTGGACATTTCCTTTAAGCATAGACAGAGTCAGAGGGGGATGGAAAGCTGTGATGGTGGGACCCCTGTCAACCCCGGCCAAATGATACATTTAGCTAATGTTTAAGTGAGAAGATACACATTATTTACAACTAGTTTTAAAAATAACATTGTTAAATAAAAATTCATATTGAATATTAATGCATGGTTAATTTTCATCAAATGATGCTCCTTTTTTTCTTCAAGCATAGCTTTGGTGATTGTGGCCAAACAGTTCCAGTTTTTACTGCATCAGTCCCCAGCACTTGTTTCCAAACTTCACAATTCAGACACTGACTTTCTGTGATAAGATTGCAGTTAAGGTTTCCTTCTGATGACTGTTCCATGCAGTTCTTGTTTGTGCAAGCCGTGCTGCACAGTGGAACAGTGCACTTCTGGGTAAGATAAGCCTTCCTGCAGGACCTTAGTATCAAATGGGGGTTTTGATTTGCCTGTCGAGAGAGCATATGTGCAGTTCTATCTGACAGTTTTCTTGGTCTTTCAGATTTTGCCTTGATTTCCACAGTTCCCTTAACTTTTATTTCTTTTATTCAGGACAGTAGAAATTGTGAGCTGGAAGTGCTTTGGCTTTTTTATAGCCGTCCTTTGCTTTGTTAGCTTCATTTTGTTAGCTTTCAGGCCCTCGGTCAGCTTCTTAGAGGAACTCAAGGTTGTTGAATGTAACCAGAAGGTTTGAAGACTCAGAGAATTTAATACACTCTGGAAATGTTATTCCTAATGACCCGTCTAATGAGTCCTAATGAGATAATTAAGTTCTGAGCCTTTTCAGCTGGAAGGGTGTACTGTTTAATTTTTTTTCTGTTTGTATCCATTCATTAACATTTGCAGAAAAATATTGTTTCTTTTTTTTTTTTTTAAACTAGTTTGCTGCAGCAGATGTGTTTACTTATTTTTTCTTCAAAAAAAAAAAAAAATTAATTTGGCCGGGGTGCCCAAACATTTGAATCAAAGGGAGCATGTGTAGTTTGGTCATTCGGTGGACTCATGCAAATCAAAAGATGCATTGGGATGAGATTTGTACATGTTGCAAAATTCCCCACACTAATTTCCCGATCTCTCAAGGGACAATATTAAACACAATAGCCTGAGAATTATCCAAAATGGTCCTGTACAAAGAGTCCACAAAGCTCTATTTGGCAATGACTAAGCTTTATGAAAATTACTGCAGTCATTTCCTCTTTACGGCTTATCTACTTTGTTGTGTTCATCAGGAGATTTTGTTTGAAGTGCAGAGAGGCTTACTGTTTCAGATTCACATAGCATCTACATTTCACCATCTGGCCAACAGAGAATGATAAACAACTGGAAATACACAGAGAGCAGGCTAATCGCTTGTGTGTATTGTTGCCGTATGTGTGATGCAAGCATTATTACTCATGTACTCTTGGCCAAAACAAAACCTTACATATGTCTGTATTTGGTCATAACCTCCTGTTGAGTTTTATGCATGATGTTGTTCTAAATTCAGAGTGTACCTTTAAACATTTAGCTCCATTTTAATCTAACCCCCCCCCCCTCTCTCTTTCGCTCTCTCTCTCTCAATTCCTTGCTCTGCTGTGTGTGCAAGGTCTTTGACCTTTCAGGATAAATCGCTTCCTCTGACTCTTGATGACAGTTGACAGCTTAGCATCCCTACGAGAGGTTAGAGGTCGAAGAGCTCTCAGTGAGCTCTCAAACCGGCCAATCAGAATGTGTGACTGGCTTCGGCAGCTGCCCAATGTCCTGCTGGAATGTCCTGAAGCTGGAGCGATGAATTGATATAGAGAGGACTCCTTGACTCACACCCCACCAACCGTACAGGCACTGACCCCTGCTTTTCCTGTGATTAAGCCCATGTACTGTTTAATAGGGAAAGTAGAGTCAGAAATCTTCCAAGGGACCAGCTTAGGAAACTAAAAGTGGCAGTAAATACATCATCAGACATGCCTTTATCTTAAACGACAGTATATGCAGTTTCTCTTGTACAAATGAGTAAAACAGTGTCCTGGTTTGTTTTTCTTACAGACATACCTGCCATATCATACCTACCTATCTTTGCAAATATGCGATAAACCAAAGACTAGACTGATATAGACTTAGATAAACTTCGACATAATTACTGACATCGTGACAACTGATACCGCTCACAAGCAAATGAGGCACTAGTCTTGTTCAGACATGAAAACAGCTGTCCAAAGGCACATTTCCAGTATCACAAACATGCCGTTAGACGACTTCTGTAAACAGATGTTGCCACACTTTATTGTTTGTATAAATGAGTAATAAATGTGTGAGTAATAATATTATATTACATTCCCTGAAACCCAAGGAACTCAAGTTTGGTTTCAGCATTAATAGGAATCTTCAAAATGTAATGGCTGGCTAACCGTATGTTCACACTAGCAAGCGGCAAGTATTTTTTCTCTTGTGTATCAACCACTACTTTTATTGCTTGTGGGTGAACACTGTCCAGCTGTTTGTTTGTTTTTTCAATGAGAAATGGTAATAGCTTCTATATAAACAGTTTCTGAAGCTAAATAGTTAAACACAGATTAAATAATCAATGTGAAAATGGATTGTTTCAATTTAATATTAAGTACATGCTACATTCATTGGCAGATTAGCAAAAGAAGGTAACTGTACTAGCAATGCACACTCATCAATCTCTTCCTTCCAAGCTCATTTTTCTTTGTAATCTCCCTACACGCATTTAATAGGTTAGCATAAGATGCGATGAAACCAAATAGTAAATGGGAACTAATTGCAGCTAGAAACTAAATTTAAAACTAAATTTCAGTGAGGAACTGAAAAATCATCAGACCACATGTACCATAGGATAGATCTGAGGAATCATTCGAGTTAACAGTTAAATCTCAGTTCAAATCTCGCTTGTCATGCTATTGACCTCTTTCTCTGTTTCTATTCATTCTCCACTGGTAGCCTTAAATGACAGCATTAAACATTTTCTTATGTTACTAGTACTAGTCAGCTTACTAGTCACACCATCAATTTGTAATTAGCTAGCCAGCTAGTCTCTGTTAGTACTCTCTGATTGGAAAGCTTAGTTAGCTAATTTCTTACTTACATATTGATTGGGTTTATGTGTGATATCTGATATGCATGCTTCACCATTTCAGAGGCGTCAATGCATGCTTACATTACATTAACAAGGGAACTTTGGGAACTTACTGTGCAATATGTTAATAGTGTGACATTTCAAATTATTTCAAGATTCAAAATATGGTACACAGTTTTGCTCCAAAGTTGTTATCAGGTTCGTTCTCTCTCCCATGCTCTTGTAATTTCTTTCTCTAGTAAGTGGAGGAGGGGGAGTATTTCCAGTACTGCAAGAGAGTACAATCTTTCAGGAAAGTCAAATGAGAATTTACTATTGATGTAACCTTTTATGGAGCTTTAATGGCCCTGCTCAAGTCTTATTAACCAGTTAATCCCAAAAATGTTGGTAACGAGAACTTAGGGGGTGTTTGAGATTGATTTCAGTACCAGTAAAGTTTAATTTAGTTTATTATATACTTTAGCACATTTGTATCTTAAATCACAGCCATGAAACAAGTCAAGCATGTGTATTGTCATCCTGTTCATGTACTAAACAGTGCGCCTCCAGGACCGTGGTATAATACTTAGTACACAAGACTACAAGACTACATTGCTAAAATGGGAAAATTACAGGTCTCATAGAATGACAATACAAAATCAAACAAATACAGTGTATTAATACAGAAAAACAACAGAAACGGCATCAGGATGTAAAATATATATTGTATGACTGTATCTACCTATATGTATTGTGAATTTTATATACATAATCATTAATCTAACCCTAACCTTAACATCAGTAATTACAAAGAAATAGATGTACACTTTTATTTATTATTATTAAAAAAGAAGTACATAGTTTATCTAAAGAGCAGCAGTTTGTCCTGTTCAGGGTGGATCTGGAGCCTATCTGAGATACACCCTGAATGGGATGCCAATGAATTGCAGGATTCATTCATTCATTCATTCATTCATTCATTCATTCATTCATTCATTCATTCGTTCATTCGTTCGTTCATCTTCAGTAAGCGCATCACACACGCATTCACACGCATTCACACACACATTACATAACTCTTCAATCTGATAATTAATACACTAAAACAATACTGACAGACAATTTTGAGGCGATCAACTAAAAGGGACCAAAAAGCCCCACACCTGATCTGTAAACCCTGATGGGTTACGTTTACTCAAATCAATTAAGGACACTGATTACCTTAAACTATTTAAGTTTAAAAATGGATTGCTTTGAGTGAAGCTAACCTTTAAATAGTTGGGTTTACTTAAATTATTCTTTGTTAAATTAAGGGCAAAAATTAATTTGGACAAATTTGAATTTTGCTTTTAAATCTAAGTTAAATATAAAACAGCTCTCTCCTTTATCTCCTATTTTTCCTTATCAGGGTTGCACAGTCTATCCCGCCAACCCTGGTCATGAGGCAGGAGCACACCCTGAATGGGATGCCAGTCCAGTGGATGGTACCATGCACAAATATTCACCCACATCTAGGGGCAACTTATCTTAGCCAATCAACCTACTGGCATGTATTTGAGAAGCAGGAGGAAACCAGTGAACCCTGAGGAAACCCACAGACACAAAGAGAACATGCAAAGCTCTATATAGAGTACAAACAGTCACCGGATGCCAGGAACGAACACGGATCCTGGAGTTATGAGGCAGCAATGTTACCCTTTAAGCCACAATACCACCAAAATAAAACAGCTGTAAAATATATTTGATGTGTCTTACTTTATTTTTAATAGTAGCATAAACTAATCATTAATGGTCAAGCATTAAAGGTAACTCTTGCTGCCATTCAGTCATGGTGGTTACCTTTATAAGGAAGGAATATGAAATTGGACATTTACAAATTTTAAATGAATAACTCTGGCCTATATTGTTCACAGTTTTTTAACTAACTGAATTGAATTTAAGTGAAAAGACACACCAACAAGGATTTATTTTTCTTTTGTATGAGGTATTGAGGAGAAATCTGAATGAAGAAAATTTGATCTAGGTTTAAACTAATCTTATGTGATTAAAACTTGAGTCATATGAGTTGTACTTACGTACAATTTCACACATAAATGAAATAACTCAATCAGGTTGAATTCTTCACACAACGTTCAGTTAGTTCTCAAATATGACATTTAAACACATTTGAGGAGTGATTATTCATTTCATTCAGCCATAGTTTCATTTCATAGTTCCACAATGTGTTTGCAAAGGAAATGACCAGATAATTTGATGATAGTTTATAGACCATTGTATACAGGGCTAAATCAATATTAAGGTGTGTTTCTTCACGTCGACAAAACCAATAATTCCAAAAGAGGACAAAGGTCAGTTTTTTCAGAATATATTAATGGTGGAATAATACTGTTAATTTGTAATTGCCTTTTCCAAGGTGTTTTATCTCATCGACTCAACAGTATCGACAGTACACATTGTACGTCATATATAACTCATTAACCATTCATTAAAAAAGCAGTATATTTAGACAGTGTATGTGTATTTCCTGTGGAAATTCACCTCAAATACCTTAGAATACTCAGAAATTCAAAAAGAGAAAGTGATTTAATTACGCCTGAGGTAATGATCTGTTCTGGTCAAACTGCAACCGCAAGTCTGAAAAAACAATGACGATGGAAGGTGACCGATTATATCGGACGGAAGCAAAACTGAAAGCATGACTGTACTCGCTTGTATTCTTTTTCCTGTTGACAGAGGTGCTTTGTCAGTACGCTCAATGATTTAACTGGTGTTATTATGAAAATTGTTGTTCTGTTACAGGTAGTGCTTTGTGTATATTTTAAATGCAACTTGGAGTACTGGATATGGGCTACATAAAAGGCTATATACCTCTGCTTTTATATACGGATGATATGTAGAATGTGATTGCCAAGAACCTGACAATCAGGTATAGACATTTCTGTTTACTCATAAGAGGAAAACTTGTTTGTTAGCTGTCAGGAAAACCCAGAGAACTCCATGTTTTCCCCAGTCCTCCACCCTACCATTATCAAACTGAATCAAGATTCTGATAACAGGCTTGTTACTGTCAAAACCCAACAGGAAGTCAGGCTGTTTTAATCCACGTTGTTATATTTTCGGCTCTTTTCACAATGTTTCTTGTAACAACTTACAGTAAATCATTACAGTCATTATCTATATCAGTGTACATGTATATGTCTGATGGGAACAAGTTTTAAAGTAATTGGAAATTCCCTCTATACTCAGGCAGGGGCTTTTAGCTAGAATGACACTAAGCAATAATTTTAGACTTTTAGGAATGCTGTAAAACAATGAGCCTACATGTCTTATCTAAAATCAAATGAAACACTAAATCCTGGTTTTTTTAAATGGAAACGCTTTAGCAGGAAGATATGACTATTCCGTAGAATACAGACATTTATGATGGTATGAACTTACAATAGGGTTCATGCAGTGTAACTTTCCAAACTACAGGGTGCAATCATTACAAAAGGGATTTACATCCTGAAAAATGTAACTATGATTTTGATGATTTATCCAACTACTGATACTTGTATTATCATTTTTAAAAATGTGAAGGATAAGTAAGGAATTAAAAACAATGGAGTATGCTTTTATGATTATAAAATAATCAATAGATGATTTTCCTATTACACCGTGTCCTGAAATGGTTTATTTCTCATATACCAGATCAATTTTCCAACAAGTGCAAATTAAAATTTGTTAATGAATGACACATTTAACCTTTTATCTATTTATAGTTGCAGTTAATGTTCTTGTTATTACTTACATTCTAGCAGCAGTCACTCCCTGTCTGTTTTGAGACAAAATAAATCACACCTTGTCATGGTACAGACATAACAAAAAGCACCAATTCCTCTGTCTTGAAGACTCTCTCATGGCTGAAAACTTGATTGTTACAAAGGGCTGGCACCTGTGACTCCGTCCATACATTAATGTCTTCTTACAGAAAACCTCACTATACCACTATAAAACTGTACGTTTTCCCTTGTTAAATAAAATCACTTATTATTAGGCTTATGTTATGTGGTGTGTCCATCATACAATTCCCAGTGAAAGAGATGTTACTATAGAAACGATAACAGAACAAGCACATTAATATAAATCTGTGATTTGAATTATAGCCTGAACGACTGTCAGAGCCGTGCTGTTTTTCTATGAATATTAATCAACATCTTCTGAACAATTGTAATTGACAATTCAACAGCTTTGCGGTACACCGTCACAGATGTATTTATGTATTTATTTCTGTAAATTACATACCTGCCTGTATAACATTTTCACTTTGTCATACTGCTTTTCTGTGTGGCAGTTCTTAAACAGGTGTGACATAGGTCGTTTTCTTTTTTTTTTTGTCATCACCTGGATCATGGACTGGAAACTCCTGTCAAACAAAAGATTTTGTTTCCTGTAAAAGGTGTGGTAATAAGAGTATATGATAAATTTATAAAAAATAATTAAAAGAAGCTTGTTAAGTGATGTTTCTTTCTATTTTGCAACGTGAACCCATTTAGTTCTTGTACACTTTTAAATGCCCTAAACAGTGTTAATCTAGTTGAGATTTTAAAGACTGTATAGACTGGAGAAAAAGGTGTTTGCATGCCTGTTTCCAGTTACCTTTCTCATACTTGTAACAACAGCAGCCTCAAAATACTTGTGGTAAACCTGAAACAATGTAATGGGCCCCTGCTCATTCTATAATTTATATCACATTTCTGAAATACTGCATGTTTATACACAGTGTCAGTATAAGGTCTGGAGAGTCTGTGAGAGCATTTGAGCTTAGCTCTTCAACTCAACTCTAAGACCTTTGAAACTGACTCTATTAGTTCAGATTTCTGCTGCCAAATTGACTAAAATAAAAAAAAAAAGAAGAAGAAAAACTGCTGAGGAAATAAAGTGCATTTACATTTTAGATTTACAGCATTTAGCAAACGCTTTTATCCAGAGTGACTTACAGAATTGCAAAGTTTCGACTGGAAAATAAAAAATTCTCATGCTAGTACAATTAGGCCAAAGCCCAATTACATGGTTATTTATTTATTGATTCATTCATTCATTTATTTATTATTCCTTTATATTATCTGTTGAAGTATTTATTACCTTTTTAATAAACTGGTTTAATATTTAGTTAAAAAGTGAAGCTTCAGTCTTCAATAGAAGACAGCAGATGGGAGGAGAGGAAAGACATGTCTGGTCGAGTTTGATTCAACCCTTGCCCGATCAGACCTCTGTGTGGCCACAGGCAGCACGACCCTTTGATTGTCCACCACAGGAGCCTTATGTGTTGACGTGAAGCAGCAAGGATGGTGTTTCAGCAATTTGTACAATTAGAGTCTTAGTCCCTGTCGTCTCACTAATGAGACGTCCATCCTCCATTCAGCCGCTCTGTAATTAAGAGCTGTTTTTTTATCCTGAGAAACTTTCTCCTCCCCTCCATCTGTCGACAAGGCATCACGCTGGGCACATTGTTCACGCGTTCACCTTTGTTAAGTTAGTCTAACTCATTTCAGTGGCTCCACATCACAATAGCTCATGCCAATCCCTCTTTGTGTTTTCTATTATAGTCATTTTAGATCATTATGGAACATTTGATTTTAATTCAACACTGGTTACACCCCCTAGAGTAGGTTAACACCTGCTGTACTTACACTACACCTGCTGTCTGTTTCCCTTTCAATGGTGCCAAGGTTGAAAAAAATATGGATATAAAGAAAGGTTTCTATATTTGACTTGCTGGAAAGAGCGTATACATCTGCTGCACTGTAAAATTCCCCTAACAGTCAGTGGTATTATTGGTATTCAGTGATACACCTGAAGTAGTTGTGAAAGTTCCAAACTTTGGAATATCCCCATAACAAAGTTCAGCAAAATCTCATGCTTGATTACTTCATTACTACTAAAAGATTTAAGCACACTAAGGGTTGTTCACTCTAAATCAGCGAGGCTGACTAGTCATAACTATTCCACTGACTCATTCATAATGATCTATATTTGTGACCATGACTGTAGATACTCGATTAAACCTGGATGCTGGCTCCCTCAGAGGCCACAGGTTGGGTGGTCAGAACAGCTCTTAGCTGGCTGCTGTCTAGAGATTAGTACATTCTGGTCTGGGCCTGTGCCAGTCCATGCTGTGTGCACTCTTTCCACACTCTCTCTAATGATGGCTTGTGGAAGCAAAGGGATGGACACCCCACAGGGAAAATTACTCTCCACGTTCAAACAGAACACACTGACCCAGCTTCTACAGGTCCCATACACAGCTGAGGGACTGTCTGGGTTATTAAAGGGGAACTTTTGGTTATCATGATAGATTATTAAAAATAAAAACTGCTAAATGTTATGGAATTTACCGTGGATCTCCATCAACCTGTCATCAGTGCGTACAACAAAACAACATCACATGACTTGTGGAAGGCATGGTTGTGCAGCAGATGGAGTTTCTGCCTCACAGCTCCCGAGTCCCTGGTTTGGTCCTGAGTACTGGTTACTGTCTGCTTTGCATGGGTTTTCCAGTTTTCCTCCACCTCTCAAACCCATGATCTAAATAAGCAAATATAATAATTAAGGGAACACAGGCATTATATTTTTAACCTATCTATATGGAGTTTTGAGACAGTGAACACAAGCCTGTTAATTCCTGTGTGGTATTTTTTCCCCAGATTTACAACTTTCACAAAAGAAGATTTTCTGTTCTAAATTTGCAGACATTTATAATCTATATCTATATCCATACTGTAAAATCATATGCAAAGGGTAGCACATGGCACCAGTAGTACGAAAGCATGTGATGTGGTTTTGTTGGGTATCGTGTGTACTCATGACACTGACATACTGATGAAGATCTTCCACGAGCTGTAGTAATTTCCCTAACATTCAGCAGTGTTATGTGACTTAACATACGGTTGCCAAAAGTACCAACATATTTCAGATGCTTTAAAACACAGTCATCGTAGTTGTCACAGTGCCTTGGAATACCCCAAGTAAACTCAGGTTGTGCACTGAGACTTTAGGACAGAGGTTTTCTGAAGCAGGGCTCTGCATTAGGACACTCACTGGGAGACTCGATCATCTGCAGACGAAAGGTTGGAAGGAAAAACTTTAACCTTCACTTTTGGTCTACAGCCCAAGATGGTCATACACATTTCTACTCAAATCTCCTGACTAGAAGCCGTGACACAAGCTTGTTTGATAATTAACTAGTAGCAATGAATGTACATGTGTAATAAAGACAACACTGGAAATAGTGTAATTTTTCCCTGCACATACTAATGGAATTCTGTTCTGATTACATCTTCTTGAATGAAAAAAACAAAATTCGTCACTCAAAGTGTACACAATGGATATTGTTCTTAATTCACTTTCATTTCTGGCTGTTGCTTTATAGGCCACGGTTTACAGGAATTATGGACAAACAAAGAGCGAAGGAGTGTTCAACAGGTGATCCACTGCATTTCCTTTAATTCATGAGCTGACTGTCACAGAGAGATCGGAAACATGAAGTTTACTTTCATACTGTGTTTGTTATATGCTTTGTGTTGCTATGAAGCTTGAAACTGAAAGATTGGCTAAGCACGTTTATTAATGCCACAGGTGGAAGGCAAAGGTCCGTTTGCAATAAGATGTAGATCTTTCGCATTATTTACACTTTGTTTCATGTAAATAAGCTTTGGCTTAAAAGAAGCACGATAACAAACAGACACGTCCGTTTTATGCCTTTAGGATAGCTGTGTTTTACTTAAATAACGATGAAATAGTGTCTAAACAACCTTCCAGTCTTAAGACGCAAGTATGACTATGGTGTTTGTTCCGGTTAAATTCCTATTGACTAATGCTTAAGAAGATTGCTGCCATGTTACCAGTGCTAACAATGCACATAGACAGATTACAAGAGGAGACAGTTGTGGGTAGCCCGAATTGTATAGAAACAAATAACAGAAGCTCAGCCATTGAGGATATCAGCCCCATTACTGTCGCACACAATTATTAAGTGTCATTCCAGTGTGTTTTCCCAGAATCACTCGTTCCTACATGATACACTAAAAATCAGTATCTACGTTATTAAATTATATGCACTTTTACAAAGTCATCACATTTATGTGCCTGTATAAAACTGTTGCTTTGCTTTTTCCAATTGCTATTATGTCAATAAGTAGTCACTTCACTTTCACTTCACTTCCTGATTGTTATAGAATATCAAATTGAACATGAATATAAAATTACACGGGTTTCTGTGTGTGTCGAGTTTTTCATGTTCTCTTTGTGAAATCGTGGATATCCTCCAGGTTCTCTAGTTTCCTCTCACCTCCCAAAATGCTGGTAGGCAGACTCTTAAGTTGCTCCTAGGCATTAAAGTGTGTGTGTGTGTGTGTGTGTGTGTGTGTGTGTGTGTGTGTGTGTGTGTGTGTGTGTGTGTGTTGCCATTGGATGGGACTGCTGTCCTATCCAGGATGTAGTCCAGGAAGACTAACTTTCAAAAGAATGGCAAATAATCCATGTATTATATGAATTTTGGGGCATNATCTGCTTTTGAAATGATGGATATTCAGGGCTAAAAAAACACCAAACAGTAATGAGGCTTAGAAATTAGATGTACTTTGTGTTTAAACACCATGGCAAATCTATGCCTCACAGACCTTGTGTTTCTCAGTATCAAGAATCTGTAATATGCCTGTTTAATAGGCATATAAAATGCCTTAACAAGAAACACTACCTCATTAACTACTCCATTACACAAAATATTTAACTATGAAATAGGACTAAAGGAATCTCTCCTGTAGAAAACAGAAACTTTACTGTGGGCCTGGAAACACAGAAACATAACTCTATCTGTCATATTTCTGAGAACAGCATGGCTGCCAAGTGGAATGTTGTAATCTCAAACTGTCTGTAACGACAGAGGTGTGGGCGTGAAATGCTATGTTTAACATTTAGGAAACATTTAGGAAAATGCTGTAATTATTATTATCATTATTATTACTTTGTATTTGTATTGTACTATTACTTTATGTATTCTACATGTATTGAAAAAGCTCAGATGTATGTAATTAACATTTAAATAAATGTCAACTAATGCATGTTGTAACTTACTTTATTACTTTGCTAACATTACTTGCAGTTTATTAATGATGAATTTTATTAATGAATTGATAACACATCGTCGGACCCTTTGGTAAGTGCACCAGTCTAAAGTTGTAAAAGGTGATATGACATATATCAGTCAAAAACTACAGAATTTCCTTAATAAATAAATAAATAAATAAATAAATAAATAAATAAATAAATAAATAAATAGTTATTATTATTATTATTATTATTATTATTATTATTATTATTATTATTTTAAGTCTGGATTTTCCCAAAAGTGTTGCCAGAAATTAAGTTTAATCATAATTTTGAATTCATTATATCTTTTTCGTGCTTTTACATGGAACAAGATAAGGTTTGTTTCTCTTGAAGTTACAGAATCTACTTAATAACGTATATGGCATGTACGTCATATTTATTAATGTCTTAGATCTTTTCTTGTTAAAGGAACTGATATTGTGCCAAAATTATGCAGAAAAAAGTGCGACAAGTTTCAAAAGAATTTAACTGGTAACGAATAACATATGAAAGTAAAACTACTGCCAGTTTGTAATTTGATGAGCTATATACAAGGATAGAGCCTGAGGAAAAGACTGAGGGAAAACAGGTGAGGCCAAATAGCCAGACAAACATACATTTTATGAGCACATGGGACAACTAAACAGAAGTGCATACATACAGCAAGAAATAATACAGAAACCACAGAATTATAAACTAATTATGGGACAAACCACGAAGCAACAATTACTCTAATTAGTAGAATACTTCCAATTAGTAAATAGTTTACATCTTAGTGTGTTGTGTAATTTACATCTACAAAAATGTGACCAGTTATGCTCCAACTCACAATATATTGTGGCACTTATTTTGAACATAAAAACAAAAATTGTTGTACAAAGAAATTTGTGAAACTTGGTATTTAATAATTCTTAAACTGGCAGATGTAAACAGAAATACATTTTTACATTAAAACTAAACAGTTTGAAAATAATTGTTAAATCAATCACTAAAGTGTGTAGTGGTACAGAAAACATTATAAATTCAAAAAAAAGTAAGAAAGAAAGAAAATTAAAATAAATGTGATTAAAACAAAGCTTATGCTCAGCATGTACGGTACACAGTCGGTGTAGTCACATTTTAATAAATTTTAAATTGAAATCACAGAGATAAACTGCTGGTCTGTTCAGCATCATGTGGTGAAAATGAGAAAACACACCACTGTAACACAATCCTGTGACACCGCTAATGATGCAGTACAGCGGGGACACACAACCAGAGGATATTTAAAATGTCGTGGCGCCCCCCAGTGTTAATTTAGTGTCATTCCCACCTTTTTGGGCTGTAAAAGTCCTCTTTAGGGGTAGAGATAAAGGGACTGCTAAAATTGTGTGTTTGGGTTTTTTTCCGGAATTGCGCTATCACCTCGTCGCGCGCGCTTTTACACGAACTCGAGCACCTCGCTTGTTTTGATAAGAGTCTGCTTGAGCGTGATGGGGCGTGACCACTGCTTACGTCTAACCTGGAAGCGTCAGTGCTGATTGGTTACATTCCACGTCAATCATTACGCTAACACAAGCTTGAACGCTTGTCAGTTCGGGTGTAAGTTAGCGGTCCGTGGTTTTGATTTGTGCACTGAACTGGTTTGTTGTAATAAAGTAGCGCAGCTGGGATAAATTCAGGAATATGAAATGGGCTCGACCAGCTCTGACCTAGCCAAAATCCCAAACGCGGAGGATTTAATGCGAGAAACTGGTTGTAAGTTATGTTTGTTTGTTTGTTTGTTTGTTTTTGTTTATAAAGCATTTGACGGACCCCGTTAAAGCTTATAGTATAAGCTACGTATCTGTGAGCTGTAGCCTCCTGCAGGATATTTTTTAAGAAATGTTTTATGAGGAAATGCTTTTTTTCTGACATTTTAACGAGGCTTGAGCTTTTATTATTAAAGCTTGTTCTGACAAGTAGCCTTTGCTGTGCTCGAAAAGGGGCATGAGAAAAAGAGAGAGAGAGAGAGAGAGAGAGAAGGGCAGGAGAGACTGGAGCAGGTGATATCTTTAACATCTTTAACATCTGGAAATGATTTAAATCCAAGTACACTATATAGCCAAACGTTGGTGAACACCTGACCATCACACCCATATGCGGTTCTTCCCCAAACTGGT
>CM074958.1:9087087-9109105 GCA_037577455.1 Pangasius macronema
TTCTTGGTGATGTCATTGTGGTGCTCCATTTTCTCCACTTGTTGATGTTGGCCTTCAGGGTGTTCCATGGTACATCTGTTTTGGAAATTTGTTGTACTGCTCTCCTGATCGTTACAGGTGTTGTGAGCTCTTTGCACACCATGGCTTCAGTAGTCAGATGAAACCATGAAGATGTGAAGAATTTTTTTCAGAAACAGCTGGTCTTTATTTGGGGTTAATCAGAATGTCATTGATGACAGTTGTATGATAATTATTGGTTCATTTTGAACACAGCCACATCCCCAATTATAAAAGGGTGTGCACACTTATGCAACCTTTTGTAACTTATGCAAATGTTTTTTATTTTTCCTATTTTTTCCTAAATTGTTTCTGATTGTTTTTCACTTCATTTTTATACATTGTAATTTCCACTGAGGGTGGAAAAAGTTCTGACATGATTTATCTGTTTCATTTTTTGTACATCACAACAACCTGCCATTTTAACAGGGGTGTGTAGACATTTTGTATCCACTGTGTGTGTGTGTGTGTGTGTGTGTGTATAATTTTAAATTAATTTGTGCTTTCAGTCTTTAACAAGAACTTACAAATGATTGTATCACTTCCCTATTGTACAAATTTATACCTTTGACTACATATAAACAAGACAACGTCAAGACGAAACACTCCTAGTCATCTTTTCCCTTGACAGTGTGACGTTGCTCTGTGATCTGTGCGAACTGCGACAATATCATGGCCTCGTGTAAGTACTCATCGGTGATTTTCAAACAATAACACGGAGTAAATAATTCAGGGATACTGATGGTGATTTGTGACAGTTTATTTGCTTGTAAAACCTTCTTTCTGTATGATATTAGAGCTTCTGAAAGGGTTAATGTATCTGATATTGCTTCAGATAAAATGGCCATCATCTGGGTTTGTTCTGCTCTTCTACTGATTGGACTGGTTCTCACACAGGATCAAGCTCACTGGTCCACGAGTGAGAAAAGCCAGTAAGATTCATTTATTTAAATCACTGTGCAGAGGGAAGATAATTGTCTTTCTGCTTATAGTTTGCACGTTTATACATTATTTTGGTAATTAAGGGATCTTATTGTCGATTTCCACAAGACGAACCTTGGGAGAGATTTTCAATTTACATGTCAACATCCCAAGTGTCTCGGTAATTTCCAAGGTCCAGATTGATCTAGAGTTAAGCTTTTAAGCTCTGGCCCACTTGTCAAACATTTTACTATGCAGTATATTTTAACACAAAACCTGTAATGCTACTGTTCTGAACATATATGCAGTGATACATAAACTATTTCCTTAAAGATGTGTGATAAAGATATAGTTTTACTATGCAAATACACACACTCCAAAAATGGCATGCAAATTCTAAAAAGAAATCACACATTAAAAATTAACTGAAGTTTGCAGGCATCAAGTAAAAGCAAAATGGGGTAAAAACATTACTGCTGAAAAAAATTATTCACTCACAGCTCAGGACTAAAATGTCACAGAACATTGTTTTAAAAAGTTTGATGTCTAAAATGATAGAATATCTCTCTCTCTCTCTCTCTCTCTCTCTCTCTCTCTCTCTCCGTGTATATATATATTTTAGGGCTGGGCGTTAACGCATTAATTAATTAACGCCGACAATTATTTTATCGTGCATTAACCCAGTTTTTTTTTTTTTAATTACTACTATATTAGCTGCTCGCTAGCTCTGAACACACATCCAGACAAACAGCGGGTCACAAGAGGGGCGGGATGTTGATCAGTAGCGGCTTGGGATGTGCGTCATCACGCATCTCAGCCAATCAGAGCATTAGGGGTGTGTCTAAGACCGCTGAAGCGCGCGCATGAACCAAGAAAACCGGAACAGAAAAATGGAGAAATGTACCGAGCTATTACATTCACGTTTTCAGTTTAAATCTCTTCCAGACGGCGGAGTTGATAGAACAAAAAGTCATATGTAACCACTGCAAAGCTGAATTTTCTTATCACCGGAGTGCTTCGAGTCTGAAGTATCACTTAAACGCGACACACACCGCTGATGCCTGCAAATCACACACCCAAACAAGCAGGCGAGGCAGGAGGCTTTCCGGAGAACCCGAGTACAAACATGGACCTCAGACTATAAAGTCTTCTGCACAGTAACACTTGTGTGTGCTTGGCCACTTCACCTCACTCAGGGACACTTGTTACTAAACATAGACTGTCTATGCTGCTCCCTGATAGAAGAAAAATGTTTCTGCTGGTACACGATCACAACATGTTCATTATAAAAGTTAAATGTTATGATCGGGGCTCTGAGTGTAACTTGCTTTTCTATAACAAACTAGACTAAATGTTAATGCCCTGGCAGTGGCAGATAGCTTTAGTTTTATATTTAATTTGATTAGATTAATGTTTAAGTTGAGATTTACAAGAAAGATTTTAAATTAAATGTTTTAACTGCTACCATGTGAAGTGAATACTGCTGTGAAAAGCACCTCATCTGTGCAAAGTGTGTGCAAACCAAATGTTATTGCACTTTTGTTCATATAGCAGTACTTTTCCAATAAAAGTGCACAAGTTTTGAATTCATTATTTAATTTTATGCTTAACAATGCGATTAATCGGGATTAATCACAGAAAAATTATGCGATTAATTGCTATTACAATTTTTAATTGTTTCCCACCACGAGTATATATATATTCAAACACATTAATAGTCTAATTGTTTTTTATTTACTAGATATTTAAATATTTTAAAATATTTAGATATTTTAGATATAGAAATGCATATGGTTATTTATTTATTTATTTATTTATTTATTTATTATTTAGGCAGCAAGTTTAGACAGAAATGCCTTGCATCTGTCACATTCCGCTATGTTGGACTGGGGGGAGCAATAATGGAGTAATAAATGGAGTAATAAAAAGTCAAGATAATGTAAGACTAAAGCAGTTGTGATTTACATCTAATATATTTCTGAAAGCTACCTTGAACACCATGCATGAAATGGGTTACATGTACAATTCAGAGACAGTTTTTAATGCAGAATGTCCATGTGCAGCTCTTGTAACTGGACTTGCATGCTCTTCACACTGCAGTGGCCCGGAAGCTTCTGTCTGGTGAGTCAAATAAAGCAGTGAAGAATGAAAAATGGTCTAATTCAAAACAAATAAGTATATGTGTGTTTATCACAGAACAGTGACACTTTGATGGACTTTGGAAATAATTGTATAAAGTCTGTGTTTATCATGTTTCTCCCCTGCCCATGCTGCTTTTCCACAGATCATCGACAAAAACATTTGTAGGATCCCACAGAATATCCAGGAGTGGACCATCCATGGCCTCTGGTAAATATTTACAAATGAAGAATCAATCAATTCATGTTTTATTTTTTTAATTATGCAACATTGTTCAGTGAAATAATCATCTACAATATGGCTGTAACAGAAGTTTTACTAGCAAGCAGGAAAATACATCATCATACAAATACATACATCACAGTTCCTGTGAAAATACATCACCCTTTCTTCTTGTTGTTCTGAAGGCCTTTGAAGGATCAGTACTGCTGTGCCTGTTGGCCAATATTTCATTCTCATCTTCAGGTAATCAGATACATTAGACTTGAGAACAGACTGGTTTAAAAAAAAAATTAAATTAAACTTTTGCTTTTCCAGGAATTGGAGCCAGAACTCTCTGAGCTTTGGCCTTCATTAATAAAAACAAGGAGCAACTTCACATTCTGGTAATGACTCCTGTTCTAACATAACACATCAGAAATCTTTACAAAATCTCGCAGGATGTTTCTGTGTATGAGCTTATCGCCTGTGGCATATCAAATTAATATGCCACACTGGTGATGAGATGTTGAGTGTTTCCTGTCACCACCTTATGCAAGTATTCCTTTTCTAAAATTGCAACAGAAAAGATCATAATGAATTTACATAATCGAAGCCTAATAAAAAATGAATGGAAAAAATTACATTTATTAATTACATTCCTCATAAGAAAAAAAACATATAATTATTGACATGGTACAGTTGTCTGTAAAGAGACCTTTAATTAACGTGGCAGTCTTCAGGAAAGAGGTCTTTCCAGTTTCTCTGTAACGAGAAATCTGCAACCTTTTGTCTTATTAATTTCAAGAGAGAGAAAGAAAGAAATGCTGGTGAGGCTATAACATAAGTGACGAGAGGAACTAACATGTCTTGTGGATGTTACATACGTTAAATGTAATGTAACGGTTAAAAAGTCTGATATGCCATTTATTAATAATTTAAAAAATAATAGATGGCACATTTCTGTGGTATAAGAGGAATAGCTTGGCATTGATTATTTCCCTAAAACAGCACATCCTTAAATGTTTTATGTTTAGTCATGTAAGACTTGGAAAGGCTTTATCTCGTTTAAGGACTGACTGGTTTTAATCTCTCATGGCATTGGCAGGAAAGAGGAATGGTTTAAACACGGGACATGTGCAGCTTGTGTGGAGAATATGGGCTCTCCATTTCTCTACTTCAAGACAGTTCTCAAGCTCCGGCAGCTCTTCGACGTTGAGAAGTAGGTGTCATGTAAAATATTACCACAGCACACAGTTTGGTTGTGGATATAGCACTGGGAAGAAGGACTTAAAATATTAACTCTCATTTTGACTTCTAAATAGTGCCTTGGCAAATGCAGGCATTAAACCTTCCTGCAATGTTTCCTACAAGGTAAAATTACTGGTGTTCTCATGATATTTCATATTCAGTGCATTAAAATAAAACCGCTGGACTGATGCACTGCTTTGTGATTTTAGTATGATGACCTGCATGGTGCCCTGGATCCACTGCTTGGAGATAACTTTGTGTTACAGTGTGTGAAGGATGAGAATGTGAGTTAATAACGTCGATTATAGACTATTATGGTGGACAAGGACTTCATTGTCCTAGTCCCATTGGCTGCTTTACCATTTTTAACCCTGCCCACACTCGTATGGTGAATGGCTTAAGAGACAAAAATTATACATCCAGTTGAAGTCGTCAGTGTTTTGTGCAATCCTGATGCTGCTTTCCATTGAGCTCAGAAGTTAGTTTGTTTTTTTTAAAGTCATCAGGTTTAATCTTGATTTTTGGGGAACGTGGATGGCTGCAGCAGACTGATGTGTATCCTATGCAAATAGTGGAACTTTAAAAGCAGTTAGAGGATGTACATTGATTACTACAGCCATACGAGTGGTGTATGACATTTTCATCTGCTTTAAGACCAGAATATTTCAGAAAACCTTTCACAGTTTTCTAGTAATAGTAATAAGGCAGCTAGTATGCTGTGAGTCAGCTGAACAACATTCTGCACGCCTCCTCATGTCGGCACTCCATTCATTACAGTCATTCAGTAAATGTCTCACCTGTATAATTGTAGTCCATCTCATAGCACTGAGACAGCCGTGGAATGTAGAATTTGACGCTTTATTAAAGAGTAATTCATCCCTGTTGAGGTGGAATAAACAAAAAGCTCTCTCCTCTGAATTTAGGAAAGAGAGGCATGGGTGCAGTTAAAGATCTACGTCTCTAAGAACGTGACTCTTGGATGCCAGACGGCAGAGGAACTCGAGAACAGCAGGGTCATGAACACTTCTTGCGGACACCCCTGCCCCAAAAACACCACCATTTTCTACTTCCCTATAAACCATGAGCATCCAAAGCAACCATGCAGCTGAACACAGCATTAGTCAGTGCTCTCTCAGGTCCTGACTAAGAGGATTTCATGCTTCCCTGAGTAATCTGCTTAGAACAGTTGCTGCAAAGCCACAATGTAAGACTGTAAAGCTAAGAATAGAGCATGTTCATATGTTCATATAGCCCCAGTAAAGGGATCGTGTTGAAAGAATTTCTAAAGCATTGCAAATTGCACAGTTTTTTATTGACATGGAATCCATTTGCCAGAAAGCAAGACATCAGTGCTGATCTATAGCCACTAAACATTGACTAATAAAAAAAAAAAAAAGCAAGTCATTTGAATTACCTCTTGATTTAACTCTATGAGACACAAAACCACAAATAATAATAAAAAAAAAAGTCCTGATGACCGTGATGCGGCTGTATAGAGTTCATTTGTTCACACTTCCAGTTTTCCAAGGAAGCGGAGATTGAGAATTTTGAGCTGCTCATCCAGTTCCATCCGGACGATGCCATCCTCTCCATCAATACTAAGCAGGACACCGGTGGCCTCTCGGTCTTCTCCCAAAATCACCTTCACCTACAGGCCACAATTACACAATTAATATACAGAATGCAAAAATGTTTTCAGTGCTTAGACAGACACAGCAGCTGTTATTTTTAGTCCTGTTCTCACATGATTTCATCTCGCATAGCCTAAACTAAATGTGGCAGAGGAAAGTCAGTGGTTCTCAAAGTGGGGTCTGTGAAGCTAAGTCAGAGGATCCATTTTTATTTTCATTTAATAATTGGAAATCACAACCCATAAGATTACAAGATTATATTTATGAGATTATGTAAAGATAACAACAATATTATATAACCCACAAGAGTATATTTATTATTAAGTTCTTCTAGTTATAACCCTGTTTGGCTGGTCACTTGAATTCAATGGGTTTAAGCAAAACTGCAATAAGTCAAAAGGCAAGTCGGTCTGTAAATATCATCAACTTGGATCTCCTGTGTTCTGTCAGTGCAAATTTCAGGAAAAAAAGAAAGTTCTATGGCTCTAATAAACAACTGTACATTTTGAATAATGTTCATAAAGTCCTCCCACTTTATTTTATAGTTGAAGCAGTCCCTGACTACAGAAAGCCTGAGAACCTCATAAAGCTGATGTATCAAGCCATTGTCTGTAGCTTTGGCAGTGAGGTTGCACTATCTCTGGTGCCTAATAAGGACAGGATCCTGAGAGAGTTCTTTTACTGTTTTCAATCAGTACAGACAAAGTGAAACAGAAGCAAGCGAACAACAGTTCCCAAGAGCACAAACAATAGGTTATTTCTTCTACTCATCTATTGAGCAATTGCATACAATAGAGGCTAACTGCATCTTAAAAAAAAAAAAGGAAAATCCAGTCTGGTTTTCCCCAAAAGCAGAGCACAGAGCCTGTTCTCCTCAGAGTATTAACGGACTGGCACAGGGGAAATGTCTCTTGTTCTTCTCCAACTGATCATGGCATGTTGATTAACAGGCTTAGTCAGTGGGTTGGTATTTTTGGGACTGCTCTTAATTGATTTATTTTATTTATCTAATAGGAAATTCTCTGTTCCTACTGGGGATAAGACGACTTATTTCTGTGCCTTTACCTTGTTATTGGCCCTGATTGTATTTCTAGGGAACTGCAAGTAGCCTTCGCCCTTTTTACGTCTAATGTGACACCTTTTGTCCAAGATGTAGGGTGTTATTTTTGACCCTTCTTTGAATTTTGTGATGCGTACCAAGAAGCTAATTCAGACCTGCTTTCTGCATCTAAGAAATATTGCTAGGATTAGATATGCATTGTCCTGTCTGGATATACAGGAACTGATCCATGTATTTGCATCATCAGGTCTTGCTTCCATTAGTCAAGGCTTTCTGGCTCATCTCCCGTTAGACCAGAACAGAGCAGTAGGTCTTCTTATGAAGACTAAACGCAGGGAGCACATCAGGGAGTTCCGATGCTTGCCTCTCTTCACTGGTTACCAGTGAATTATAGGATTAAGTTTAAATTACTGGTGCTCAAGTACCAATTATTACATGGAGATGCTCCTGAAAATATTTTTTGAATTGCTGGCCCCAGTTTTATTTGCTTTTTATTTGCTTATTTACATTTATTCAGTAAGATGGATTTGTAGTGCATATATATTATTTTTGTGTACATATGTGGTTCATGTATCAGGTATTGTGATGCATAGTAGTGTATAGTGATGAGTCATAGTAGCGTGAAAATGGTAGATAGGCTAATC
The DNA here is from genome assembly GCA_037577455.1 of Pangasius macronema. Taxonomy (NCBI): domain Eukaryota; kingdom Metazoa; phylum Chordata; class Actinopteri; order Siluriformes; family Pangasiidae; genus Pangasius; species Pangasius macronema. The sequence goes on from CM074958.1 coordinate 9,094,989, forward strand.
AGTTTGGCTATTTTTGCACTTGTCAAAATACTACTATAGGAACTTATACTGGTAGATAGCACACTATTTAATATATTATTTAGTATACTAGTACACAATTTGGGGCACAAACGTTCTTTACCACAAGACCACAATGTCCTGTATTTTTTCCTCAACATATATAGATCTGTGCCACATCCTGAGACAGCAAGCCGCCGCCTTTCACAGAGACGCTAATCATTTGTTCCAGCTGTCCCTCAGCTCGTCAGTAATAGAAAGCAACTGTACCTTGTTGTTTTTGGTTGGAGTCACAGGCTCTAGGTGTTCACTCGAGATGCTGACCACCTTCTCCGTGTCCTGCAGATACACTGAGCACATGCCACCCTGTGTGCAAAACACAAACCGAGTCCAGGAGATGAGTGCCTACTGCCTCACGTATGCAAGCACATGCACAGCTTTTTATTTTTGTTTTTTTATTCACTCTGTGTCACATGAGATAATGCAGCTCTAATATTCACACGTTAAAAGATTCAACACTTGAACACAAATCTTAAAAAAAAGGCTTCACCTTTATCTTAGCCCTTCTGTAAACACAACATAAATGCTCATACACTAAAAAAATGTACTCTAGACCTAAGCTCTCTCAAAAATTGACAAAAACACAAGACGAAAATTTATCAGGGAGGCTGCCAGGACAAATATCTGGCAAGTTCTGTTCATTCCCTGCATGTGCCAACAGTCTCTTGTATTCTTCAGACATCTGGGCTATGAAGTAGGGTGGCTAGACGGAAGCCCTTTCACACACACACACACACACACACACACACACACACACACACACAAACAAATCCAGGCCTGCCTAAATCATCCAAAACCATGATATTTTGGGCATAATTCTAAAATATGTTTGGTCCAAAACCCAGACCGCTTATCATTAAAACAGCATGAAGCATAGTAGTGACATCATCATGCTGTGGGGCTGCTTCTCTTCAGCTGGGACTGGGGCTCTAGTCAAAACCGAGGGAACTCATGGATGGCTCGCTCCAAATACAACTCTATTTTGGCATAAAAAACACACAGTCCTCCATTACACAGCTGACAAAGTAAAATTTCACCTTCCAGATCTAAATCCTATCGAAAATCTTCAGAATGACTTGGACCCTCGCAATTTGATAGATCTGGAGAATGTTTGCAAGAAAGGGTGGAAAAAAAAAAACTCAGTCTATTACCCAGAAAGACTGAGTGCTGTATTTAGCCAAAGGTGCTTTAACAAAGTATTAGTCAAGGAGGTTATTGTAAGGTTTCTTTATTTTTCTTTTTTCTACTTGCTTTTTCAATCGAACTTGCGTGACATGTAAATCCAACACAAGTTCAAGATGTCCGTCACATAACATTGAATAAGGTTAGCTGAATAAAATAATAATAGTCTTCAAAGGTAAATGTAGTGGCAGAGGGTTAACATGACAATCAGAATTATATATATAAAAGCTAAGCTATATATATATATAAATTAAAAAGCAAGACAGCAGCTTACAGTCACACTGCGGATGACGCCTGTCTGGTTGACAACTCCTCCATCCATAAATGTGTCCTTGACACGCACCAAGATGTCTGTAGTGACCCAGTCACTGGAAGTCTGGTCAATGTTTGAGCCAGGGGTGTGAGGGTTGTAGCCGCCTGGGGATGGAGCCCCAGGAGTCATGGGGCTATAGCCTACCGGGCTGGGGCTCGGACTTGCCTAAAGGTCATACAGTTAACCATCATATTAATTTACACCTCATTTGTATAGGCAAAGCAGCCTATATGTAAGCAACAAAAAGCTCTACGCAGATAAAGTGATGGTACCTGGTATGCCATGGGTGAGGGTGTGGGGTGGTAGCTGGCCGGTGAGTGGGTGTTTTGGTAACCCACTGGACTTGGGGCCACCTGGTGATAACTTTGCGGACTGGGGCTAGGCTGGTAAGAGCCCTGTGGAGACGGTGCTGCATATGGAGAGTACTGGTCTGTGTTGTACCTGCAGAACAATTATACACCCCAAGTTATGCTCCAAGTCCATCAAATCAGGCCAAAATAAGTATGACCATGTACTAATAAATGTTCAGAAATCATCTCACATTGCTGGAGTTCCAGGGGTCTGAGGATTGTATTGGGGATTGACTTGTGGAGAGGGCACTTCTGGATAGCCAGGGGTCTGAGGATTAGGCGTGCCGCCATAGCCCTGAGGAGACGGAGAGGGCTCGTCATCATAGCTGAACTCATAATCCTCATCCGGCCTGTGTAGAAAAGAACATTAAGGCTAGGACAAACAGAAGCATTAAATCTAATTTAAACTGGCTTATAAAGTATGCGAGTCTTTCTCTCTTGCCTTGAGGGTGTGTTGGGATTGTTGGGGTCCCAAGCTCCACTCTGCCCTGGTGTCCGGCTTCCATCATGCAGCGGGGTCTGGGAGCCATAATGAGGTGTGCGGCTTCCTGTAAGAAATCAGACTTCTGGAAAAAACAGCCAAAAATACAGCAAAGGGAGAAGCTTAAGTAATACTTCTTAACTGGGCTTACCGTCGTGGAGGGGTGTCTGGCTGCCATACATCGGGGTACGAGAGCCTGAACCGTACATGGGTGTCTGGGAACCATACATTGGAGTCCGACCATGAGTGGAGGTCATTCCTCCGTGTCTCTTAGCACCACTGATTCATAAAAGAAAAAATACAATTTAAAAAAGTATTTTCATTTAATTTCATTAGAATATCTTTTGTCTCTGTTCTCTAGTCCTCAGTCATTTTTTTTGCACCATCAAGAGCTCCGAGATGAACATTTTTAAAACACAACATACACACTGGTCAGACGCTGGCGGTCCACAGAAATAGTCTGACAGGTTGAGTGCAGCTCTACTCTTGCTGTCGATTCTGTGGCATCTTTGACCACCCCAATGTAACCTGTACAAGGACAATAACCAGAGCCTTTAATCAAAAACATGTATGACTAGTTATTGTATTTTTTGACTGATGATTTCCTACCAGGGAGGAAAAGCAAAAGGAACAAAGTTTAAAGGTAAAATCAAAAGTTTTGGTGAATTATGTAGCGCAGGAATTTCTCTCATAAAAGTGTAGCATTATACACTGAGCACTTTATTAGGAAAACTATACTAATACTTGGCAGGGCCTCAATTCTTCGTGGCATGGATTCCACAAGACGTTGGAAACACTCCTGGTCCATGTTGACATGCTCACAATAGCAATTCCTGCAGATTTTTCAGATACACTTTCATTCTGGGAATCTCCTGTTCTACCACATCCCAAAGGTGTTCTACTGGAGTCAGATCTGGTGACTGGGAAGGCCACTCAATAACATTAAACTCATCGTCATGTTCATGACACCAGTTTCAGACGACTCGTTTGGTAACCTGCTGGAAGTAGCCATTAGAAGATGGGTAAATTGTGGCCATGAAACGATGCACATGGTCATCAACAATACCACTCAAATAGGCTGTGGCATTCAAGCAGTGAGTGAGTGGTAATGACAGGTCTAAAGTGTGCCAAGAAAATATTCCATTGCACGACCATTACACCACCTCCACCAGCCTGGACTGTTGACACAAGGCAGGTTGTTTCCATGGATTCATGCTGTTGGTGCCAAATTCTGACCCCACCATCTGTGTGCCTCAGCAGAAATCGAGATTCATCAGACCAGGCCACATTTTTCCAGTCTTCAGCTGTCCAGTTTTGGTGAGCCTGTACCTACTGCAGCCTCAGCTTTCTGTTCTTGGCTGACAGAAGTGGAACGATTGTACAGAGTGGATATCCGAGTTACTGCAGCCTATCTGTCAGCTTGTACTAGGCTGCCAGAACCAACCATTTTCGGTTGACCTCTCTCATCAACAGTGTTTTCCACAAAACTGCATCACTAACTGCACCAAGCCACCAATGTACTAGCACTGACAAACTGTTGCATTCTTCATTTGTGATGCTTTTCCAGGCTTGTACTGCAACTTCTTTCAGTTGTTTTTTGTTTGGGGGTTNGTCTCCTCTTCAGGAGGTGAAATTCATGCTCAATTGGGTTAAGGTCTGGTGATTGACTTGGCCAGTCTAAAGCCTTCCAAATTTCTTCCCCTTGATGAAGTCCAATGTGTTTTGGGTCAATGTCTTGCTGCAATGTGAAGTTCCTTCCAATTAGATTGGATATATTTCTCTGTAAACTGGCAGACGTGGACTGTAAGTGCTGGACACACAAACCACACAAGAGCCATCACCACACCTACCTTTGTATGGTCCTTGGGATATACGGACTGTCTGTCCAATCAGGTCATTATCTCGTCTTCCACGGCCACGGCCCATTCCACCGCCACCGCCTCCTCTCTGCATTTGACCTGGAGGTACAGATATAACAGAATTTTGAAATTTTAAACAAATCACACAACATCCACCACTTGTTTTAGTATTTCATTTAGAATTATTCTTGACATTGCTGAGGACAGAGCATCATTTACCTCCTCCTCCTGGGTGCATTGGGCTGCTAATTCGAGGACTCATGGGAGCAAAACCACCAACAGTGAAATTGGTCACATCTCTAGGCTGTAACATCAAAATACAGTAATTTCTCTTATAAATAAATTCAGCATTAAATAGTCAGCACAACATTTGAAAGCTTATTTGAAAAACACACCACAGGCTGTATTGACATATTCACCTTTGAACCCCCAGCCAGCACAAGGTGGCGTGTCTTACAGACAAACATGCCTCCATTTTCAACAAGCTTCTTACAGTGAAGGAAGGCAAACCCCCTGAAGAGATGCCGAATTTCTCCCTCGCGACCCTGTCAAACACAAACATCAAGAAAAAATCCCTTACAAATTTTTCAAATTAAATCTATTGTAGATACCGTTCTTTGAAGAATACAATTCCTCACTGTAACAGTACACGAGACATGGGTATCGGGATAAATAATCCAAAAGCCTGGTGCACCTGTCAAACACAATATTGCCACTATGTTGAGTTACTAAAATATAATGAGTGTACCAAGTATTAGAGGTTCATTGCAAGTTAAAATATATAACTAATTGCCAGTAGGTGCAATTTTCACTGTAACCAAACTACCCATGATTCTGTTCAAAGAGCAGAAGTCTATCGTGCACAGTAATAGCATTATAAACGCATTTTGCTTTATTTTTATTGGGTGAGGAGAAGAATGCTAAAATCCCTTGTCTGTTTTAACATATATAAATATACATTCGATATTAAAAAGTCTATACAACCCTGTTAGAATACATGACATCATTAATCATTTAATGCGAAAATGCAATCCATAAAAATAAAGTAAAAAACAATCAACATTTTAGGGGGAAAAAAAATAAATAAATAACTTGCTTGCATGTGTGTGCACACCCCTTAATGAATACTTTATTGATGCACCTTTTGTCTTTTTGGGTAAGAGTATCAGCTTAGCACATCTTGTCTTAGCAATGTGTACAACAAAACTGACTGGTATTTGGCACTATTCATGATTTCCTCCACCTTGAATAAAGCTCCAGTTCCAGGTGAAAAAAAGCAGCCCAAGAGCATGATGCTGACACCACCATGCTTCACCATGCTTTTTTTTTGGCAAAAAAAAAACAAAAAAAAAAAAAAAAACACCATACCTTTTGGAATTATGGCCATAAAGTACCACATCTTGCCACATGGTTTGGGAGACGTTTGGTTTGGTATACCTAATGCTAATATCTAATCAAAATTTTTGTACCCCACTCCTGATTGATAACGTTCAACAACGAGATCCCAGTCACGCTTTGTAAGCTCTTTGTGGACCATGGCTTCTGAGGTAGGATGCAACCGAAATGATGTCAGGAAAATCCTACAGGAATAGCTGAACTTTATTTAGGGTTAATCAGAATCACTTTAATTGATGTACTAACTTCTACTTAACTCGAGTTTGAATGTGATGGGTTGATTCTGAACACAGCCACATCCCTAATTATTAAAGGATGTGCACACTTATACAACCAGATTACTGTAAGTTACAATACAATAACTTAAAGTTCCCTAAAATGTTTGTGTTTCACTTGATTTTTTTTTTGCTTTATAGGATCTGACATTTTATTCTGGTTTAATTTTTTTTACATCACAAAAACCTGCCATTTTAACAGGGGTGTGTAGACTTTTTATAGCCACTGTAGATCATTTGCAGTTTACATCAGCCAGAGGAGACTAGGAGAGGAGATTCTTTCAGCTCGCACACAGGATCATATTTCAAACTGAGATCACTGGCAAGATCCTAAATTATTTTAAGAACTCCAACAGTCTTTGATATGAACACATTGGTTCAAATGCCTAGAACTGATTCAAACCAAAAAGGAAAACAGTTAAAAACCAATACTGCCACTGAAAGTCAATACACACAACAATCTGTGTAAACTAAGGCATGTGTCTGGATCTGCATGTGTGCGTGGTGTGTTGGGGAGAGAGAGAGCCTGAGAGAAAGAGAGAGAGCGAGAGAGAGAGAGAGAGAGAGAGAGAGAGAGAGAGAGAGAGACCGACCACCAAGTCAAAAGTTGGGAAAGACTTTATGTAATTCCTGTAAAACTGCCATAAAATACACCCATGATACAAGTTAGTTCCTGTAATCACTTAGACATGTGGTAATACTCTGCTCCATCTGTTCCACACCTTTTTTCCCGTCATTATTGAATTAAATCAGCAGGAAGCACAGTTTGCCATGTTACCAAGAAAGCAGAATACAAACAACTCTGTCCTTAAAACTTTTCCATGGTACAAACTACTGAGCCATGTTGAATTAATTATTTCCCTACTGCTTACTGTCTCTTTAGTTTCTTATTCTGCATGGTTTAGGAGCGATTTGAAACGTTTCAACTGGCATTGCCATGTTTAAGCCATTTGTTCATATGTTCACACTTCTCACTACCTTGTTGAACCTTCTTGCCCTTTTCTAACCTACATTTATATAGAACTTTATACAGAATGCATGAGGTGAGCTGCTTCACAACACCTCCATTTTTTTAGCACACCCTACCTGTAAGTTTGTAGCATTGTAGATCATGCCCAACCTTGGTTTTCCAACAGTCATTGCACTCTTAAGGTCACACAAGATTTCAGAGACTTTCCACTGCACAGTCACTTTATAAATGTTATTCAACACAGGATTATCCGATAATATGATTTTACTTCACTGCTAATGCAGACTGCAATTTCATTGTCTTACATGTGATAAGTTGTAAGATAATCAGATTGCAGTATGCACTAACTATGCAGTCTTGAATTGTACGCTCACTTGCTGGCGTGTATTGCTGCCTTAAGCTACGGCTGCATTAAAAAATCATCTAAAACAACAGACTCAGTTTGGTTTTTCAATACAATTCAATTCCAGAAGTGTTTATTCTACAGTGTTTGCATTCAAGCAGAGTGGTACTATTCCTCCCCTGTACAATAGTGTACAATTCAATACATATACAATAGAGTTAAACAAGTAATGATTTGATACACTGAAAAATGTTGTTCAGTTCACCACCAATACAATTTGGTTCAGGCTCCATACAATATGGCTCAGTAGTTTCTACCATTGAAAAGTGATAATTATGTAACCGTGATTATTATTACTAATAATAAAGGTTACAAAATAATTTGACCTCAGAGATTTTGGTTTTGGATGCATTTCTTCAGTTCAGTGAGACATATTGATATACACAAGCTGATCTTTGCTTACCGAATGTGGTCCATCTATGACTTTGACAATGTCCTTTACATGGATGTTGTTCTGCTCAGAATCCAGGGCGACAGCAAAGCGGTTGTCCTTCCGTCTATTCACTGCCTGGTGCCGCACCGTTAGCACCTTACCGTGCATGTTAAGTACCTGGGAGAAGGTCCACATACTGCAGGATTAGAATCATAAAGCACCAAACATACTTTTACACACTTCCAGATGTGATTTGAACCAGATGTGAGAACTCCTTGTATGGACAGCCGCTACCTGGAAGGTCTCTCTCTCCAGCCGGACAATGACGCCCACAGTTTGTGGATCCAGCTGTACTAGCTCCCCCCATTCATGCTGTCCTCCTGCATCCACCCCAGATGCAGTCTCTGAGCATAGCTGCAAGTCCCGAGGCAAGACCTTAAGCTGCAACACACACAATGAGACAATGAAATTGCAGTATGCACTAGCAGGGAGGTAAAATCGTATTAGAGGATAATCGTGTGTTGAATAACATTATAAAATGACTGTACAGTGGTAAGTCTCTGAAATCTTATGTGATGCAGTGAACATTAGAAAACCAAGGCTACGCTCTACAATGCTACTTACAGGTAGGTTGAGCTAAAAAAAATAAAAAATAAAAAAAAATAATGGAGGTGTTGTGAAGCAGCTCACCTCGTGCATTGTGAGATCAGAAAAGAGAATGACAAAGTTTTCTTCAACACGAACAATAAGACCCGTGTCTCCTTCATAACGACCGGCAATGACCTTCACATGGTCGCCCATACGAAAGTACTTCCTCAACTCATGAGCTGGAAACTCTAGAGGGTCCTGAAAACAAAAAAAATTCAATCTATAAGGCCAAGGATTTCAACTTTAGAGATTTTCCTACTGTGTGTTGAAAGTGTAGTAATGTTAATACATTGGGTGTTCCTACATCAATTACTACTAATTATAATAATAATATAATAATAATAATAATAAGATTTTTACAAATTAATTCAGTGTAACAGTTTTATACACTAATGTCTGAAATGATTAAAGTGCCATATGCAGGGAAAGAAAAATCCTTCAGAAATGTGGGAGAGAAAAAAGTCAACAAGTCTTGGCAATATATTCAGGAGTCACATCAAAGACCTTGTGATCCAGCTGTGTGCATGTACCTTCAGGTCCTCATGTTTGGGCATGATCGTTATCTTGTTGCCATCTACACTGAGAATTTTTCCCTGAAGGTTGATCAGCTCCCCCTCACACACCTCCACATTGTCCCCGGCCTGGAGGTTGTGCTCTCGCTCCTTGCCTGTAGTGACCAGTCAATAACTTAACACCTTAAACCAAATCACGATCTCTGTCTGGCGCGCACATTCCTAAAGTATAATTCAGACCTGTTGTTTCTGTCACCACTTCCAGGTCAATGCCCTCAGGCTGATCCTCAAACTTCTCCAGTTCAGAAAGAGTTGGTTTAATGCCGTCTGTGATCTACAGAAAAACAACTGAAAAATCAACCGCTCATCACTGGATCATCTGTGAATATATCCAGGGCTGGAATAAGATAGCTCTTACCACAGCAGACATGGCAAAGCTTTTAAACAGGAAGCCTTTGCGACTATATCGGTTGCCTTCAAATATCATAAAATCACCATCATGGCTAACTTCCCCTCCAAGTGACCTAAAGAGAATGACATTCTGAGTTATTGGAAATTATATTACTAATCAAAAAACACAAATAAATTACAGCATCGCTGAGAACACAGGAACCAAGAAATGCTCGTACAGAGACCCTTCATTCTCTCATACCTGATCTTCTCAGCATCAAAGAGTCTTTGCGGTGGTCTCTTGAACTTTTTTCTCTTTGCAAACCAGTCTTTCTGTGAGAGCGGTGAGTGATAAAAAACAGGCTTTAGCTCAGAAAACGCTTTTGCTCAAATCATGATCACATATGACAACTCTTACCATGCTCATCCTTGCTTTAATCCGATCCAAGTCAATTCGAGGAATCATTTTCAGTGATATCGTATTTTGGCTTGGTTCCACATAGTCAACCTAAAACACAAACTTCATAATTAGCTAAAAACAACAAACATAAAGCATTGCGGTAAGTTTACTTGGTGGTGGAGGAGGAGTCCCTGTCTCCTTTTAAGCATAAACAGAGTCGAGCTGTGCTACGTTCACACACTCGCCAGCTAAAGCAACCCACCTGCGCAATATCATCTTTGTACAAGCCTCTTTTAAGCCGGACCCAGGATTTAGGTTTAAGATTTGTCACTTCTTTCACCACTTTGAGGACGTCAGTCATCTCCTTAATGGGCACCATTTGCTGGTTCCAGTAGCCCATGCGCAGGTTTCCAACTCCTTCGATGGCAGCTTTGACATGGGTCTGCTTATATGCCTCAATATAGATATATCCCTTCACATGCTCAGGAGCCACTACTGATTTAATCTGAAGTGGCTGTGTTGAGATAGAAAGGGAACAGGAAGTTAAAATTAGACGATATTCTAAATAAGCATACTCAAACTCAAAAAAATGAGTTAAACCCCATAAACACAAACTGACTAGTAACACACACATCAAAAAAAAGCTTATTATAAATATTTATCGCTAAGCACTGCAGGGTATTCATGAACAGCTTACTGTGTCAGTGCACTGGTAGGCAATGAATTTTCTCATCAACGCAATGGCGGTTGCTCTCTCCTCACCGATCTACACAGAAATATTAACATAAATTAGACATGCGCGGTGCAAAACCCTTTTTTAATTTCAGAATTCTACGCATAATCTGAACCCGCACATACCTTACATTTGACGGTCCACAAATTTGGATCCCTGAAATACAGCGAATTTTGTCACATGGAACAAAGAGTGTTTTCTACATTCGTAACTTCATTACTGTTGATGAGGTACATCCATAGACTAAAACCTACTTGACACCAGGGAGCAACTGTTGCTGAGTGATGTCATCAGAAAGATCCTCTGATCCTCCATAGAAACTGGAAGCAAAAAAAAGTGTTAAACACAGTATATGACCAGAAAAAAAACACTGCCTACTCAAAAAGAACTGCTGATGAATGGATGACGTACTGTTCTCCTCCTGAAGACTTGGCATATTTCCTCATATAGTACTCTCCCAAGGCTTCCTCTCTGGAATCTCTACAGACGGGAAAAAACAAACAAACAAAGTAATTGATCCCATAATCCCGGCGGCTCTTCCTGACAGGAGAAATCACACATGTGGGCCATTTGCTCACTCATACCTCCACAGGTTCTGCAGTCTGCGGGAACCGGAATGATCCTCATCCAGAGCTACAGGATCGAGGTTAGAAACTGGATAAAGAGGAAAACAAAGAAACTGATTAGGAAAAAAAAGAAAATAAAAATGCTTTCAGTTTTGAAAGCAATGTATATCCACCTGACTTTCAGCCCACTGTGAGGCACTTCTGGCTATTCAAGCTGGCTGGATGGTTTCATCTCAGCAGCTAATTACATTAGCATTAAAGCTAATTTATATTAATTATATTAAATATAATTCATATTATACAGGTTAATACAAAATACATCCTAGTACTTACAGATTTCTTTCTTTACTTTCTTTTACTTTCTTTACTTTCTTTTAATCTCTTATTTTCAGATTTCGAAATAAAGTGGAATGGTTAAAATTTGGCTTGTGCAATATTGGTTCTGCAATTTTCAATTTTAAAATATTGCGATAAACAATGTAATCGTTCAGAACTGACGGTCTAAAAACAGACAAAAAGCATTTCAAAAAACGGATTTTTTTTGGGTGATTCTACATATATACATACGTGTGTGCGTGTGTGTGTGTGTGTGTGTGTGTGTGGTTTTCAAAGTAGTCTTTTTACAAATCAGCTGTCTAATGTGTACTTGGATGACTTTTCACTGCTGATGCTGCTCAAACTTTTTCTTTCTGCAATGACCGGCCAGGAGGAAGCCTACTTTGTTTGCCAGAACTACCCTTAAAATATACTTCAAATGTGAAAGAAGCAATTCAAAATAAACTATTTCAGACATCTGACCTTGCTGTGGCTTTGATCCTTTTGGATCAATTCCCAAAACTAATCAGTTCATCTGGTGGTTACACTGATAATTTGTATAAATCCTACAAACATTCAACCACACCACTTGTTCTTGAGATATTGAGCGATAATCGATAGTTTCAGACGAACACAACATAAAAACAACATTTTTAAACCACTTTCAAATTATCATCGCCATTAAAATTATTTGTAAAGTGTTCATTGTAGGTCTATTTAATTTTTCTGGGTCAACATCCTCCCCCATTTCTCTTTCTGCCGAAAGCCAAAAGTGCTGTTTTTCACCATTAGAGGCCAAATTTTTTCAGTGCTGTCCCTAATAAATATAGCTAACTGATGTTAAATACACTTGTCTAATGTTAGCTACATCAACATTAGACAACACTGATGGATTTTATTTCAGATTAACAAACTTAAACAATTCTTCATTTCCTGTGACGGAAAGCGAAGATGCCCGTGCCAGTCGAGAGCATGTGAGTTTGGAAGAAAGAGGGCTTCAGGGAGAATACTGCAGAGCTCAAAACATCTGAACTCATCAATCCAAATCAATGTGCACCTCATCTCTCATTTTACTGGGGTGAAAACGACTCGATTTGTGGCATTTCTGGAACAAGTGTCACTGGACATCTCTCCGTATTATTGTGTAGGGATGACAGTATTATTGTTACATGCTGTTACATTGAACAAGCCTAGTTTACATTAAACATTCAACTGATCGAGGCAATTTAGATCTTAAATTATGAGGAACTACAGACGTTGGACGTAAAAAGGTACCAAAAAAAGTAAAGATTCTTCATGTGAGCTGACAGACTGGATGCGTTAATAATCACAGTAGTGAAACACATACCTTCAGCCTCCTCTGCTTGAGTCCAGCGGAGATTTGAAGAGGGAGGAACATGAGCCATAATACAATTTCATGTGCATACAGCAATTGCAGGCAAGGGCACAGATACATACACAGAAATAAACCAAAGAAAAAAAGGAAATAGAAAAAAAAAATCAATAATGAGCAGGCACTGAATGATATTTCTTTTAGAGATGGAGATCATGCCAGTATCCTTGTTAGTTGATGCAATAAGCATGAGAGTTTACTAAATTCACTACATTTATTTAACCAAAGGAGCAATTTCAGGCAAACGGTCACAGTTGGTTTCCCTTGAGAACTTACCAGTAACTTTTTTAAACATTCCTAACATTCAGAAAGTCAAGTTATTCATCATAATCAGAATTACATAAAGTTAAATGTAAACTGTTTCTAGAACCAGAGAGAAAAGCCAAAACAGGTATTTGCCATCCATGCTCCTTAACTAGAATGTGTAGTGTGCAAACTGAACATTAGCAAAACAACTGCATGACAAGTGTTATACGAGCCACATAGTATGGGGATGGATTTGATCAAATATGGGAATTGTGAGAATTAAGTCAATTAGACAAAGAAAACAGGAAGATCAGAGAAATCTGGAGTTGGTTTACCGTTAACTGAAGAAGGCATGCACAAGAGATAAAGAATTATGAGCACAGGGAATACAATCAAATCAACTAGCACCAGTTAAATCATGTTAGATAAACAGAAGTCTCTTAAATGACGTCAATTTTGAACGAACGATTGTAACATGTGACCAGACATTGTACGGAAAAAAAAAAATTATCCCTAATAAACTAATAATAGTTCTTGCACCAGTACTAGCAGTAACTAGTACTACCAGAAGTAATTCTAGCATTTACATATAAACCTATAAATCTTTATACAGTAATACTAAAACTATTCCATCTAAAAACAAACCAATTATCATCATTAGGAGATACTCTGTGACAAGCTCACCTTTCTCCAAAATATCCTCGGCTCCTTCCTCCCACTGATCTTCATCTTCATACTCATCGTCAACGTCTAATCACAGGACAGAAAAACGGCCATAATGAGGACAAAATGAACAGATGGCTCTTTATATGGAAAAGTGCTCAAAACCAGATGCTAGACATGGGGAGGTTTTACCAGCTTCATCCAAGATAAAGCCTCCATGACGAGGCTTCTTTCTAGGACGGTCATCGTCCTCTTCCTCCTCTTCATCATACTCCTCTTCATCATCCTCTAAGTCCTCCCCCTCTTCTTCAGCTTTGTCACTACCAGCAACACTTCCCTGCCCTTCATCCTCCTGAAAGGTATATTCCATCCTCAACAAATAAAAAACTTTTATACAAACTGTACTCGTATCTTTTAATGAGTTATATTACATGATCAATATACACTGCCCGATTTTAATAGGAAAATACATAAGAGACTATGAATGGACCGTTATTAGAGTGATTATAATGTTTATAGCATGTTGTATGTTTGGCAACAGTTCTTTTAATCTTAAAAGATGAAGTGTGTAGCTTTTTAGTTCTTTAATAACC
>CM074958.1:9109205-9122810 GCA_037577455.1 Pangasius macronema
ACCATGTAGAAAGACGTCTCATGGCCATATTCCAGGACGACACTGCCAAGATTCATCAGGGTTAAAACTGTGAAAGAGGTTCAGAGAGCATGAAGAATCATTTTCACACATGAACTGGCACCTCGGAGTCCTGACCTTAACCTCAGTGAAAGTCTTTGGGATGTGCTGGAGGAGACTTTCCAGAGTGCTCATCGCTTTCATTGTCAGTACAAGATCTTGACCAAAAATTGGTGCACCTCTTGATGGAAATAAATGCTGTGATGTTATGTCCATCAAGAGGTGCATCAATTTTTGTTCAAGATCTTGTATTGACAATGCAAGAGATGAGCACTCTGGAAAGTCTTATGTATTTGCCTATTAAAATCTAAACAGCGACTTTTTTTGGCCAGGCAGTGTATCGTAAAAGTAATGCAGTGTCATGATTCAGTTATACAGCAGACAGTATTACTTCGGCTACTGTTTTAAAGGAACTTGCATGGTCACAAGCAATAACAGAGAGAGCAAGCTTACAACAGACGTGCTTATTTGTAAACACTGAATAAGTCTAGCATTAAGAACATATGGCAGCACTGTTCAATTTCACGTCCATATGGAAATTTCAAATTCAGTTAAATCTGACAAAGAAAAAGAAGGCGTCTCAGTAAGGTGTTGGGCATTTGGCCTTTTGGGATTCCATAAATCTCTGGAACTGTAATGGAGTGATGAACACCATTCTCCCAAAAGATATTCCCTCGGTTGGTGATGTGAGATGGTGGAGGAGAGTGCTCTCACACACATTGCTCTACAATTGTGTAATTAGGTTGAAAACTGGTGACTATGAAAGCTACAGCATGAGCTTTACTTCATTTGGGCTTTTCTTCTGCATACATTATTTTAATTACAGCAGTAATATGAGGTGGACTCATTTCATGCATGAATATATGTGTCCATAAATTTCTACTCATTCTCATAGTTATTCTTTATGACGAATCTATGCAATACGAAGTAAAATATCTACTCAGGCAAACTGCCGGGTACATTGGTAAATTATACTGGGCTTTCAAATCTGTATACAGGGTTTGGAAGGAGCATAGTCTGTGTTTGGATGGTTTTAAATCTACAGCGGGCTAATACTGTCTGTGATTTGAACCATGTGTTTAAAATAAAAAAAAATAGGAGGATTTATATCACCAGTAGCCACACTATGTAGAGGAGACTGTGTGGCAGTCTGGGAAAACCCCTTGGCTGTCACTGTGGCAATATTATGGAAAAATGCCACTAAGATGAAGGAAAATCAGGTTTTAATCAAAATTTTGTTTTTATTTTAAGAAAACAATAATACATATATACCCAAATAATGTGGAAATATATTTATTCAGGCAACTTGCTTTAAACAGTCTGCCTATAGAAGTTTAAAAGTGTGCTTTACGTTTGATTTGATTACATTCTTGGAAAACTTTATGCTGTGGTGATGCAAAACCCAGACTCGTCAAAACACAGAATTAGGGCTGCACAACATATCAACAGTATCGAAATGTCGCAAATGTAAAAATCACAGTATGCATATCGCAAAGGCTTGTGATAACTGAATGAGTTTAATACTTCTAAAAGTTAGGAAAAAAGTAAATGTTTTAGGGTGACGCAGATGGCAGAGAATGCTTTCATTTCCTCAAAAGAACATGAAACATATGTTGGTTACGTCATTTTCAGTTTTTAAATAAATTAATATCATTTAAATTGATTCTACACACTATACTTTACAGTAATGTTCAATAGTGAAGTGACTTGTGGTGACCCCCACACACACACTGAACACACAGTTCAGTGGAGCAGTGGGCAGCCATTTTAGCTGCGGCGCTCGGGGAGCAGTTGGGGGTTCTGTGCCTTGCTCAAGGGTCTCACCTCAGTCGTGGTACTGAGGGTGGAAGAGAGCGCTGGTCATTCACTCCCCCCACCTACAATCCCTGCCGGACCCGAGACTCAAACCCACGACCATCAGGTTACAAGTCCGACTCTCAGACTATTAGGCCACGACTGCCCATATCATGCAGCCCTACACAGAATACAGCTTAAACACTCTGAACAGATGACAGCATTTGCCCCATCATTGGGAGATCAAGAGTCTGTGTCCTGATGATCCCACAGCACAGCAAATGACCAAATTGGGGGAAACAGGCTAAAAATAAATCTTAAGCCAAGATAAGTCAAGTGAACGGACAACAATAAGGCTCAAGTTTAAATGCCATGACTGACTTTTTCCTCAGCTGTTTTACCTCAGACAGAGACTGATGCTGATAATCAATATGATAACTCATTTCCCATGGTAAGCTTGTAAATCTTTAAAGATTTGACAAAAATGATGATGATGATTATTATATTTCCATAAGTAGATTCAGTTGTAAATGTAGAGATATGTCAGGAAATATAGAAAGGTATGCAGATTTTTTTTTTTTAATGCTCTAATTTTACTTCTGGTTGAGATGCAGTGCAACCAGCGATCAGGGAAAGTTATTACAGTACACGAGGTTCAGAAT
Source organism: Pangasius macronema (assembly GCA_037577455.1). Classification (NCBI taxonomy): domain Eukaryota; kingdom Metazoa; phylum Chordata; class Actinopteri; order Siluriformes; family Pangasiidae; genus Pangasius; species Pangasius macronema. The sequence goes on from CM074958.1 coordinate 9,111,719, forward strand.
ACGATGAATATATAGAAGAAAATTTGGCCATATGAAGGGTTTTCCCAGGCTGCCACACATATTTCCCTCAATGTTAGCTTCTTATAGCAACTTTAATGCCTTTACTTCATTCTCCTCAGCCTCGACCTCCTCAGCCTCACTGCTCCTCTCGCTCTGGTTGTCTGAGAAGTCGCTGTCCTCACTGTCAGACATCACTGTGCTTCACCTGCTCTCTCTCTCACACACACACACACACACACACACACACACAGAGAGAGAGAGAGAGAGAGAGAGAGAGAGAGAGAGAGAGAAATAAGTGCACTGGCAAAACAAAATAAACTACCAGATAAGAGATCAATCTGAACTCCTACAATCATGACTCTAAAGTCTAACACACAGCTCTAAAAACCTGTTTCACCTCTGTGAGCTTGAGGATAGCAGTGAGCTAACGACACAAGAGAAGGCTTTAGCAGAAGAAGAATAAACAAGAATAGGAATAAACACTTGACAGCATAAATTAGTACGCACTTCATGTGTGAGCTTGCTTTCATATGAATATGATTATAGCTAAATGGAGACGTTGCGCCAAGCAGCCATGTTAGCTAACAGTAATCTAGTGGCTGGCTAGCTAGCATATTTGCTATGTAGTGAAACGCCATATTTGAAATAAAACATACATGAAAGAATAGTGCACGTCAAATTACTTGCAAGTGCAGCTTTAGATTATTTTAAAATAATTATTTAGAAATAATTTCTCTATCATTCTTCAAGCTGAAAGCAACCGACACACTATCTGTTAGCGTTAGCGGGATTTAATAGCCAGCTGTTGTAGCTGTGTTAACTAGCAGCTCAATTTTAAACACTATGTGCTGCATTTGAAAACATTCACACTTATTATTAAAGCAAGAGACTTACCTTTGGATGTAAACAACGTTAATAAAGAAGCAAGCAAAGATGTAGATTATAAGTATGATTGGTTTTAAACAGGTCTGCTCGCGCTAAGAAAACTGCGGCTGTTTTCACTGAACATCCTCCGCACACACATTCTGCTTCCGCTTCCGGCTCGCACCGAGGAACAGCGCCGCCGCATGTCCTGGAGAAACACCACGCCCATACACCGATCAGCCATACCATTAAAACCACCTGCCTAATATTGTGTAGGTCCGCCTTGTGCCGCCAAAACAGCTCTGACCTGTGGAGGCATGGACTCCACAAGACCTCTGAAGGTGTGCTGTGTATCTGGCACAAAGATGTTAGCAGCACAGCCTTTAAGTCTTGTAAGTTGCGAAATGAGGTCTCCATGGATCGGACTTGTTTGTCCAGCACATCCCACAGATTCTCGATCGGATTGAGATCTGGGGAATTTGGAGTCCAAGTCAGCACCTTGAACTCCATTAGGGAAAACTGGTGCCATGAACGGGTGTACTTGGTCTGCAGCAATCTTTAGGTAAGTAGTATGTGTCTTAGTAACATCCACATTAATGCCAGGACCCAAGGTGCCCCAGCTGAACATTGCCCAGAGAATCACACTGCCTCTTCTTCCCATAGTGCTTTTCCCCAGGTAAGTGACGCACACGCACCCAGTCGTCCACATGATGTAAAAGAAAACGAGATTCATCAGACCGGGCCATCTTCTTCCATTGCTCCATGGTCCAGTTCTGATGCTCACATGCCCATTGTAGGTGCTTTCAGTGGTGGTCAGCATGGGCACTCTGACTGGTCTGTGGCTACGCAGCCCCATACGCAGCAAACTGTGATGCACTGTGTGTACTGACACCTTTCTATCATAGCCTAACTTTTTCAGCAATTTGTGCTGCAGTAGCTCTTCTGTGGGATCGGACCAGACAGGATAGCCTTCGCTCCCCACACAAATCAGTGAATCTTGGGCTCATGTGCGGAGAAATTTTTCAGCCTAAACAAATTGTCAGCCAGTCACCATATGGGTCCCGTACAGACAAAGCAGATCTGAAGCAATACAATTAAGGATCAAACTGGTCAAACTGGAAGACAGGCTTCAGCATACTCTTCATAGATTTAAGTCAGCTGTGAATCTATTTTTGGACTCCCACAGCAGAAAGTACACCTGGTACTTTGCAAGTGGAATTTGCATGTAAAGAGTGTTCAACGTAAAAAATAAAAAAAAAAATATAATAATAATAATAATACAGGAAGTCAGATCCCATTGTTTAGCACAGGAACTCAGGTCTGTGTTATCTCCATCCCAATTTCTCTCTATTGTCTCATTAATAAAAACAGCTTACACACACTCTCTTAGGTTTATAGACAGTGCTGTGGTGTGTCACTTATTTTCCAGGATGCCCTTATGTCCTTGCAGATCAGAAGCTCTTATCACAAACTGTTCACTCTGTTGAACTGTGTGAGCTTTCCGAAGCTCACAGTTGTTTATGTTTCAGAATTTAAATTAGCACAGGATAATAAAACATGCAAAAATGTAAGTCCCAGATGAAGACATTTTCACAAAAACTAGCTAAATGACAGGACAACATTTATTTATAACACAAAACAAAAACTGAATCATTTACATAACACACAGCAAATAAATATCACAATAATATATTGCTTTTACTGTAAGTATTGTGCTACAAACTGTTAATGGAATAGCTGTTAGGTTAGTTAGACCAGACAAGTCAAAAAATCTTAAATGTAGTGAAACAGATAAACTTGATCAACAGGTAAAACAGTCAGAAACAATGAAAGCAGACTTTGCAAAGCCAAACCAATAACAGCCAAATATTTTTCAGCCATGTCTGTTGCTTGCTATTCCTGAATGGTATCCTTCCTAAAACCCTTTTTTAAAAATATCAGAATGCTTATATTTCCCAGAGGTAGTTTCCTATCAAACCAAATGCAACAATTATATATGTGAAGCCTATGCCCTTTAATTTAATGAAATATAAAACAAAACTGTGCAAATATGAAATAAAAAATACACTCACTTTAATAGGAACACCTGTACGTTCATGCAATTATCCAATCAGCTAATACAGGTCAAAAGCTTCACTAAATGTTCACACAAAACATCTCAATGGGGAAATTTGTGCTCTTAGTGATTTAGCCATAGTTGTCGGTGCCAGACGGGCCTGTTTGGGTATTTCAGAAACTTCTGATCTCCTTGGAGTTTCAAACACAACAGTCTTTGTTTTATACAAAATGGTGCAAAAACAAAGAACATCCAGTTAGTGGGAGTTCTGTGGGCAGAGGTCAGAGGAAGCTGGCCAGACTGATTCGAGCTGAGAGGATCACTATGATGACTCAGATAACCACTCTTTATAACCGTGAACAGAAAAGCATTGCAGAACACACAGAATTTAAGTCCTTGAGGCAGATGGGCTTTAACACCACATGGGGTTCCAGTCAGGAATATGTTTTGTTTTGTTTTGTACCCAGCTTGTTCAAAGCACTCATCTCTTAGATTCAGATTTTGTCATAGTGTTATTGATTGAACACATATATTGCAAAAATTCACACAAAGTTTTGAGAAATTGTTCAGCTTTTTCTTCTTTGAAGACCTCACACTGTGGGCAAGGATGCATCTTGTCCTGCAATCAAACACATGACAACAAGTTTTATTGTAGTAAAGTATTGGTATTGGTAATATAGTAACATCAGAATTCTTACTGTTAACAGAAAATACTATAGATTAGATTCAACTTGAACAGTCAACTCTTGAAGTTGATGTGTTGAAAGCAGGAAAAATGGGCAAGCATAAGGATCTGAGTGACTTTGACAAGGGCCAAATTATGTTGGCTAGACAACTCGGTCAGAGAATCTCCAAAACCGCAGGTCTTGTGGGGTGTTCCTAGTATGCAGTGGTTAGTACTTGCCAAAAGTGGTCCAAGGAAGAATAACTGGTGAAAGGGTCATGGGCGCCCAAGGCTCACTGATGCGTGTGGGGAGCGAAGGTTATCCTGTCTGTTCTGATCCCACAGATGAGCTACTGTAGCTCACACGGTGCATTACAGTTTGCTGGGGCTGCGTAGCCGAAGACCGGTCAGAGTGCCCATGCTGACTGCTGTCCACTGCTGAAAGTGCCTATAAAGGTCATGTGGGCATCAGAACTGGACCATGGAGCAATGGAAGAAGGTGGCTTGGTCTGATGAATCATGTTTCCTTTTACTTCATGTGGACGGCTGGGTGCGTGTGCGTTACTTACCTGGGAAAGAGATGGCACCAGGATGCACTATGGCAAGAAAGCAAGTCAGCAAAGGCAGTGTGATGCTCTGGCCAATGTTCTGCTGGGAATCTGTGGGTCCTGCCATTCATATGGATGTTACTTTGACAGGTAGCACCTACCTAAACTTTGTTGCAGACCAAGTACACCCCTTCATGGCAATGGTATTCCCTAATGGCAGTGGCCTCATTCAGGAGGATCATGTGCCCTACCACACTGCAATTGTTGAAATTGTTCAGGAATGGTTTGAGAAACATGACAAAGAGTTCAAAGTGTTGACTTGGACTCCAAATTCCCCAGATCTCAATCCAATCGAGCATCTGTGCGATGTGCTGGACAATCAAGTCAGATCCACAGAGGCGCCACATATATAGGCAAATGATCTATCAAATGACCAACAGCTCTGGCCTGTCAAATCCCTGTGTTTGATAACAAAACGATAACGATAAAAAGATATTCTAAGAAAATATCTGTAATTGGTCAGTATACCAAGGCACAGAATTTCTTCTAATGTATTAGGATGCTGAAAATAGGAAAGCCACATAGTTATAAAATGAACCTTCAGGTGAGGAAAAAGTGTTCATCAACTGGCTAAAACAAATGTGATTGGTTAAGCACATAAGCACCATCACAAAACTCACTTAAGTCTGGCAGCAAAACTACATGATGACAATAAGCCAGACATGTTCATAAAACATTCACTGACAAAAGGTCAAAAGTCTGCCCTTTGGCTTTCAGGTTTAATGTCTTATCTAATAAAAAGGAAATATTCAAGGAAATGCAATGCCAAAGTTGTGAAGATATGCCTGGAGAATGAATAAATAAGGTCCTCTTAACAGACTCAAGCATCAGTCTACGTTTCTGACTTTGTTGTGAAAAACATTTCTGGTTTACGGGACCAAAAAGAGAAAAAGAATTTTAAAAAGCCCTTAGTTTCCAGAATAAATTTATCACACATTACTAAACAATCATTATAATGGTATTATTGCATAATAATATTCATTATATTCAATTCAGTGAATGTTGAAAATGAAAATGGACCCAAAGTATCAAACTCTGCAAATGTTTTATCTTCAAATGTTCTTCCACAACATACGGCATTAAACCTTTAAAAGTGTGACCAAAAGCAAATTCCTATCTGTTAGGAGGTATTTAAGACAGAGACATCATACTCACACTAAGCTGTCGTGTGAGATTTTCGAGGCTTCTGGGTAAAGGTGATGTTTGCTCAGTCTCTTTAACAAGAACAGTCATCTCCTTCTGAAAGCACTTCATTGTGGATCTGGAACAGTTCTGCTGGAGTGAGAATACAACACCCTGAAGCCTCTACGGTAAACACAGGCAAAAACACCAGAATAATTTATAACTTTATGTGCTTAAAATGAATACTTAAAGAAAAATACCATGTCTCGTGAATGTAGTGAATAAAAAAAACTCACATTCTCCCCAGAGAATATATTTAATTTACTATATGAAATATTCTTGCTTATATGCTTAGATATGCATTTGCAACATCCAACATGCAAGCACATCTGTAAGGGGGATCTGGTTTATGTGCTGTTGAAATTGTTCCCAGAATATTATAAACACATATCTATTCTCAGAAATACTGAGACACACTTCTGCTCACAGTTATAATAAGTGTAATAATGCTAAGAGCTACCTAAATTAAAATGAAGAATATTATTGCAGAGAAACACATACCCCATAATTGCTTAGCGATGGTGTGTATAGCTTGGAATCGTATAATTCCTGTTATGATAGAAGAATACATTGGTATCATTATCAAAATAACTAAATTATAGTTGTTATTATTGGACACGTTTTGGAATGAGGTTGTTAATGTAAGATAGAGAAATGAAGTATAGTCAAATTAGTAAAATAATGGTATAAATTCATCTTCAGCCTTTACGATCTATTATGATCTATTATTATCATTTGAAAAGCAAAGTCAATCTGCTCAAAACATGGCAGACTTGGAGTGATACAAACTAATTTGTATGAATTTAAACTACTAAAATTGGTATGTTGCCACTTGAGTTCTTCCACACCACACTGGCAAACCGCGTCTTCATGGATCTTGCTTTGTGTACTGGGACATTGTCATGCTGGAACACATTTTGGCTCAGACCCTAAGTTCCAGTAAAAGGGAATTCTTAATGTTACAGTATACAAAGACATTCTAGACAATTGTGTGCTTCCAGCTTTGTGGTAACAGTTAGGGGAAGACCCACATATGGCTGTGAGGATCAGATATCCACATATTTGTCCATACAGTATATCATGTCAACTCAACAGATATCTAACAGAAATCACATGCCTGGGCCTTGGAAAAAAACTACAAGCATGCAGTGCACCTAATGTGGAAACTAACAGTTTATCTCTTTTGCGAACAAACAGAATGATAAAATCTCTAGTCTGGAAACCTGGAACAAGAAGATGTGTTTTCGGTTTCTATTTATGGTCGCCCAGCAGGCATGTAAGCATAGTAGGCTAGTGGTCACAGGCTCTTTTATCTTCTCTCACGCAGCAACAAGAGGAAATAAATAACCAAATCCATACTGACTTTTGCGAAACATACCTTTTTATGTTATGCATACTAAAATAAAATACACTGCACAGTTGTTCGATGAGCCTTGATGCAGTTTTACAGCATGCGTTATGCATGCTGAATCCCACTGACTCACCTACACCTACTTTTTCTGAATCAAGAATGTATAAGAAAAGTGAAAAAGCTGAGCAAAAATCAAGTGCAACGCAAAGCTGTCATATAACTATCCTGCTAGAACAACACACAGTCACCTCCCGGTTACATGAAATGCAGATTGTTTATGTGTGAAGTGAAGAGAAAACAGCATAACTCACATCCAAACAAATTTTTTGTTGAGGGCGCAAATACAGTGTGCTACCTCAGACACTTTCTTAGGAAAGGATGATCACTATGGCCGAATCATGCCCTATGCTGCAATTCATATACTCTTTTCTGTCTGTATTAACACACTTTACTTGCTAACTAGTTCACCACACTTTATGTTGGCTACCATTTTTAGCCTAGTCGTTTCGGTTTCAGTTTCAGTGCAACCAAATTATAGGATTATGTAAGCATATTAGAGCTTTCACCTTCACATATGGAGGAATTTTCCTGTTATCTATTTCGTTATCATTTGTTAATCAGTATTATATCAATCAGTATCTATGCAACAGTATTGAAAAGTGACCTTAAATCACCTCATGTATTATCTTTCAGAGCTTCATTTCTATACTACACTGTACCATTTCTAGTACATTTAGAAGGGTGACTTTAAGCCTATGATCCTACAAGGATGTTTCTGTGAGAACAAACTGGTGTCACCTTGTAGGTGGTGTTTTTAAGGTGAAGGCTAATGTTGTTTTTGAAACATAAACTGACTGAACTCTCACCATGGTTAAAACTGAGATAAGGGGAAAGTGAAATAATTGGGCGAGAGTCGGGTGTGTGAATAAAAGAAAGAAGCGAAAACTCCATCCGATGAGATCATTGTTTTAGAATTGTATAAAAGCATGGGCTACGACTATAAGATCAGGAAGAGATGCTCTGCAGACCATCTCGGCTTTGTTGTTCGATTCACTAAAGTCTATAGATTTTTGGCATCCAGAACCCCTTGTCTTTGTAACTCATTTTCTTTCTCATTTATTCTGATTTGCAGAAGTATTTGCCATGACACACAGTGAGCTAGCTAATGGATTTCCAACAGACTATGTAACTAATGTGTTGATAGGCCTTCCATGCCTGCTACCCCAACAGGCCAGACTATAAACAGGTCACCGTGGCACAGCAGACCACGAACCTTGACAATATCAGTCTGGTGTGAGAGCAACACAAGCATACCACAGCATGTTCGCAAAGGCTCAGCCACATCTATGCACTGGTTGTATGCAGACAAGTAGAAAGTTTTCTCACAATGAGCCTCATTGCTTGAGCTGGATATGGATTTATGGATTTATTTGTGAATCGTTTGTACAGGTGTTTACCCAAGAAATTAAATATTCACGAAAATCCCATAAAATCTATAAAACGTTCGTATCCTACTGTCATATCAACAACGGAATTGGCGTGAACTACTACACCTAAAATACAACACGGCCTACAAACATGGCCACCATGGCCTACAACACACAACAACCAGAGAGACTGTCATGTGCATGTTCACCGGCTTACTGATCACACACCTGAATCAATCACGCAATCACAACCACACACTATATAAGGACTCTCACACCACCCATTCAGTATACACTCTGTGGTTGATACCATGGCAAGCCTTTCTATTGTCATAGTCTATCTAGTTTTCTGACCCTGTTCTGATTTTCATGTTTTTGCCTTTGCCTTGCCTAGTTCATGTTGTTTGTTCATCGCCTGACCATTGCCTGCTTCTTGATTTTCCTGCAAGCCTTTTAAATAAAGCCACTGTCTACCTGCATTTGTGTCTATATCTGCCACATCACATTTACTCATGCTCCTGAATGTGTGTAAATTTACACAGTAACTAAATTTAACCAACTTTAAATCATATAATTTGCATGGCATACTGCAATTTTATACATGGAATATACTGTTTAGTTTAAATTGCTTATTTTTTATGTTTACATACTTTAGCAGACGTCCATATCCAAAGTGACTTACAGAAGTGCTTTGGAGTCTCAAGCAAAAATCCTCATGCTAGTTCTATGGACTAAGAAGAGCATCGAGAAAATTTTGTGAAAACCGGTCATTTTATTTATTGGCATTGATTAAATAATCTAAATAAATCTAAAGAAGACACAAATCCATAAATTAAGACAAAAAAACTAATCATTCAATTATGACAAAAGAAATGTTACCGTATAAACAGAGGAAGGGCTAATCAAAATAATTTCCATTTCTACCGTTCAGCCTTTACCCAGATGCCTGTTTACGGGGATTTTTAGGGAGTTTTGTAGGCGTGACTATGTGGAAAATATGTAAGAAATGGAAACACATACACACACAAGCATGAAGAAAATCAGTCTTTCTGAAACTTTTTTAAATACACTGGAGGATTTTCGTTGTTTTTTGCTTATTCAAACATTTACATAAAAGATAAATGAAGTACGCTGTGAGAAACACTGAACATAAACAATGTTTGGTGCTTTTTGCTGGAAGTTTCTTTATTGGTCTACTCTAAAAATGCACTTAGGAGTCCTGACTGCTCATTGAGCACTGGGATTGGTTTACAATTTCCAGCTGGGAACACAGAAACTAGTCAAAACGTTCTTAAAGTTGCAAAATGTCTCAAGCCTGGTTCCGCTGTGGGATATAGATTTGATGCTAAGCAGTTTGTGCAACTTGTTATTCAAACAAAAAATGGAAAAATATGGAAAATATGCTTTTGTTTAAGACAGTTTTTATTGGCATTCATTATGGCCACCGTGTCATCATGCAATATCAGTGTTGGGAACTATAGTTAAAGCAAGTCAAGCCAAATCAGCCGTTCCTCCCAAAAATACTGACGCTGAGGTATATTAATAAACCTAATAACCTATCTGGTCTTGCAGTTTCCAGTAAGGGCTCTCTTGGCCATGGAGGTCTCCATCTACCTTTGCCCAATTTTACAGTTTGAATGGGTTAATTATATTAGCCAGAGTGTGTCATATTTCAAAAATATATTCCCTCAAAAAATGCCCGAGGTGTTGAAATTCACCTGAATACCTTCTTGTGTACTGGCACGTGAATACTATGCGTGCACATATAAATACGCTGTCATACCAGCCACTTTCTTCTTCTTGCCTTGTACACATATCAGACCACATGTACACAATATGGAACTATCTGTATAACAGCTTGTGACTACAGTTGTACAGGTATCATGTCCACCAAAGCTGGAGATAAACACCTACCATACACGTCTAGCCAACCAGTTGGCCTGTGCATATATGCCAGTAGTGTGGTCAAGTGTAACTCAGAGCTCATGCAAATAGCTCAGAGATTTCCACACTCCGGCTGCCTTTTAACTGACTGGCAGGCTTGTGACTAAACATGCTAAGATGGTTGGGTGGGTTTTCCTCCTCACTCAGCTACTGAGCTGTTATGTTAGTCAGATAGCTAACTAAACAACACTGGGGAAATGGTCGGTTTCTCTCTGTTCACCTCTCTTTACCTCCACTAGCTGTTATTTCCATTGTCTTTTATGCAGCCATTTCCAGTTCTCATTTCCCTGGATCACAAGTACTTCAAACTGAGCCAGATATTCATGACTGTATTACACTGCTGGTAGCCTTGCCAGGCAAAACATTACATCCAGATGTCTGCCCAAGCCCTGACTGCAGAAACAATTATGTCATTCTAGTGAAAACATACAATATTGCCATTTGTGTGGCACATATTGGCACTGTGGTTAGCGCAGGATGTGTGTAAATCAACTCTGTACCTGCCCTGAGGGTTTTTTTTTTATTTTTTTTTTTTTACCTGTTTTGGATCAGCACTCTGAATCTTGTTGATAGCAAACCACATCAGAGTAGCTGCTATTAACCAAGAAGTTCTTGGACAGATATGCCACTGAAAAGTTGATCCAATGATTCACAATAAATGGTACTGCTTAACATACCCCTCCATGCTCAGACAAATGACAGCAGTTCCATCTATCTATCTATCTATCTATCTATCTATCTATCTATCTATCTATATATCTATATATATATATATATATATATACAAACACACATACAGTATATACACACACACTCCTGAACAAAATCTTAAGACCGGGGGAAACATTCCAAGTATTCGCATTTAGCACTGGTGGATCATAACCAGGTTGTAAGAACTTCTTCAAAATGTCAAAAGAAAAAAAAGGAGGAAGAGACAAAAAAACAGAGATTGGCAATTTATTGAAAACTGCATTTAAACTCAAACAGGCTGTTCAT
>CM074958.1:9127451-9192927 GCA_037577455.1 Pangasius macronema
TGGGTAAACTCTAGAGACTGTTGTGTGTGAAAACCCCAGGAGATCAGCAGTTTCTGGAATACTCAAACCAGCCCATCTGGTACCAACATCCATGGCATGGTTAAACTCACAGACTCAGTGAACATTGACGTGTATCGGCATGATTTTATGCACTGTGCTGCTGCCACCTGATTGTCTGATTAGATAACTGCATGAATGTGGAGGTGTACTGGTGTTCTTAATAATGTGGACAGAGAGTGTATATACAGTATATGGATTCTAAATTGTCAAAATGTCTAATTAAAATGGATGACAATTAAGAAAAAACAGATTTTTATTTATAACGAGGGAACAAATTATTTTTATAGGGTGTATTCAAATGGTTTGACAGTTGAAGCATTGGAAATAACTATACATTATGAAATGCAAATTCTGCAAACTCAGTCATACTTTTGATAACTACACAGTTATCACAATACATAGTATAGTATAGAATTATATAATATATAGTTAAAACTATACATAGTTATAACTATACATCATTAAATGCTGCAAATTTATTTGCTTATTCCTGTTGCAGGAAGGGCAGGCAGGATGTACTGTATTATGCTATACCTTTTTAAATAACATGTTTGTTCTGATTCAAATGCAGGTAATCTAGAAAACATGAGAAAGAGTCCACTTTACCATTACCACAGATATTACTAAGGTGCTTTCAAAGGATGTGGTGGATTGGGGCTATAAATGGACTGATGGAATCAATTTTTCGATTATAGCAGATTATAGCATGTTTGATTAACAGCAACATTCTTCTACCCTTTCCCTTATTTGTACATACAAATTTCTTCTTACTACTCTGTGAAAAACACAATCATTTAGACATGTCTGGACCACACAGGAAATTGTGCAAAATACAGAAAAGAGATAAGTGCTAAAAAACCCTACTTCATAAATTAAAAAAAAAGCCTATTTCAGCAAAAGAAAAAAAAACTTTGTCACAGAGGCTTTGGTTAAGTTACATAGAAATTAGAATATTTTACAATTATATAAAAATAATAAAATAACACTGCTTAAAAAACAAACCAGAATTTCTGGTTGGGCAGTAATCCAAACTTGAGTTGTATATGAAGCACCCTTTGCAACTAACTAGAGTTAGCAATGAGCAATAAAATCAAATTTCTTGACACCCGTAATTTGTCATCTCAGTAAAATGGACATGAATCTCTATCTGCCTCCTTTTACACATGGTAGAGTGCCTGGTAAATGTTGTTAAAGCAGGAGGCATTATAATATACCTCAGATGAGTTCCACTTAGAGCCTTTTGCAGTTCTGCAGTGAGAGCGTGCAGCCATTTATGCTGACCCTTCTCATGCCCTGGCTCTCTGTCACTGGTGCCAGAGTTTGAGTCAGGCTAACCTGAGCATTATTAAAGGATGCAATTCTCCCACTCCCAGCAATCTGCAGGTTGACAGTTGTGGCATAACTGGTTTTTAATGGTGTCTTAATCCCCTGTATTGGCACATTATCCACTTGTTTTCCATCATATGAATGCTGAATATGAGTGTCAGGGGTGGCTTGAGCTACATAGGCACAGACAAGGCTACTCCGGCAAGTAGTCTTCCCCAGTTCTGAGTTCTCCTGTCCGGTTTCAGGACAAGATGATGAGGATAAAAGGTTACACTGAGAACTGTCCTCTGTGTTATAGACGGATGGCAGTTCATGCACTTCCGGCCAGTTAAAGTTTGTTAGGTGCTTTCCAGCATCAGTGGTCTTCTCAGCAGCCCCCCTGATAGGACACTGAGGTCCTGGACTAATACACATAGGGGAACCATTACAGGAGCGCATTTGAGGACTAGTTGGGTGTGACTCTGCATCCACTGCCCATTGTCCATTCTCTGCAAAGGACCTATGCTCATTTCTGAATGGGCTTGATGGGCTGTCTGTCAGGTTCTCAAATGGCAAGCTGCTTCCTCTTGGTCTTTTCTGGTTCTGAGAGAAGAATAGTGAACATGGAGATGATCCAGACACTGGTGAAGTGATTCTGGAGCCTCTTGAAGTGGAACTTGCCTCTGCTCTTGTTGGGGAGGAAGGTGTCACTAGTGGATTCCTTGGCTGAGGGCTTACAATGCACCATATGTTTGTAGGAATGCCAATAGGAGGTGGGGAGGTTACCCTGGGACTTGCACATGGAGACAAAAAGCAAGATGAAGTTGTCTGAGAAAGCTCTAAAGACAAAGGTGTGAAAGGACTGGACCCACCCTGACGGGGGGTCCGTGGATTAGGAGGCTTGGTAATTAATGGACCAGCACTACTCTGGACAAGTGGTGGGGAACAGATACGTGTGATCAGAGATGGTGAGTGAGAGGGTGAGGGAGACTGCACACGTGAGTTAGGCTCTGAGGACAGGAATGGTCGAGCAATTCTGTTGTGTGAGGTCCCTCGATTTGGATCATGAGAATGAGGAGCTCTGTACATTTGTGGTGATGATGATGGCTTTTTATGACTAATCGTCCAGGCATTATTACAAAGACCATTATTGTTGTTGTTATTGCTATTCAGAGGAGTATGAGGAGACTGGTCAACATGATCAGCCCTTGTATGAGTAACAGAGGGTAATGAGTAGAGATGTACAGGGGAAGCAGGAGATACTAAATGTTGGCTGCTATAAGGAGGAGGGGATTGTACATTTGCTGGGCTAGATCGTAGACTATTAGAGCAGGAAGAGGAAGGGGAAAGTTTTTGGCTTCCTTTCACCTTAGTGGGTAAACTGCTAGGATCTGACTGTACATATGAGTTCAGGATGACAGGTTTAGGGGAGGGGGACCTCAGTCTTAGGGCGGATGCATGAAGTGAACTGGAACTGACAGGGGGAGAGGCAGCTTGCATGCGAGCGTTCCTTCTGGCCATGCTTTGAGAAATTGTCTGACTAATACAAGAAGCAGCAAGTGATTTGGCAAGAGCGGAGGAACTTGTAGAGTTTGAATAACTTATATTAGAGGAGGGTGACTGCATCCGAAGGCTAAAGCTAAAGGCAGATGGTGGCTTTGAGTCAGGAAAACTTGAGGAAATGGTTGAAGAATTGTCACATAAAGATGGTTTACTGGATGAGACCACAGAAATTGATGAAGCTTCTTGGTCTTGTTCCCTGGACCAGGGCTGTGTCTGTGATAGCCTAAAATCAAAAGAGAAATAAGATCAAAATTAAATTTCTGTAGCTCTTGAATATAAGCCAGCCAAACCTGGGACAGATATTAAGTGGCTAGTGGATATCTTAAATCAAATTTAGGCTAATATTCTACTTATCTCTTCTGTTCTAACTTCTTCTGTTATTTTTGGTACCTGTATCTATATCTTGCTCACCAGACATAACATGACAAATTGCTTAAGCATTTTTCTGACACATTCTCTGGTTTGTGGTTTACTGAACCTTTGGATTTTGGGTTATGTAAAATTGGCCATAATTATGTTCTAAGGCCTCTACATCCTGCTAAATATCTACCAGAAGGCCACCCTTAATATTATTCAGATGCCTCTTTTAAAAGGCATTATTGTTCCTTGCTCATTACCTACATTGTCTCCAACTTTGGCCTGTTCCCAAACTAGCACTAATCCAACTCAATATCATTTGACTATTGATTACACCATGTATAAGTATACATAGCAGGTTTCCTCTTCCTGACAGAGTCAAAATGTCAGCCTCTCTAGTTAAGCCTTCAACTGTTATAGGGCTGATGTCTGCTAAGGTACTTTTTAATTTCAATAGATAGTACATCCCAGATTTGAATGGGCCCTCAAAGCTGGGGACCCTATTGTTGGCCCATGTACAGTCAGGTCTGGAAGTATTTGGACAATGACAGTTTTTGTGATTTTGCCTTTATACACCACCACAATGGATTTGAAATATAATATAACCATAATTTTAATACTTGGATGAAAATTCTTTGCAGTCAATGACTGCCTGAAGTCTGGAGCCCAGGTTCTCAAAACTCAAATTCTGAATTTCCTCCCTAGAGATGCTTTGCGAGGCCTTCATTGCAGCCACCTTCAGTTGCTGCTTGTTTGTTGGTCTTTCTGCCTTCAGTCTTGCCTTCAGTAAGTGAAAAGCACGCTCTATTGGGTTGAGATCAGGTGACTGACTTGGCCATTGAATAATATACCATTTCTTTGCCTTCAAAAAGTCTTGAGTTGCTTTCACAGTATGTTTAGTATCATTATCCACCTGCACTGTGAAGCGGCATCCTAACAGTTTTGTACCATTTGACTGAATGTGAGCAGAGAGTATGGCCCTATACACCTCAGAATTCATCTTGCTACTAATGTCAGCAGTCACATCATCATTAAACACCAGTGAGCCTGTTCCATTGGCAGCCATACATGCCCATGCCATAACACTGCCTCTACCATGTTTGACACATGATGTGGTATACTTCGGATCATGAGCTGTTCCTTTCTTTCGCCATACTTTCGCCATTTATGTTGTTTTTTCAGCCTAATGGTGGCCTCCTTCACTTGCATTGAGATCTCNAATACCTGATATCAACTCTAGACCTTTTGTTTGCTTCATTTCTCTTGAAGTAACGAGGGAATGGACCGCACCTGGTCAATTAACTTCTTGTCTGTCAAGTGTCCAAATGCCTTTGAGCCCCTGAAAATGGAAGTACTTTGCTTAAAATGGCTGTAATTCTTAAAAGGTAAATGCCATATTTTTGTGGAACCTCTTAAAATAAAGCTGAGAGTCTACACTTCGATCACGTCTTGATTGTTTTATTTCAATCCCATTGTGGTGGTGTATAAAGGCAAAATCACAAAAACTATGTCATTGACAAAATACTTCCAGACCTGACCGGAAGTATTAATATGTTTATCATGTATTTTCCCACACTCCTCACAGTTTCCTCCGCCTCCTCAATAACATGTCACATGCATCTCTAAACAGAGTCATGATAAATGGGACTTTGCTCTCATCTCATCTCACTGTTGTTGCTGACAAGACCAAACATGCTATGCCTCTCAACATTCAAGGGTCCATACATGACTCTGTAGACTTGTTTACACAGATAAAGGAGGTTTTGTTCAGGACTCTCCCTTCTCACATGGATAGATCTTTTTTATTGATGGTAGGACTTTTTGCCATGGTTCTGACAAACTTCTCCGACCAGGTGTCAGTTCTCTGAGTGGCGCTAGTGCTTAAGTTGCTGAATTACACACCCTTAAGAATGCCCGTTCATGTGCCCTTGCTTTACTCTGTATGCAGACTCAGATTTTGAAACTGGTACATTTATGTTACTTTATGGCAAAGACAGATTTTTGACCTTAGTGTTTTTCTAAAGCCCACAGAGCCATAATCTCCAAGACAGTTTCTCTTTGTGACCAATAACCTTTAATTATGTTGCTGTTTGTAAACTGATGGGCCACTTTACCCTTTCTGACAGTCTTGCTAAAGAAAATGAAAACTTGCTGCTGAATTCCCTTCTCCCACCCCTTTGTTTTCCCTCCCTTGCCCTCCCCCTACTATCTCATTATGACTGTCCTGTTTCTGATTTTCTCTTCCTGATATTTCCTGAGTACCCAAACACATAAAGACAACAAATATTGACATTATAATCTTGGTGCAAACAAGCCTGTCCAAATTAAAAAAGGAAGTATTAAATTGATAAAACTGGCAATTGATAAAATTCTGTCCTCTGTCCCTAAGACACAAGGGACCCTATACAGTCCTGTTGACCACCCACAATTCTTTGCTTACTGAGCTAGAATTTGATAGAACTCAGTGACTGCACCTATCGCAAATTAAACTTCTTAATGCTACTAAAACCTTTCCAGATTTTACTCTACAGTATACAGTTATGGAACAATAATGATTTTATAATCTCTCCCATAAGAGGATGGGTTCCCTTTCAAGAATATCAAGGTTTCTTCTTTATGTCAGCTCAGGGATTTTTTTTCCTTGCAACCATAGCCTCTGGCTTGTTCATTAGGGATAAATTTAAATCTATATCCTGATTTCTGTAAACCAGCTTTATGGCAACGTCCATTGTTAAAAGCACTATATAAATAAACTTTTCAGATTTTTTTTTACTAATATAGTTTATTCTCCTTCTTATTCACAGTATTATTCTTTATCTGTATTATATTTTTGCATTTTGATTTCTGTGTGGACTTCAGTTTGTACTTGTTGATCATCTGCACACCTATTATATTTTTGAGTTTACACTGACCCCACATGTGATACAATGTTTTCCTTTTATCACATCCTTAAGGTTTTATTTTCAAATTTCTTGGTACCATAGGAAAAAAAAAGGTGTGAGCCAGTTTTATCATGCACCTGCAGTCCAGTAACCTCATATAATCCTGTCTTTACTCCTCTTTTGTTAGATTCATGTAATCATTTACCAGTAAAATCATGTAATCCTTTACCAATGTTGCTTTTCTCCATAACGAATCATGTTCTATAATTTTGCAGTATATTAAGTGATGTAGCTGTGATGTAGGTCAGTCTATTATTTGAATTGCTCTTGTATCGGATTCACTGAGTGTATACTCTCCCTCTTTTCTATGGCATAATAAACACCCTGCTCTTTTTCAGGGTGGAATTTTCTCAAACCAATAGCCAAGTGCAAAAACAAAAACATACTCTACGAAGTACCTTTCGGAGGACATGTTTGATGTGTTCCAGGGAGAAAAGCTTCTTCCCATCGGATTAGGCTGATTGGCAAGTCCTTGACTGTTGAATTTTGGAAGGTTATCTATGGCAGGTCTACAGGGAGGCAATGTTTGGGGATGGCCCAACACCAACACATCATTGTTTAGTACCTCTTTGCCTTCCAGAGACTCTGGATTTACCATTCTTCTGGAACCAAGCAGAGGTAGTACATTTGTACAGCTTGCTTCAGATGAACATTGATATTGGAGTTGTGAAGAACATGGGTAATGTGATGCATCAAAGTTGAGCACATCTGGTGACATTTGGGGATTTCTGTTGGATGTTGTTTCTGAGACACCATTCTCCAAGTACAGTGCCAATTCTATTGGAAGAGATGTATCCACAACATTAACAGGGGACACGTCCACTTTAGGAGTGGAGTTCTCAGTGCAAGATATGGGATCATCAGTGGAACCAGAATTTACTGATGCCCTCAAATGGGTATCACCCTCTGTTTCCTCAGTAGACTGCAGGCTTTCATTAGGTTTATTAATTAAACCATCCTTCTCTTCAACACCATGGGCTTGTTCCTTCAGACTTGCAACTTCTTCTGATTCATTTACAGAGTTAGAAAAACAATCCATCCCTGGTTGGCCCACAACCAATAACTGACTTTGATGTTCATCTTCTCTCTCAAAGGTCAGATTTTTAATTACTGTTGAATGGTTCTCCCTTATTGAATACAAAGTGTGGCTGGCATCCTGCTCAAGAAAGTATTTGACTTGTGATCCAGAGCTTTGAAGAGGTGACATCCCTTGGTTTTCTTTGGAAAGTATTTCTTGATCTGGAGAGCTCTCTAAGGACCTTTGAGTTCCCAAATTTGTGGCCAAATGTTCTTCCATTATTTCAGATGAACTGATTTTTGATGCACTAGCTCCAAGTCTGATGACTTGCTCCTTTTGTCCAGTAATATTGCAATAATTTTCTTGATGATAGGATGTAGTGAATTGTTCTTTAACAGTCATGTGCCCAAATGACTCAGGTGCAGAGTGAGTAACAGACTCCATGTGAATATCTGTCAAATAAGAAAACAAGCTCTGAATTGAAATTACAAATATAGTCATGCATAGTTTGAGATATCATATGTAAAAAATAATGTCTCACCTGAGAGTTGATTCTGTGTCTTCACGTCTGCCTGATGCAGCAGTATCTCAGACTTTGGAAGGGCATTTGCTTTACATGGTCCCTTTGTAAACCGGGTTCTTTTCTGATGTAATGGTACCTTCATACTGCTTGACTTGGCCATATACATTTGTGCTAGCATCTGTACCTTACTTAGAATTTTTTCTGAGTTCTCTACTAAACACTGATCCATCGGAGCAGTTTCAAAGAATCCTAGACTTGACACATCTGCAATGCCTTCGTAAAGTGTCCTACTGCAGGTGACCGCCTTACCATGGCGAGTCCACCGTCCCACTTTAATCTGACTAGGCAAACCATCCAAACTGCCATTATTGTAAGTCTTGTCTCTGGGCACAGCAGTGGACTGAGCTTCTTTGACAGTTTTGTCTGTTTGCTTAGGGCTTTTGGGCTCTATGCTTTCATTGCGATCCTGTTCAGGTTCAAACTGTTCGTTGAGCACAGGAGTCCTCCTATCAGTTGTAGACAATGGATCTTTTCCACATACTTCTTTGTCATCAGCAAATCTACCCTCATCACAGGCAGATACTTTCAGTCTCTCTTGAAGACCTGAAGCTTTCCTCTCCTTCTCTTTCCAGAGTTCCATACAGGGTTTAAAGTCACAAATCTGATCATCATCATCAGATTTTGACTCAGTCTTACTTTGCCCTTGGCTATTATGTGCAACTACAGCATCATCACCAGTATAGTCAGGCTGACTGAAAATCTTTGCATTTTGGTCAGGTACAGTAGGTGATGTGGACGTGATTTCATTCTCATTGGAATCTGAGCGCCCACTCTCAGAATCACATACACTGACTTGGTGAACAAAGAAATTAAAGCGTGACACAGAGTCTTTTACCAGGCCAGTAGGGATGTTAGAAAAACTATTCCTGCGTGAAACTTGTCCATCCTCGACCACTGCCTCTGCTGCCTCATAGTAGCTGCGAATTTTTTCAATGATCTGCCGGTGACTTTTAGTCATCTTTTGTTCAATGTCCCCTTTAGGCAGCAGAAGGTTATCAGCAGGTTTGAGTGCAGAAGAGGAGTTATCACACAGCTCACCCGGGGTTCCATTGACAATTTCTTCCATTTTATTTGCTAGGTCAGATATTTTATCTTTGGCAGCAGTGTCCTCAACTTCCTGCCCCATAATTTGCTCAGGTATGAGTGTTGCCATGACTACCTCTGATTCTGCTGATTCACTCACATTCCCATAGTTGTGTTTGGGCATGTGAGAGGATGATGATGAAGAAATAGCTTCCCCAAAATCTTTCGGAGAGGTTGAGTCAGGCAATAAATTATGTGGAAAATGTTCAATGTCATCCTCTATGTTTATTTGACTGTCTATTAGTGGTTGCTTATCCAGTGGGCTACTGGAAACAATATCCAACTGATTTTCCTCGATTTCCACATGTGTTTTCTGATATTCCCTTATGTCCTGTGGCTCAGTGCACTGGGTGTCCAAGGGCTCTGACCTGGGCTCACTCTGTGGACAGAGTATTAGTATGATAAACAATCAATGCTTTGTGTGGTCAATTAATCATAATAATCAATATACAATATACAGTTTCAATGTATAATGAACGAAGTCCTATCAAGGGTAGATTTCCAGTATGTGTCATATTTTTATTCATATTGATCTTACCATTTTACAAAACACTAATAGTTTTGGATAGATCAGTGGTCATATTTAATTTCCTAGTTCATTTCTTACCACATCAGAAGACAGCTCTGGCATGCCCTCTCGTGCACGGCTCTCATTGATGAACTGCATGATTTCTTCAGTGATGGAAAGCGTTGGAGGTGTAGGGAGAGGTGACATGTCCTCTTCTTCATCCGGACCAAGACCCAATTTATCCTGGGCTGAACCAACCTCAATGACTGATGATGCAAGAGTACTGGCACTGCCTGAGGAGGCCAAGCTCTCAACCTGTGTGTAGAGCTCACCTTCACTGCCAGCCTAGGAAACCACAAATACAATCACATAAGAAGAGCTATCAGGTACTTTGTTTTTGCACATGTTGTATCTTCATTTAAAATGTTACAAAACTTGTGACATTTACTCTGTAAAATGACTCTGCTCTCACCTTTAAAGAGGCTATTGTCCAATGGTGCATGGCACAGACATAAAAAGGAACACAGAGAAATTAGAACCAAACTTTTATGTCAATATGTTTAAGTAATTATTCATATATTCATATATTCATTTCCTAGGGCATTTATTATGGTGAACTCACCACTTTGTTGAAACGCTGCTTCTATGTCTTTGGCAGGAGCTAGAAGCATAAGATGTCATTTTGTAACTCCCAAGCCAAAAGTAATCACAATTATTACTAAAATTAATGATCTATGTGTCACCACACAGTACTCTATGGCAAATATCTGTATGTTGTTATGTAAGATTCACCTGACTGTCGGCGCCCTCTGCGATATGGCAGGTTCCCTTCCAGCAGCAATGGAAGGCATTTCCTGGCCTTCTCAGGGGTGTAGATAAATTCAGGGGGTTCTGAAGAAAAGCATGCGCAAAGTAGAACATACAGGATAATTAAATTCAGTTTCTTAGATGTGCATGAATGCCTGTGATTCTCAAGTGATATTCTGTAAAACAACTCCTTCCTGCCTTCCCCTTGAAATAAATGTCAGGCTATAAATATGGTGAAGTCATTCAAATGTCTATGGATCTACAATACCTTAATATTAATATAGTTACATTTCTATTAGATAAAAGTGTGAACTCTTTATACTTTAAAACCTGTTTTCATACCTGATTGTCTTCTTCCTCTGTGAAAACCATGGGTGTCATCTAATCGAGGAGAAGGGATGGGCTTTCGGTTTGGTTCTTGTTCAAACTGAGGTGCTGAATGTCAAGCAAAAATAGCTCATTAAAAAGGACACAAATTAAAGATACATCAAATGTATAACATTTACTCAAGTGCATGAAATATGCATGCATGAGATGAGCTGACATTAGGGGTTGCCCTTCTTGGCAAATCCTAAGCAGCTGTAGTTATTAGCTTGGCTTGAGTATGCAAAATCAAGATCTATCCAAACATGCCTGCATTACTTACACTGACAGAAATTATCACCAAGGACCTGTCTTGCCTGTGAAAACAAAATATTAGGGTGTAAGTTAGCTACTAAAAAAGCCACACAGTCCCTTAATAAATACAAATGTGTAATTGTTAGTAAATTGCTGTGATATAAGAGGAATAAAACACTTCATTACCCTCTGTTGTGCTTTATTCCTTACATGAATTCTGATAATTATTGAAATTAAATGCTATGCATTTCACTATGCAATGCATGACTTGGTCTAAATCTTACTTTCTGGGGGAGAGATGCAGGATGGTTTTCCACTATTAGATTCTTGAGGTTCACGTCGGTGTTAGCGAAAAGGAGGACCAAAAATCGGATCATTTTTGTCTTTCGAGTATTTGATGTCTGGCTATAAAAAAACAAACGATAACATTAAGATATATCACTGGTGCAGAAATGTAGAATGTAGACACAGTGAACAGCTGAATCTCAATGGGTAGTGAATAACATTTTAATCAGGTACTCTTAAATATTGGGGCACCTATATTTACCTTTCACTTTTAAGTCATTTGGCTGACACTTTAATCCAAAGCAACTTTCATCTGAGACAGGATACAACTGAGCAGCTGAGGGTTAATAGACTTGATTTTGCATGTACAACATGTATCAATTATTCTCTAGCCCAGTGGTCTTCAATCATATCTGCAAAGGGCTAGTGTGGCTGCAGGTTTTCATTATAGCCAAATTGAAGGCACACTTGATAGTGCAGGCACACGTGATCGGAGACTAAGATGAACTGATTAAACCAGTGAAATCAGGTGTGGTTCTGGCTTGGCTCGAATAAAAGCCTGGTCGGTGTGACCGGAAAAGACCTATTCTGACTTCTGGGGACGAGATCCGGTCCCGACGGGTTATGATAAGTGTTTTTGGTTCTGCTCTGGGTGCAAATTTTCATTCCAATCAAGCAGGAGTCACTACACCTGATTCCAACTGTTTAATCAGTTGATCATGGCTTTCAGCAGACTATCAGTTGTGGCTCTGTTTGGACACCCCTGCTCTGTCCCTTCATCACTGTCAGTTTATGACCGATGTTGGTTGGATAATTTTGATTGGCAGACTGCTACTCAAATCCAACAGTGACATAGAGGTGTTTAAACAGTGCTTCCTCTGCTGTCCTGTACCAGTACCACACACATGGCACTACCATGTAAGTGTCACTGCTGTACACCTAAAATAACACCTGTTCAGCTATGTGGTCCAATGCTGGTCCCTACAGTATATGTACAGGTACCTGATAGAATGACGAATCATTTTGTGTGTATGTGTGTGTGAAAAGTGATAATCAATACATCAAATTGGAATTTAAATATATACTGTACATGCTGTATATCTCTGATGTCTCTCATCTTCCAATTCATACCTGAACAATGTGCTGTTGTTTTGGAATTGTCTGATCTGACACTTTGAAACAGAGAGGATCCTTCATGTTTTCCACCAGGAGCAAGTTGCAACACTTGAAAATTACAAAAGAGATTACACATGAACCACCAGTCATATATCAAGACTTTCACAACTATTCATATCTGGACAACGGATCCAAACATTGCAGCAAACCAATAGAGTTACCAAAAGTGCTTAGTAACACTAATGACTCACAAAAATATGTGTGCTGTAGATGAAATGCTCCATCCGCTTTTTTGCAATAAGCAGCATTTTATCAAAGAGGAAGAAGGCCCTCTCCTTTTTAACCCTCTGAACTCGGAAGGAACCTTCCAGAACCAGCTCTCCGAAGCCGCTGAGATCAGGACCAGTCCAGTTTAGCAACAGACTCTCAATCTCCTGTCAGAAAGTGACAAATTTGTTAGATTCCACTACGATGCTGATCATTTTAGCTTTAATTGTGTGCATTTGTGTCTATTGTGTGAATCCATAAATTTTGAGCAACTTTTTAAGTGTTAACCAGAGATTATTACCCTTCATTATCTTATAAATTTTGTCCTAAATGTTAATTTTATCTCTTCTGCATCTCTTATTTCTTAGTAGGTCAGTAGAAAACACCTCATTTTAGATGTCCAAAAATGAATTTCACCCCAAAAATTAAATGTTACCAACTGTGTAACATTAAAGAAAGGAAGACATTTAGTTATAGAGCACTTTTTAAATAAAACTTTCATAGAAGTTGTCTGGTTTTACCTGCCAGAAGTGAGACTGTCAAAGTCTACAAAAGAACTACAGCAAGTTCTACAAGATTTCAAATTTCCTTATAAAATTACATGACCTAAGAGAATTGAGAATTGGGTTTTAAAAGGCAAATGTGGACACACTAAATATTGACTTGCTTATTACTGTTTACTGTTATTTATGGTAATTTATTTGATATATACACTCACTGGTCACTTTAATAGGAACAGGACATGGGGAAGAGAAAGTATGTCAATAGATTAGTCGGTTTGTAGACCGTCGTCGCATTTCGTATTTTAGTACGTCGTCGCGAGGTTCAGATAACATTCATGTCAAACATCAGAATAAACAACACATCACAGTCAAAATAACTGAGGTCACATTTTTCCCCATTCTGATGTTTGCTGTAAACATTAATTGAACTCTTTACCTGTATCTGCATGGTTTAATGCATTAGGCTGTTATCACACGATTGGCTGAATGGATATTTGCATGAATGAGCAGGGGCACAGGTGTTATTATCCCGAAAGCACATTCTACAAGAACTATTAAAATGGCCAAAACGACATTATTAGCACCATCTATAAGTTTAAAGATTTAAGGCACCAGAAAACCATGCTCATTACAAACCTTCAGTTCGTAATGGATATTCTGATAGAATCCTTTTGGTGTTTGCATATTTCAGAGATAAACACTACTCTTTCAGACGAAGAGGAACTTGTGGCTATGTGTCACATACAGTACATTCAGTATCTAAACACAGTATCTGCTTGTTAGTGTATTATCATAGTGTATGATCACTTATATCTATCTCATGCTAAGACCCTTAATGTTAGAGTGTATGATTTTGTGTTTGCGCTATGTTGTTGTATATTTACAACATTTATTGAGTCAAAAAACAATCAAGCATGTGCTACAAATGCAGAGAATGTGAATAAAAATGGTGTATTCTTTTAAATCTTGAGGTACATTAGGTTTTGCACTCTCTGTCATGAGCTCCATAAAAAGCTGTCATGATCAGAGACCCAGAAGACTGAAAAGGCGAGGTCCAATTTCAGTTTTTCAAAAACTGAATGTCCTTTTGGAACAATGTTCTGTGGACAGATAAAACGACAACTGATCACATGACCTTGTCACATTCTCTCTTGCTCATGCTCACCTGTTTTGTGTTTCCCCTAGATTAGTGTCCCCATTTAAGTTCTGAGAGTTCTTATCTAATTGCTACTTTCTGGTTTATGTAGTCCTGCATGCTTGATGCCACAGTTCTCTAGCTCTTGTTTCCCTCAACTTGTGAGCCTTGTTTTAACTTGTTGTTTTTTTTGTTTATTTTTGCTTTTTTTGTTAAAAAAAAGTTACATCTGTCTTCACCACTATGACAGTCTTCCGTAGAATTTTAGGTCTCTGTGATAAATTTAGTCCTCGACATAATTTTAGTTACCGAAACATTATAACACATTACCAAAAAATTACCCAGACCTAACATTGTTTTTTTAGAGTGTACTGTAATTTGTAATCGACTGTATATTTCTGGATTACCTGCACTGAAAGACATTAGACAAAATATTTCTGCTTGCACCTGGAGTCGTACTGCATGTTCCTGTTTCCGCTTCATGTCATTAATGTACCAGGCCACAGCTGTCATGGTGATGATGGCATCTTCCACCACCTCATATCCTGAATCATTCTTGTCAAAGTGCTTAGACAGCTCCTGGCAGAAGGGGGAGACATTGATTACAGTCTTGAAACTGCTAGATGCAGACGCTATTCTGGTTCTTGCTTCTCTTGACTATTACGTTGCTTTATAACTTTTTCCGACAGAAGCTTTATCAAATGCTATCACAGAAACTACCTTAAACAGGCAAGATTAAGATTTACAGAATTTGTGTAGATCTTGGAGATTAACTCCCAAACTGTAAACTGTAAAGAGCGCAGTTATATGTAAAACAGTTCCTTGTCCATACACTGACCTGCAGCAAGAGGTGGTACTTCAAGATCCTCTGCACAGGTTTTAGCAGGTAGGCCTCTAGGGGCAATGAGTGGCAGAGAGTGGCCTGCCTCTCCTGGAAGAAACGCACCAGGCTTTCGTTCTTCATGCATTCCCTGAGGACGGCCACTGAGCTGGTGTTTAGGAAGAAGGTTGGTAGACAGTCATGGTCAGGGTGGTCCACTGGGAGACATAAGATAAGCAGCACTGCCTTGCAGGCATTTCATGTCACTATGCTAATGGATTCAGCTGATGGCTCTGTAAAACCTCCTTATGACAAACCAAAACCATTTACAAAAACACCCAGTGTCTCAAAATGCAGCTGCTAAGGTGTCTGCAAACTGCATCAGGAAAAAAATACTGCTGGTCCTAGAGGCATAGTGGGGTCATATGGTTCAGGTTCACACTCACATACTAGCACACTGAAAACGGTGCAGTGGAGCCAGTGTTATTTGGTTGTGTGTCTACACAAGTGAGTGAGTATGACTGTGGTCATGAATCAGCTTGAGCAGAACATCTGCTGCTAAGGCATTTTAGTGGCCCCTGAGAATGAAGTAAAAGAAATGGAAACACAACCTTCATGCAATCCATTCATGTGAAAACTGTCACTAACAGTGAAGCAGTGATGGGTAGTTGTGATATTAGATGGGAGGCTTATCTACCAATAGATATCTCAGGTATCATACTATCGTCGACGTAAACACTAAATAACAAATTTCACAAAATTCGGGTATTACTAGGTGACCGAAGTGGCTATACTTTAACTGGACAATGTGTGCTTAATCTATTTACTTTTATTTTCTCTTCCAAAGGCATTTTGGGTAAAAAAGTGCTAGCCCGTTTACACCAGCCAACCGTGGTCACTAAAACAAACCTAAACAAGTTCCTCAATTAATTATCTAATGGCTGAAGTCAATCTCTTAGTCAAGGACCTAAATATACAGCATCTTGTTTTAATCCATGGATTATGGTACTTATCAGAACCTATCAACAGGTCCAGACTTACATTCTTCCCGCTCATACTACACATCTGTCGCATTAGTTTCACTGTAGTTACCAAATAATTCATAGTTCAATGATTTATTATACGACATTCTACTTATTAACTTATTTTTCGGTTATAAAATTCCCCAAGACACTTTTCCATACGTCTTTAAAGGAGTTTGTGCTGTACATATTGGTTTGTTCCATAAGAGTTTAAATGTGAGGTAATTACAAGCCATAACAACAGCTGTGTAGTTGACATGTAATGAGTTACTGTGTTCTGAGATATGAAATATGAGTCCAAGTCAGATAAAAGACAAAGCATGACATAACTAAAGCACAGAAAACATAATGTAGATAAATCTACTTACTTGGGATAGTTCATGCAGTAAATGGTGTAAATGTCAAAGGCTTCACTCTAAACCAGAGAAAAAATAATAATTTATTACACAAATACGTACACAATTGTCAAACTATTTTAATATCCATAATACAGACCATATAGCTGAACTTTTAAAACTGCTCATAACTCATTCATACATATATAACACTGGAGGTTTTCAGATGGGTGGATAAAATGGCAGAGGAAATATGGGAGTCATTATAGCGACTTATAGGGTTCAGCAATTAGCTTAATGGTGGGGATCCTGAGCTGCAGCACTTATGATCCATCCAGGACTCAAACCCGCAATCACACAGCTGCTGGTTTGGAACCATGTATCAAAATGTAAGCCACTGTTACCCACATACACTATTATTTTCATCATCACATCATAATTACGCGACTGTGTTTCACAACTGGAACTGATGGCCACATATGGGTTTCTGTACAAGCATGTAAACAAGTCTGAATTGTGCTTTATTTGGAGCCTTATGTCCACTTCAGAAATCTTTGTTTTGGAAAAATACTGGTGTCTGATTTTTTTTTTCGCTGAGATCCTGAGAAAAGGCCAAATTGGTCCAAATAGGGTCCTAAAAATACCCACTGCTACTGGTATGTCCTATTTAAAAACTATTTGATCCTAAAATGCTCCCATAATTCATTGATTCATCTTCAGTAATCGCTTTATGCTGGTCAGAGCCTACACTAGGAACAATGAATATGAGGTGGAAATAAACCATGGCAGCGTACAATGCCTACAAACATTTACTCTTAGCGGAAATTTAGTGCAGCCAATAGACCTACGGGCATGTTTTTTGGAGGTGGGAAGAAACTAGAGAATCTGGAGGAAACCCACACAGACACAGGGAGAATAGGCAACACTGTGCATACACATTATCCCAAGCTAGGTTCGAGGGGTGCTGGAGGTGTGAGTTGTGAGGTACCACCTTGGATACTGCGTTTCACAACCGGGGACTGATGGAAAATCTGGCCAGATATGGCCTTCAAGCATTTAACCATATCGGATTTGTGCTTTATTTAGAGGCTGGTGTTTAGCTCAGAAATCTTTGTTTTGGAAAAATACTTTTTTTTTTTCACTGGTAATGGCTTAATCCAATGTACTGTCCTTATCTAAACACTAATTGATCCAAAAAGTGCTCTATTCAGCAAGAAGAAAATGTGGCCTTCAATCCTGGGAAAGAGGTTGATACCATCAGTAAACAGCAGATACTTATTTAAAAGAAGTTTTGTTTTAAAAAAAGAGGAGTGGCATATTCAACCCCTCACTAACACAAAGATGGCATTGTCTGTGCTCCCATGCCACCCAGGTCTGGTCATTAGCCTGTCACTGTAGTGTGGAGTGTGTCAGTGATAGTGACTGCAAACCCCCTCAGCTGACACACATGCTCATGTTCAAAGGTCAGCACAGTTTGCTGATATGTTTGGGATTCATTCACAAAGCCCATCTGTCTTTCACACAAATACCTCACAGACAATATTCCACTGTTGTGCCTCTGCAACACTGCCAGGCATATGGCACATTCACACAGCTGTTTTTTTTTTAATAAGTTTAACAAAAGCTGCGTTTGAATAAGCAATTTCGCCAATCCAAGGGAAACATAAAACATTTTATGACAATTTAAATCATAGACTTCTTTTTTGCTTTGTTGTGGGAGTGAAATAAAAGAACAACTTTTTTCCTTGCTGTTTGTAGAACACAAGCATCATGTGACAGGATAGAGGTTCACATGCAAATTTTGTACTACTGATATCATTTAAAAGTTCATGACCTCACTGTTTTTTACTTACCCTCTCCACAAAGCATTCGGCTATAGCTGCTGCATGAGGGCTGCGCTCCAGATCTTCCAAAAGCTCACTGTTGATAGAGCAAATATTTTAGTCACATCTTGATGTGATTCACAAAGTGAGACCTCTGCTGCTGCCTGATTTCATATTCTCACACATATATCTCAGAAGTAAACATGTGACATGTGATAAATGTTTCAAATCTATACAGTTTCACCCCACAGACTATGGAAGGCCAATTTCTTTCCTGAGCTACGATTTGGGACTGGTTTTTGTTTGAGCAGTGTTATTCTCCTTCTATGGAGACATCTGGGACTGGTGTTTCAAAAGGACGATCCTGGCTACAGTAAACCCCGATCCTTGTCTCCATTTCCACACAGCATTTCATTTGTTTCTTTTCCATCGGTTCAACCCCACTATCGCTTAAGAGCGCACAGATGGAATACATCTTATTTTGGCTCCAATACCAACCCCCATCCCATTTCCCCCAGATCCTCACAGCAGACCTTACAGACATTGAACCCCCTTCTCTGGATTTTCCTGTTACAAGACCCCTGGACCAGAATGCTAAATAATTCTGAATATGTGCATGCCATGTGTGTGCTGCCAGCTCACATTTTTTCTTTAACTAAAATGTCTATAGTTTTATCACAGCACACGTAAATAAATATGCTTCCTGAGAACACACTATGCATGATTTATATCTTTTAAATGGCAGTGAGCGGAGAGAAAGCAAAGGAGCTCCCCTTTTGGTGACTGAATGAATCAAAAACAGCAGGCGTGGATTATCTTGGACAGCATCGTTGGCGGGACAGACGAGTAGTAGAGGGATTTAGGGTTAGTTTTTTGTAAAACAATAACTATCGTGAGTCAGACATAAAACAGAAAAACTGGGATTTTTCACTTGATCTCCAGGGGTTTTGGTGTGAGGTTGCAACCCTACCCTTGAAGATCTAACAAGAGCTTGATGAGAATTTAGCTGACTGAACACATTGGACTTCGTTCAATTCATCAGCAAACTTTGAACTATCAACACTAAAAAGGCCACATGCTACTATACTGGTCAGTCTGTGGGGAACCCTCCACGATGCTCCAAAGAAAACAACGGGGTACTCTGTAAGTCCTCTGATCACGCCTACATGTGGCCGAGGGGAAAAGTTCACGGGGAAAACCGCTGCGCTCCAGCTTTCAGGATCTTTCCCTCCTTCTCTGGAGACAGAGCACGTTTTGCAGCTGCCCTTTGTGGTGAGGGGCTTCACTCTGGTTATAAAAGTGGAGGGGAATTCATGATGGCTGTCTGCTGTAAAGCACACTAAGGAGCTGGCTTTTCCTAAGTGCCATTTATGGTTTGTGATGCTAGAGGCTTGGTTACAACAGAGAGGCAGAACAAAACAATATTGTTTATGCAGCTTGGCAGTATGCATTTTTTTTTCTATCTCTATCTTTCTGTCTCCATATACTAAAATTCTAAATAAGAGGTCTAGTATTGTGATCATAGGCCATGCATCTACTCACATTCAAACTCTGGTAGCCAAGATGGATATAATAACATCTAGGCTCATCATCTGAGAATATGGCAATAAAAATCAGAGGAACGTGTTGACTCATCTGAGCCAAAGACTTAAGTTATGCTTGTTATATGCTTGCTATTACTTTTCCATGCTGTCAATCGCAAAACACTTACATAGACTCTTAACACCATTAGGAAAAGCAAGCCAAGTACTGATCAGATCTTTAAATCTTTGTCAGAGTTGTTTAATAAAGCATACCGTATGATGAATCATGGTTGCAGAAACCACATGTGTTGCAAAAGTGCTGTTATAGGATCCTTATGTGGTGAAACAGAGGTGACGAGGGGAATTTAACACTGGCAGTGTTGGGGGGAAAAAAAGGATGCTGATAATCCCTACTTCTACCTCCTATAGTTATAATCAGGATCAGGAAAGGGAGTTACCTGCAAGGGACGTTAAATTCAAAAACTCCCTTCCTTGCCTTCATTCCTTCCATCTCCACCTTAACCTCTTCCTATATTGTTTTAAAGACGTACTTGGCCTATTATTCTATTCCTTTACTCAGCCCGCTGTCATCTGGCTTCTTTCACACATACTCAACATTTGTCTGCTAATGCTGTTAATGTGGTATGTACAGGAAAAAAAGCCTACTTTATTTAAGCATTTTTCACTGTGCTCATATATTTGAAAAATCTGTCAAACCTTAATTTTGCGCCGCAGACATGATTCCATACAGAGGCACTCGCTTCTGCTCCATTTCTTGGTTTGGAGTGATCATTCCTAGTCATAACACCTCGTCTCGTGAGCTAGACTTCAAGCTTTGCTAGAGGGTGTCATAATTTTTGTCACTAAACTTGACCAAGAACAGCTTACTTTCACAAGAAGCGGTGTTTGATTAACACTGTAAACTATGAATCACTTTTAACTGCCACTGTTTCAAGAAAACTGTAACATTTTTAATCCAGTGACTATATTTCACCCTAAAAAGCTCACTGTGTCCTGGTGGTGAAAAGTTGTCCTGTGCATACACAGATGTACAAAGGTGCAAGAGATCCAGTCACAGTGAAACTTTGATTATTCTGAAGCTTGAAGCCAGAAAATTGTGCAAAAGTATCAGCCTTTCCAGGAGCTACAGGCGATGATTTTAAGGTTGAATGATACCAACTGTACACCTCTTTGTTTCCGCAAAATCATAAAAAAAACAGAACTGGTGTAGGTGTGTCTGGGAAATCCTCCTATGTCTGTCTTTAGCAAAGGATGCTGCTTAACATGTGTCCTTCCTCAAACCTGGAAAAAGCGCCATTGTGGGCATAATATCAAAGCCATGCAACAGATCAAGAAGTCAGATGAAGGGACACAGGAGACAGAGTTCAGACAGAGGTCTAGATTTCACTTAGTTGAGGAATCTGTCTGGGTGGTTCCAATAAATGCCCCCTTCTGACCCCCAGGGTGAGAAATATGCTTTTGAAGCTGGCCTAAGTTCTACATGCCTATGTTAAGCCTCTTGCCCTGGTGGACCTCATATCTCTCTTGTAGTCACACACAGGACATATGTTGCATTTATAAAGTTATTGATATGATTAATTCGTTCACTGGTTAGAATGTAGTGACTAACCATACAAACATTTTAATCACTGGAGTTAGGCTTATGCTAGGGCTGAGGTTAGGGTTAACACATATAAGATTCAAAAGTGTTCCAAATAAATGCTGCATTTTTAATATTGCAGTTTATCTGGAGTTTGAGATTAGATCATGCTTAACATCACCTCTACAAATGCATATTGAAGAGGTGTAAGAAAATATTTGTGAAAAGAGACTTTAGTTCATTGCGTGGTGTATCGAACAATTAGCGGTGCATCAACAATGCTGTCTGATGAATAAGCTCCAAATATGTTGCAGAAACGATGAATGTAACTGAGAAAAGTCTTTTCATCACTAACCTTACCATTTTCTCTAGTCTGAGTTCAATATATGAATTCAGAAGGTAGTAAATATAACTTGCACTGCTACAGTGAATAGACAATGAAGGCTAAAATCCCACTCTAGCATTTCACTTCAATAGATCTCTGTAATATGACAGTTATGATGAGTGTGGGAAGAGACAGCAGGCTGTCTGCTGTCCCAGCATGCACTGCTCGCCTGCCTGTGTCTTCACTCTGTGACAGGCCATGTGTAGAGTATTCACTACAGAGGCCTAGAGCGCTACCTCAGAGCCTGGCTGCTTTGGCTTCAGGTAACATGACATCTGAATGTGCTGACTGGTGCCAAGAAAAAGATACAACAACACTGTGAGTGAAAACAGGGACCTCATTCCATAGAAATGAGAGGATAAAACGGACAAAACAAAGAAGAGCAGGAGAAATAAAATATAAACTGTGGGAAAAAAAACAGTCAGGCTTCCACTCTAAACAATTATGGAGAGGAGAAGAATGAGGAGCAAATCTGTGCTTCAGCGGAACTGTGATTAACTCTCATTCCTTTACACGCAAATCAAATTTCAGAGAAGCCGCAGAGTGCCTGAAGAGGGAACAAAAACCTGGCTCTGACACCCTGCATTTTATAGATATTACCATACGATAGGCCACAAGACTTTTGTAAGATTTTCTGTTACCACATAACAAAGCAGATTTCCCATGGGGGCTGCTGGAAAACGTCATGTTAGATTTCATCAGTTAGTAATGTCAGAGGAGGTCCTGTAATGAGAAAGGCCTGGAGTGGACATGCGAGAGTGAAATGTGAAAACACAGCCCTCAGTAGGAGAGGTCCTGGAGTGATGAAAAGTAAGAGGCATGAGGATGCTTCCTCGAAAGACATTGCAAACATCCGAAAAATTTCAGTCAATCTGCGGCTGGATACATGTGACTGCTGGTGACTGGTGCAAGGAAACAGCTGATGAGCAGCGTTTATACTGAAGGCTTCAATACCCACAAGTGATCTAAAATCAAATAATTGTCATGGAGAAAATGTTTGACCAAATAATGATTACTTATAAACACAAACTACCATTACTTCTTCTGTAACGGAGATAAAGAGACAAAAAAAATACATGCAAAAACAAAGGAGACGGCGTTTTACCTTTTTTTTAAGGGTACACACTGACTAGTTTTTAATTGTTAATACTTGTTTCACCATGCAAAGTCTAGAAATCAAATATTCATTAACATTAAATATGAAAAAAATGTCCATTATAGTGCATTACAGCGTACAAAAAGGTTCTTCTACAGGCTGTTCTCTGGGTAAGATGCGGAATGTTTATCTGTTTTCACTCCGGAAAGTAGTTTTGTTTTCAGAAAAGATATGATTAAAATGGGATCAAAATATGCAGAACTAAATTTTGGGTGATTTAAATATTCTTAAGTGTCAGCTTCTGAAAGATCCTGCTGATTTTTTTCAGTCAGCATGCTGTTCATGCTATTTTTAAAAAGCATGTAGTGATCCATATTAGCTGTACATTAGCAGTAATCTATCCTTCTTGCTACTAGCTACCCAGTAATTGCTAATACAATATACAATATATCTCAACCTTAATCTGCTTCACTGCTCCCTGTATGAACCATGACGTGATGAACCATATGCTGCCTTTTTTTTGCTTGTATAGAAAAAAAAAAACGAAAAAGAAAAAAAAAAAAGAAAAGTCATGACCAGGCTTGTTAAGAGCAGTGCAGGATAGCAATTAAGACTGAGAGTGAGTCTTCTGGAGAGGCTCAAAAGGAAAACAGCATTCCTCTTGGCTGCAGCCTGGACATTGTCTTTTTCACTGCAATTGTCTACAGTCTGGGCCAACCTTTGTGTGAGTCACGTTAAGCAGATAGAAGAACCACCCAAGCAGAAGCGTTTGACCAAACTACCCCTGACCCAGACATAACTACAAACCACAGAGGGGCAGAGAGGGAAAGAAAAAAAGCAGAGCATAACAACGCTCACCTGTTGAACTCATAGATGTCCTCTATGTTGCAGAACAGCGTGCTGACCTCCTCAGGTTTAAGAGGCAGGTCTCCACAGTCAATAATGCACCCCAGATAGTCCTGAAAGAGACAAAGCAGAAAGAAAGAATGCGCTGAAACCTTGAGGCATTAGTTCAGCTGTAGATAAAGTGTTTCCAGCACTCTGGCAATAGTTTGTCAAAAAACTCATGAGCTATATGACATTTAATTTGGCTATAATTCCCCATAATTCGCTTCCATTTATCTTATTTCCATTATAAGCAATTATACGTAAATCAGTTGCACATGCACATGGTACAATATCTACACAATTAATCCTTCCACAGCAGGAAGGTCCTCTCACCTCTGAGCAATCTAACAACACTAATCATTGTTATAATTTAATTTCCAGGAAAGCTTTTTAATGAGAGGAAAGGCTGATATTCAGACACTAAAACCTACCATGTAAAAGCATTTTAAAAAATGAGGCAGTTAATGGATGGTAAAAGACCCTCCCTGTTACAAGATTTATCATTATATATATAAAACTTATCTTTCTGCACTCTTGTGCTGTTTTCCCGGGAAATAACACCATCATCTGATTAGAAAATGAGTCTTCTCAGTAATCAATGACGCCCAGATGCAACTGAGCGCATCAGGAGAGCAGGTTTTCCAATCCTATTAGGCCTCACTATAAACTGAGCTGATCAGCTAACGGCCCAAATTAACCAAACATAGACAATTTCATTAATTCAAGAACTCCAAATAGCAAATTGAGTGTACACATAAAAGAAAGCGTGCAAAGTGTAACAATTTCCTTTCGCCTTTCCAAACAACGCTAAAGCACACAACAATATAAAAGCAGCTTTACTAATCAAGTTCACATATAGGAGGCTAATTAGCCTGTCAAGTATTATGATGACTAGTAAATCTTGGAGGGTGACACAGTGGTACAGTGTTGCCACATCACACCTCAAGGGCCCCCGAATCGATCTTGAGCATGGGTTACTAACTGTGCAGAATTTCCATATGATTATCTGGTTTCCTCTCATCTACAAAAACATGCACGTAAATGTATGCTAAATTGCTCCTAAGTAGGAATGTGTGTGTATGGTGATCTGTGATAGACTGGAGTCCCATCCTGGGTGTATTCCCACCTCACACCACTTGTTCCCAAGACAGGCTTCAGATCCACTGTGACCCTCACCAGTATAAAGCAGTTAATGAAAGGTGAATGATGTAACTCTAACCAAGTAACTCTTAGGTTTGGTAAGCAAAATATGAAGAATGGGGCTCAGGTCTTTTCAATAGACTGTTGTGTTATGAGCTAATACTTGAAGCTAATAGGGTCATGGAAGTGATTTTAATCATATACCAGTGTTTCCCAATCCTGGGACTGAAACCTCTCTGGACTGTTTTAGTTTTCTGTGCTCAAACACACAATTTAACCCTCATCAGGAGAGCTGATGAGTTGAGTCAGATGGTTTGGGAGCTGGGAACACAAAAAAATGTGCAGTGCAAGGAGAAATGTTTAATTATAATGCTGCTGTGATCCATTTATTTCATCAACTCAATGTGGAAAACACATGCTGCAATCAAATCAGTGTCATTTATAAATACTAATGTTCTACAATAAAGCTTTCAGTCAAATTATATCTTTTAGGGCACTTTTTTGTCTGGTCCAGACTAACGTATGCTGTGCTAGTCAGGCACATCCATCAGCACATTATCAGTGTTCACTGCTTGGTCTCCTTAACCCTTTAACTCTCCAGCTTTTTAGAGCAAACAAACATGTGACACATGAAAAAATTGGAGGTGCCATTACTTCCTGATGTAATCTGCCATGAGAAAAGTCACTATAGTCAATATAAAAAGGGGCCACGAGGCAAAACCAACACTAAAAAACAGTGCCAAATATGCCCCAGACTGGGCTGGTGCAATAAATAACTCTAAACAAACAAACATTATGAGGCATGCGAGACATTATGGTGGAAGAAAGCACTCTGGTCCCCCTCCTCACTCTGTCCCTACAACACTGCTACATTCCTGCAGTGCAAAACTAGGAGCTCTTTCTTGCCCTGTGTTTGTTTCCAGAGCCGCCAGGGTGTCGGGGAACGCAAACAGGACGTGGTAGGTCAAAATGAGGTGGAAAATGAGGAGTCTGACACATTCATCACCTCTTAAAGGCAAAGCTGGTATGGGCCACTGTTATTATGCTGATTTACAGTCTGTCACAGGCCAGAGAAAAACTCCCCAGATGCCGTGCTGCCTAGGAGCTTGAGGGGGAGAAAGGGATGAGGGGGGTAATCAGTGAGGGATATGAAAGTGAGACAGGGAAAAGTGCAAAACAGGAGACAGAGTGGAACCTGAGTATTAGATTAGGAGAGTAAACCACAGAGTGGGATGGAGAACAAGGGAAAGAAACTACAGAGGGACATTTTCATTAAAAGGCAGACAAAGGAATGAGAGTCAGAGCAAGACGGAGACGAGACATAGGCTGAGAGTTACAGGAGCTGCACATATTCTCTTTTGTTTGAGAAAGTAGGTCATAGATTGGAGGAGAAGTTTGTCCCTCTCTAGTGAGTGGGCCCCTCTACTTGTGCTCCAGAAAGGGGGTTACAGCCAAGACCCCCATCCCCCCTGTTTCCTGTCCTAGAAAAAGGAAAAAGGGGGCTTCACTCAGTCTGTTACCCCAAAAGGTCTCTAAATCACAGATGTACAATCATGCAGATAAATACTAAAGGTCTCACAAATAAACAAAAACAAAAAAACAAACCTCCACATATGAAGGACAGTACACATATTGGGGCAGGAAAAGTTGGCCCTTCTTTCATGCAAGTTAGGCATCATTGTTCACTTACTTTGTATTGAAACCAGACATCTCTTGCTAATAGAAGCTCAGCCAGGGTTTGAGACATGATATTTGCAAATCCCAGAGTAAGCGCTCTGACATCATCCAACAATCACACCCCATTTTGAGGCTGCAGACTGATAAAATATACTCCTCCACTAGAAAACTCTCTCAGCAAATAATTGATGGCCATCTTCCCTGAGCAGGCCACACTTGAGTATCTTCTCTTTTTATCGTTTCTTTTTAAAGAAGCTGACTTCAAAAGCCCCATCGGTGATAAGGTATAGTGACACATTCTGCAACCTGCAGCACCCAACACGACAAACACTAATCCTTTCTAACTTTGTATTTGACACAAACACCACCACAAGAAAAGGGAAAAAGGTTAGAACTCTAAACTCTAAAGGCTCCTTTGATTTGTCTCTCTGGAGGAACTGGGTTTTTCCCAGTCAGATAGGGTTCCAAGTCCAACTCCTTTAGGAAGTGAAAAACGCTTAAGGAACCCTTTTGTTTCTCAGATTGATTACACAATATGGCCATTAATACCAATGCCTGGGAAAGCTTGCCGCACCAAAATGACACCTGCTAAAGGCATAAGTAATGTCTTGAAACTTCACATGATTGTATAAAAATCAGCGCAATCAAAATGTGTCAGTCGATCACTGAAGGATCCGCCCATATACTGACAAACAGCACATATTAAGTGAATTAAGTATTTAACTTAAATAGGTTGAACCTTTCTGATAGGGAAACATTGTTACAGTGTTTTACATGGAACATTATGAGGGATTAGCTGAAGAACCCTAAGACTGGGGATTCTACTTAATGTGTGCACAACAGCTAAGCACATTTTCACATAATACCCTGCATACCTTTTGTACCTTCTGGAGCATTAAAAGCTCTGCCCACTAGGGGGCAGGTCAGAGTTGAAGCACACCTTGTCAGCACCAGAATATTTCTTTAACCACTTCCTTTAATTGTGCACAACAAGGTGAACAGTGAAGATGACTGGAGATAAGGATAATATGTACGGTGAGAAAATGGCGGAAACAGTGGCAGCTGCACAAACATAATGGTATTTCAGGTCACCAATCACCTAGCAAAAACAAATAATATATTTCTCTCAAAATTAATGAGAAATGAGAAGTGACATCTTGCACCACATATTGCCCAAGCTGTGTATGTTGGTATTGCACCACAAGCAGGTGTCGTTTTCTTTTTGCAAATGTGCACAATAAGGTGCCAAACGAATGTAGTATGCATATGCCAGCCATCTTGTCACCTGTATGTGTATTTAAAACCAAGTATTACCTGTGCCTCAAGAGTCATAGACAATAGAATCATTTTTCTAACAGTGCATGCCTCGTATATTTCAGCACTCTTGACTGAAGCCTGACAACCTTCTCCCAAGGTCAGCAGTTCGACTCCATGTACTATATGACCAGTGTGTTGAGTGTTCTACAAAGAGTCTGTTATACTATTCACCACCATCTGATTGGTGTTTGTCCGTGTGTGTGTGTGTGTGTGTGTGTGTGTGTGTGTGTGTGTGTGTGTGTGTGTGTGTGTGAGCGAGCTATGAACAACAACCTTCTCATTGTCCTTGTTCGACTGACCCCAGTGAGAAACATCTCACATGTGCTTTTGAAGTGGCAGATTAAATTTACTGTTGCTTTTATCCACTGCCATGACCTCCACCACTCCACCTGAGAGTGTGATGAATGGTGCTATGGCATCTCACAGTGATCATGAGGAAATGGCCACTGGCACAGCCAAAAGTCCAACTTTTTTCTTCTGTCACCTACACAACCAGTTCATATTACATCTGGCGAAAATATGATAGCATTAATGTAAAGATAAAGGCCTTTGTATTAGTCTGGATTCCTATAACTCAGTAAAAATGCCTCAGGCATGTACAACTGGGGAAAAGAAAAGGTCTACTGAAGATATATAGCTCTACTGAGAGCATCTGGTTTCATCTGAATGACTTCATATGCCTCATATTAATGTTGCACTTAAGAGAATTGAAAGTGAGAGGTGTGTTTGATGGTGTGAATTAGAAGCAATACCTCAACTATGCTCTTTAGATCCCTCACATATGCCTGCTCTGTCTCAACGATCTCCAGCAGCACCCGCTGCAGGCGTGAAAGTTTCGGGAGGGTTGTGGAAGAGGAGGAGGCTGGGCCTGACAATGGCGTGAGGTCCAGGCTGATGTCAGAGCCATTGCGCTGGGGTAGTGATGGGTAGGCTGGAACAGCTCCACAGGGCAGTGAAGATGAGGAGGAGGATGAGTGGCCATCTTGCAGTGAGGCGGAGGAGGTGGAGGAGCTGAGGCTCGCTCCCCGGTCGCTGTCAGAACAAACAGTGTTGACGGAGGTGCAGCTCCCACGAGAGGTGCCACCAGAGGAGGCCATCCGGCTCACGATCCCACTCAGAGAGGAGACAGAGGAAGGCCGCTTAGCAGCTACACAACCGCAGAGTTGAGGAGAAAAATGAAAACACAGAATATGAGACACAAAGAGAGAGTGAAAGAAACTTAGTTTCAAGTCATATTGCTAGCTACTATTACTTTCTCTTTTGCCTTGGGTCTTGATAAAAGTGCTTACCATGTAGTTTTTTTCTTTTGCTAAAACCTATTAAGGCTTGAAAAAGTGACTGATCAAAAACATATCACAAACAATAGAGTGTAAGTGTGTAAATCACACAGCTTTGCAATGAAATGCTGCAACTACACTGAAAAGACAGGAAACAGAAATCACAACTTCCTGCCCTCAATTTCTTGGATGACCAAACATGTAAACATGTGATTTATTCAAAGAGAATGCATCCTGTGTTATCCAGAGTATCTAAGATACCACAGTAATGTTCTAACTGAAAAAAAAAAAGTATACAAATGTGCACAAAGCAGTCTGGCCATCATAGAGAGCAAAAACAGGCCACTGTGGAACAAAAGATGGGTATTATTTAGAAGGAGAGTGTACAGCCATGGCCTCTACAATGGTTGCCCATTTATGGAACAGAAACCAACTGAGATGTACAGTCCTCCATTTCCTGTGAACCAGCAGTCAACAGTTAGAAACCATGCTGGCTCACTGGCCAAGTCTTCCCTGGTCCCAAGTTTTGAAAGCACTCTGGCAATATCAATTGTCTGATTATGATGTAGGCTTCCTCATAAAACGCCTGAAAGCAAGTGTTTATCTTTTGCTGGCTATTTTCCAAAATCAACAGCAATATGGCAGCAGTTTCAAATGAACAAATGTGAAAAGGGGAGAAAAATAAGGCAAATGCCCTCCACTGCTAAGCATAGATCATTGCTAGCTGGACCGGTCACTTCATCAGCTGGTCACTTCAAGGTCAGATGAGTACACTATAGACTAGTTCCAAGGTTTTTATACTGAGTGAAGAAAGAATGCTGGGCCAAACTATTTCAAAGTTGAACATAAATTCTGTTTGACAAGTGCATGATGTGTGATAATGTAAAGCGGATGCATCCACTGGAACAGAGACAAACACAAACTAAATCATTATTTAGTCTTGCAGGCAAAGGATTTGATGTGGCTCTTTAGGAATTCGTCTTAGCTACAATAAAAAAGGGGAAATATGAGAGAGAGGAAGAAGGTTATGCTTCATAATTATTTTTAATAATATGGAAACTGGATGTCATCAACAAGGGCACAAATTTGCTGAAAAAATACTCAAATAATATGTTTGAATTGGGTAGCTTCCAAGCATTCACACTCTATAAATATTCTTGTCTGTAGCTTTGTTCAGAATACTGTAACATGGAAATATATATATATAATTCATAACGCCCATAACTACTGCTTTCATTATATACGACTAAAGATATGCTTTTACGAAAGTTCTAATCAAGCGTAAAACCATTTTTGAAGCATGACCGTAATTTATAAAAATGTCTCTCACAATCACACCAGCCATCTCAAATCTAACCCCTACAGTGATGGCCAGTAAAACTCTATTTGGCCTGTACTCATGGATTATATAGCCACTTTAAAAGAGAACTCAAAAGGAAACGAGAGAACCTACCTGATTCTCGCTGTGCAGAGCCACAGATTATATACAGAGAAAGCTAATGATGATCATCACCTTTGATTAGCTAGCTAGAGTAACAACAAGCATTTAAGCCTTTTTTACAGCTCCATTTGTAAAGCCCAGTTGGTAGAGTGCTAAGCCAGGGCACAGTAGCCAAGTTCTCAAATTACAATTGATTATATTTCTTTTTCCGCTAGTGACAAGCCAGCTCTCATGTCAGTTATCTGTCTGCTTAACAGCCCTTGCCCAGGAAAAACAGTTCAACTGAGATCACTGACAGCTAGAGTCATATGTGTTACAACCACACCCTTTTCTTCCTGTGTAACACATTTGCATGTTGCCTTGCAGAATGAGAAAACAACACTATATGCATGCTGAATTTCCCTAAATGCTAATGAAAGTATGTAATGCATTATCATACTTGTCTGCACCTCGATACCTTTGTGTTTTAGTCTACTTAAAGTTAGAAGGCAGATCATTATGGCATTTTTCACACTGCCCTAGACCCAAATAAGAGACATGTATTTATTACTTTATTACATTTATTAGAGTAAATATTGCAGTAAGTAGTAAGTCTTTAAGGGATCGCAATTGAGGATTAATTTCAGAGTGAGCCTTTTCGCTGTTTTCCGACGTTAATGGTGCTACTTCCTTTGTGCAGATTTTGCAAAGATGTAGAAATGTGGCACTCTGCACCTGCCTATGAGGATGTGGTCAAAACCTGAGATCGTGTGCTTTACTCTAAAAGTGTTCGATGCACATCACCAGGCAGATGTGCTAAAAACAGCCCAAACAGTTGAAACCTTACCAATATTTAATGTGATGTTTCTGCTGTCCAGCATTATTCAGTGTACAACAATATTATTTTATGTGGAAAACTTGCAAATAGTTTGTCATGTTGCTGTCAGCTTTGGATAAACTGGTGTCTTGTTGCTGTATTTTCTAAAACACCACTGCAGAACACACACGATGAATGGGTACTTTCCAGTAAACAAGTGAAAGGAACTAAGGGTTGGACTCTCTGTTGGCTGTTTATGGTTATATAAAATAAGACAGTGTTAAGCAAGTGTAAATATGTCTCATGTGATGCAAAGCGCTCAAATACGTGTTTCCTTAGGACCAAAAAAGCCTGATCAGAGGCCCCGCCCATCAAAGAGAAATGAGCAGTCCTAAACAAGTGCGATTGTCAGAATATTTTATAATATAAGCAAGATTTATTTGTAATGTAGGAGGAGACTACAATCTAAAAATACAGAAATCCTCAACTCAGTCCTCTACATTCAGCTCAGGGTTAAATTTCTATCATGCACATACAAATTTTGGTCGTTTATTTCCACTGATGAATTATTTATTTTTATTTTTTACTTTCAGGTGTAAATATGAGCTTTCTTATCATGTCACTGTATGTAACTTTCATCTCTGGAGCAGTGGTTCTCAAAGTTGGGTCCAAAGACCCCCAGGAGTCCATGAAGCATATCCAGGGCATCTGTGATGTTTTAAATTTATTTTTTACTTGGTAACAGTGGTGGAAATCACAACCTACCATTATCAAAGCTGTTATATTTATGTCTGAGTTCTTATAGTTATTATTCTCTTTTATTGGTCATCTTAATTAAATGTATCCAAACCTCAGTAACTTAAAAACAAGGAAATAGGAAAATAATTGGGGTAATGTCAACTTAGACCTCATCATTTCTGGTGGTGGAAAGTCCAAAAATTAAAAGCTTTATCACTCCAATATTATTACTATACAGATTTAAACACTGAGACTTTTTTTCTTCATCCATCAAAAATTGTCTGTTCCTTTGAATTAATTATTTTTTCTCTTTCATTTTTCAGCTGACAGTCTTATGGAGGTTACATCCTCTGGCTACCGACCTTGGTTACTCGGCTTCTTCTGGCTATCCCGGCCCGCCCCCTCAGGCATGGTGTGTATATGGCACAGGAAGTATAAACCTGCAAAAGACAGTTTATTTTAAAATTAGACCCAATGAGACAAAATGAGATTAGATATGTATGCTTTTGTACAGCATTCTGTACAAAGAAATTCTTCCAATCAGTCAACAAATCAGTTCTGAGTACTGAAACTGTCAACGCCCCAGTCTGCTGCATGTCAAGAACATGTTCAAAATGAAAGCTTCGAAGTGGTATGGAACTGATGGATATTTCTTACCACAAAGGCCAACAGAAATATTGAACTGTGTCATTTACAACTGCTCTTTGTTCCATTGTGTTTTTGTAAGCAAACCCGATGGACTCACCAGCGGTGATACACAGGTAAGATAAATAAACATAGTAGCTTTTGCTGATTAGCTTAGAATATGATTTTCTTTCCACAGTACTTCATTCTTTTAGTACAGACTGAGAAAAGCGAAAGGCAAACCCGCCCTCTTTATCAGTGGTGCAGTGCTTTCCGTTTCTTTCACTCAAAGAGGAAGGCTATGGATACAAAAAAAATTACTGGGGGGAAAATGCCTACATTCTGAGCCAAAGCAATTAAAGAGCTGAAATCCAGTAGAAGTTGCTTGAGAAACAGGGGGTGGGAGGGACTTGTAGAGGCTTTCTTTGCCTTTCTGAACCTCTGTCTCCCTTAGAAGAGGAGAAAGCCGAACATATGTAATGGTTGGCGTGGACACAAGAATGTGCTCTTCTCTTGTTCATGCAACGTGTTGAGCATTTGTCCCGTAAGTCCAACAGGAACTGCTGTTACAGTGAAAGGAAATAACAGGGCCGACAGGGCTCTGTCTGCAAAGCACTGGTGTTTATTTATGGTGTTACTATAGACTGTCTCTCAAGTGACACCTGCCCTTGGCCTTTACTCCCATCTTGCCCTCTGTCACAGAACACCACCAGCAGGGGGTCTAACTTCACAATGTTACCTAAATAGAGCTTTCGAGCAGATCTCCATAATTCAAACAGGGTTAGAGGTTCGCCTTTCCCCCTGGCTTTTTGTTTTACTACCAAAGAGTTAACACTTTCTTTTCCTGAACATTGATTTATGTATGTCAATAAAACGGTGTGTATAATCTCACGGTCCATATACCTGAGAGAGACTGTGCTAGTGGCTGAATAACTCCTGCTATTGAGGCCCTGCTGTTTGCCTTCATACTTTTGCTGTTTAGAACTTTTGCAAACATTGCGATTTCCAAATTACTCTGGCATAATGCCCCGTAGTGTCCTTTCGTGTGTTTTTCAGCACAGTGCCTTGGGTCTTTTAGAACCTCATTTCCAGTGTTGCCTAATTAAAAGGCATCTCACTTCCTGTAACTGCGAGCATGAAGGAGGCTCCGTGGTTAGACCCCATGTATACTTTTTTGGCTCCAGAGCTTGTTTGTTAAATTCCAGAAACAGAGTTG
The DNA here is from genome assembly GCA_037577455.1 of Pangasius macronema. Lineage (NCBI taxonomy): Eukaryota > Metazoa > Chordata > Actinopteri > Siluriformes > Pangasiidae > Pangasius > Pangasius macronema. The sequence goes on from CM074958.1 coordinate 9,161,320, forward strand.
CAGCAAGAAGTTCCTCCTTTACCATTGTGAAAGTTCTAATAGAGGGTGAGTGCCTCCTCTGGGGGCTGGGGGTATTTTGAGGCCGAGTGGAAATGGACCAACATCTGGTTAACTGACCCAGATGTTAGAGTGACGCTTACACACTACTCTGTGCCTTTTAATGTAGAGCTACGTCCTACGTGTCAAAGTGCATACTCAGAGCGATCTAACATGCTCCTCAGGCAAAATGCTGTCATGATGAAAAACACATGAAGGGGAGATTTTTAAAACATATAATTTCACATGTAGCAGTCGATCCCTCATGGCATGCTTTCAGGTGCATCTGCATGCTGTCCGAGCCCTGCTCCTGACAGTTACAGACAGAAAGACACACACTCCCGCTGACATATGGGAGCACAGCTGGACAGCTGTGTGTGTATGCGTATGCGCATGTGTGGACGGGAAAGCAGGGAGTTTTTTTTTTTCTTTTTGTGAGTGATTGCGGAGGCACTAAAGAAGTCCAGGTTTAAAACCCTATGTGTGAGAGAGACCTGGGTTTAAGAGTTGTATAACTTAGAAATGACTAAGTGCATGCATTACGACCTAATATGGTGTGTCCCAGCTTTCTCTTAGCAGAACCATGTGTAGACATGTCACATGTAATGAGTAATCTCGCCTACATAGCACATTTGCAATAGTATAATAGTGATGTCATTACAGTGTAATGTGAACGATTCAAATGACCTCTATCGTAACTTGTGGTTTTAATGGAAAAAAAGAAAGAAAAGAACATTAAACATATTGCCCATGTTAGTCATTATCAACATTTAAGTTTAACACATTTTACAAATGAAAACTTGTGAGTGTAGGTCTCACATGTACTAGTTTCAAAAGCCAGGTCTCCAGGATTCACTAGAGAATCTGGTATGTTTTGTTAATGAATGTGGCCAAGAACAGAAAGTGCCAGCATGACTGATATGGCAGACAACCAGCCAGAGACCTTTTGCTATAGCCCTTCGGCAAGATATTTTCATTTATTCGCCACTAATTGCTTCAAACAACATTCCTTAATACCTGTTTTAAACATAATGCTGTAAATTTTATTCAGTCCAGTCATTAAGTCCATTTTCATGTGATGAAGCCCAACAAAGGGAACTCCAAAAGGGGGACCACCCACGGCAGCCATTTGTAGGGTTGTTCCATACTGAGGTGATGAAAAGCAATTACTATAAAGGGCCCTCCAAAACAGCCGTCCACGAAAGGAACACCGGACGGACACTTTGCGCCTGAGATTCTCTGCCCTGTTTTTACTCCGAATTCAACAATGGCCATGGCAGTCAAGTTTACTTATAAAGGTAGGTCAAGTTCAAGGACAGGTAACAGGTAAATGCCAACAATGTCAGTATGGTCAGTGAATACTGGCTCCTCAACCTCAGCTACAACACTCAAGTTCATAATTTATCTCAACTAGCATCCTAATTTAAACCAGCGTGGCTATGATCAGGCAGCTGCTAATAATGAATGAATGAATGCTGTAAATGCATGTTAATGAACATGGCCTTTTTTGGTCCTGCAAGCTTTATATCTCACTCACACCCACACAAAAGGAAATGTATTCATGTTCAGTTACATCCCTATTATATTGAGATGCTCATTCTTGTTTACATGTCAGTGATTACGTGGTGATAAAACACTGGCTTCAACTTTGAAAAGTGACATTTTTGCTTTCCAAATGGCCATTACCTTCAGCCCCTATGATCTCTCACTATGTAACTTTCACAGAGAGTAGGGCATTGTATTGATCACTTCAGAATGTACCACAGCCTATATGTTGTTCACTGTGCCACAGTATTCAAAAGCTTCTTTTCCCACTGGAAACTGGAACATGAAAGTGCATATACATGGTGCAAAGGGCCAATCAGATTACAAAGTTCTGAAGCTTGTGGCCAGAAAACTGTACCAAAGGTATCAAATGCTTTGTGGCCAGCACTAGCACACTTGCATTCATACAAAAAAAACACTTTGTGGGCACTGTATTTATTTGTGTAACTGTGTGTGAAAGTACAAGGTTATACTTTGATGTTCAGTAGTTGAACAGCTCACTGAGGAAGCCCACCCAATGTACCCAAACACAAAAATAAACAGTGAAGACACTGCAGAGGAGAGACATGAGCACCAGCCTGCTTGTGCCATTGTCCACAAAGAGGGGCCGTCATTGTTTCTTTTCCAGCTGACCTTCACATTTCCCAGTGGACTCAACCCCCCTGTACCACCATTTTCCGGACTCTTCGGTCTCCTCCTCATTCTCACCAAAAACAAAGGCCCTCTCTTGCAGCCTGGGCAGCAACAATGAGAAATGTTTGGTTGAAGTAGATGTTCGTACTTACACAGCAAACAGTGCAGTAAAGAGCAGACAAAACCATTTCATATGTGGTCCTCAAACACCAGGGTGAAGAGGAAGTAGACTGTTTGTTAGATTGTCCTCCATGTTCAAACAGTCCATAAAAAACTTCTCTAAAGCTTGATGTGTTGCAAGTAACAAGTGGTATCGTAACTGTTCTGCCTTCAACATCAATATCCTAAATATCCTAAATGGACACTATTTGGTCTTGTAAATACTTACCCTAACTTACAACAGATGTGGGCTGTACTCTTTTATTAGTAGACGGCACATCTATCTACCTATCTAAGATTTCTGGTTCAATTAGCTTCTCTGCGTAATCTTCTTCTCCAGCCCATATGTTATATGAATTATGTGTACAAAATAATTCCATGAAACTAATATTGTGTACATATTTCATGCACTTGGCATGCTCTAAATCAGACATTCTGAAGTTGTGAAAGACTGGACCACACTTGGCAACTCCCTGAAAGAACGGAGCAGCTGTGTGGTTTAGTAATCGGTTACATGTGAAAATACACACCAAAGCACCTACTTAGGAAATAACACAATTGGTTATAGTTCTGGACTGTAAGACTGAGGCATTCCTGCAGGCAGCCCGTGACATGGCAGGGAGAAATCTTCTAATGACATAATGATAAGCAGCTCGGGTTGAAAATCCGAACCTAAGTCGTTCTGGCTGTCTGTGAGGCATCATAATTTCACATAAGTGTGGTTGTTATCCTAGAGTGCATACAGTTAGGGTAAAGGGTTTGACCAGGAGAGCTGCAACATCCAAACTTTTCCAAGGCACTATAAAAGTGTCATCGGCTGTAGTAAAGAATGAGGCTGTAAAAAAATGTCTGGAGAGCGAATGTTATCAGCTTGAGACTCTCTTACAAGGGAAAATCCTTTTGTGTCTCTGCATTTGACTAATTATAGCTGGCAAGCCATGCTAGAATGTAGTAAATAAAGTCCTAAGTGTCTGTATATCAAATAAAAGGTGACAGATAATTAAGGACTGCTATCACTTAATCATGGGTGGGTGGAAGTTAGATGGTGTCTATATTTAAAAAAAAAAAAAAAAAAGATAAAAGAATTTGTACATGGCGCCTGAAAAATGAATGTCTATAAAAAAGTATGCCAAGGATGATAATTAAAAAGGAATAAGAAACTATAAAGACGGTAATGATTCATACAAGGGGGAAGACACAGGGAGATGTGCTGAAAGGGTGTCAGACGTCTGAGACAGCCCTGTCCATCCACGGAGCTGATAAGTCAGAACAGGGAGGTGGGCTGAAAGATTCATAGAAGACAGTAACAGTTGATAGAGACAGACAGGGTTACTTCTGAGTCAGCAGGCAACGCACAGCCTTCATGAACCACCTCACATTCAGAATCGTAAACGCAGCTGTAGCGCCACTGCTTTCTTCCAGACTTACTCCCCCTTTCAACTAAAGCCAACTTCTATCTCCTCCACAGGCCGCCAGTGTATCACTGGGCTGCAAATGCTGCTGCAAAAGGGAGATGAGCGTAAAACTATGCTTTTGGTTTAGCAGGAGAAAATGTGAAGCTGCCTGTTATGGATGTGTTAAACTGTCTCCATCAATATGCTCACATGGCCATCTACCATATCTATACATCATCACCATCATCTCGTCAATATTGTTACTCTAGTTCATGATGCAATGCAAAACTAGATGTATGCAGGCAAAATTTATGGGCTGGGTAATCATAAAGAGTGGGACTATTATACTGAAAGAGTATTAAGCATAACAAATGGGCTGCAATGGTTTTATTGCAGTAGTTGGAGACAATTTCTGGCTTTTATTCTAAAATAGGTCTTCAAAGGACCTGAGCCTGTTCCAGTTCTTGGCAAAATTTAAAAAATGCCACAAGAGAAGAGACATGGTTTAGAAAACTGCCAGAGTGTTAATGAAATATCATCCTCTTGATACAAAAAGCACAGGATGCACTACAGACGTATACAGTCTGTAGTCATGTTGTATGATACTGTGCAGAGAACTGGGAAGATCATCATCATTCCTCTTGTTGGGGTTTAGAAAAAAAAAAAAAAGGAAATGAAGATACAGGTTATTCCATTTACATGCTCATGAGGATGGGTGTTGCTTTCTTGAAAAGAGGAACATGCAAGGCGCAGGCTACTTGTCAAAGTCTCTCTACAGCAGAGGTGTGAGAGATGAGTGCTTTCAAAGTAAACATGTAACTTTTCCATTCAAGGCCCTAAACATAAACTTAACATGTTTTAGCTCAGTTCCCATTCTTTCCCATTCTTCTCTGTGACTCCAAATGGCAAAACCTCACCCTTTCTCCTCAAAGACTCCCAGGGTTGCTATCTACGAAATATCTTTTCCCTGTGATACGCAACAATATTAAAGATAAACAAGTAGCTGGGAAAAGACAGGAATCTCTTTCAGGGGAAATAATTCCATGTTTTGCTATGACAGGGGTATTAGCAGGAGTGTTAGGCCAGAATCCGTGACTGTCATGTTTTGCCAAGTTCTACATATATGCATCCAACAGGTCCACAGTGTGTTTACACAGAAAATAACCAGAAGTTGGGTGCTTTTCCAAGAGACAGCGTTTGGCAGACAGTACATTCTGTGTGTTGCTAAGCTTTAGCACAGGTGCATACGGAGCAAGCATTTCTTTTGTCAAATAATCCATTTTGTTAAACCAATCCATATGTGATCAGAATTCTTCGTCTCAGTGATACCTGGCATGCTCAGAGTTTGGCATGGTTTAAGGATTCAGGATTTGGTGTTTGCTTTTGCAGACTCTCACATGGGTTGTCTACACACAGTATTTGTATTGCGTTCAAAGAGCACATGTTTTTTTGCATGTAAATAACAACACTTGCAAAATTCTATTATGTTTTCAGATTTTTAATTATGATTAATGTCCTTGTGCTGGCACAAACCAGGGCCAACTCTTGGCATGTGAAAGCAATTGAGCACTAAGGCCAATCTGACTCTGATGACTGTCATCCCTAGCATGACAGCTAATAAAGCAATTTATTCCAGGCTCAAGTAAATGTCTGAATATAGAGCAGGCCATGTTCTGAGCTCTGAATAGTCGGCATTCCAGTTGCAAAAGAAAATAAAGTCAGTTGAGCAAGAGGGGCCAGAGAGCAGGGCCAATGCTCCAGGAGTCCGCATTGCATTTATCTACAAGCAGATCTGTTTCTGAGGGCTATTAAGCAAACCTCCTTGACTCCAAAGAATCTGTCTAAGCTACAGCTAAGCTAATAAATCAGAGTGACAGGAATGCATTTGGGAATTTAGGCATATAAATGTTGTGTAACAATGTATGGTCCATAAAATACAGATTAATGATCAATAAAAGTTCAAAGTCAATTTGCTAGTCAAAACAACAGGTTATACAACTCGCCTAAACATTATACTGACAAATTAAAGTTATTAGCCTAAAACGTCCCATGATGCCAAGAAGGCACTTAATTTCACTTAATATAAAGTCGAGGGGTTATAAACTGAGTAATTTTCTGGTGAAACAGCTAAAGGATATCAGATTACTATCTTAACATGCTTTTTAGTAGGCTATGGTAGTATGGTTACTATGTGTGCAGAAGACTTTTCCCTCTAATGATGTACTGTAGAACTGTAGATCAGTGAGTGAAGAGCAGAGGTTCTTGTCTTTACTGACTGAACTTTCTATTGTTCTACAGAGCATCGTTTCCCCCATTCTGTAGGGGAAAGAGCTGCACCACATTGACTGGGGCTTGATTCATAGCCTACTGATTCATGGTGAGAGTCGGTTCAGTAACTGAATAAAGTTATAGAGTTATAGAGTAGTCTTTTGGTTTTAATAAAACCTTATCAGCCACTCACTCCTAACACAACACAACACATTTACTAGCTTTAACTGAAACAAAATGCTGCATGACTTATCCCTAATAGGAAGCACACTAGTTGCTTAGACATGAAGTGTGCGTTAGACGCCAGGGAAAGGTTTGCTTGGCATCATCCTGAGTATTTAACTGACACAAGCTCTATCGAGGTGCTATCTTACCTTCACAGGTGTGCAGATCGGAGTCATCAAAGGTCCCGAAGTCGTGCACTGGGATGTGTCCTTCCCTGGAAAACCTTTTCCACGTCCGTCGATGAAATAGGTTTCCCAGTCAGGGCGCATTAGCGGGACTCTGTGCGTAACATTGGCGCAGGAGAGGAGAAGAGCAGCCGTGCTGTCCGCTGCGCCTCACGTCCACGGAGGAAGAGAGATCCACACTGCTGTGTGTTCAGCTCGCGCTGCTCGGGGACGTTACTGCACCACTGAACGCCCACTAACGGCTAAAGGTCACACGTCACCCCAGCGGCTACACTGCCGGTTACGAGGACACGAAAGGCTGGAAGAAAATTCGGCGAAACTCATCTATATTTGCATACTTCCTATTTTCCAGGTCTTCGTCTGTGGCAGTAAACCGTGTGACGGGTTTGAGGAGAGGACACTCGCGTGCGCAGTCTTAGGGAGGGCGCGCGCTCAGCAGCCTCTCACTCATACTGTATGAGCTAACTCATAAGTGGTAGTTTATGGGAAATAAAGTTAAGACCTTGTGATACGGGATGGCTATGGTGAAGGGCAGGACCAGCCTTTCTAGGAGGGGGGGGGGGGGGGTCAGCACAATGACACAGATCCAGTTCTGACAAGATACTGTAGTCTAGTATGTGCACATCTTGTATAAATCAAGGGAACTGAACTAATGTGTAGGCTATATAATTAGATGGTTTTATGATCTGAGGTTTCGCCAGGGGCTGCAACTGTATCTGCCTGTGGTCCACCGAGTATTTCAATAATGCACTGAGATCATCTGAGATGCAACATGATGCAAACCAAATAGTAATAACAAGAACAGAAGAGTGAACCTAATCACAATCTTTCTAATGTAGTTACAAAATAGTTAAACAAAAACTAATCAACAGCTAATTTTGTGTTGGCTTAATTCCAGAGCACAATATGTCTTTGTTTTCCCACACTGACACTGGTTAGCTAAGCCAGTCATGTTTAGTTCATGCTAGCCTTCTCCAACATCATTAGTCCTCCATAGCTCTTTTGACAACTTACTTGACGATCCATAATCTCAAAATGATTACACCAATGGGATAGCTGATGGCCAAGACATGCACTCTGAAATTCTTAGTGCTGACAGTTTAATTTCTTCATCCTATGCTTTGTATCAGCATGCTAAAATCTAACATTTAAAGTCTTTTTTTTTTTTTGACATGCTGGAATCATTCCCTGTGCTACCTTCACACACAAGAGAATAAAACGATTGGTTCAATTCCACACAAATGTCAAACTTAGTATGGAAAAATAAAGATGTGAGCACAGTGAAAAAATACTTTTAAAATCTTTATATTTCACTGTACTGAACATCTATATTTCACTTCTCTGGCTGAATTATAGAGAAAATTGCATCATATCAAATACATGGAGTACTGGTTCAGACACGTCACGTCCAGTAACGCAAAAATGTCACATCCATAATGGTAGTATTTTTTCTCAACATTTTTTTTCAATTCTATACTTTTTGTGTTCATTCAAGTCTGTTTCATATTAAACATATGAATGTATGAATGAATGTTATAATGTCACATTCCTAGCACTGGAATTTATATGAAAAGCTATTAAGGTTATGCTTGGGGCTAGCAGTTGTACCTTTCCTTGAAACTGGGACTTCATTCAACAGCTCATAATGTGCAACAACACTTACTTGTTCTCTGTCTTATGACTTTTACCTGACATCAGGCACAATCAATTATGCTGGAAATGAGATGTGTTACTGTACTATTATTATAAGCCTATTTTTAACCTGTGCTTAACATGGACTCCTGCTAGCTGTGAGACCCTGAGCAGCAATTTAATTTGCTTATGCGCAGAGCTGAACGTTGACACAAAAGGTGGTTCAGTGCACAGTAGTCATTTAGTCAAGAAAACGAAATGCTTTCACATTTAATTAGTCTTACACACAGCCCAAGGAGTCATAAACTGTGCTTTCAGTCAGGGCTAAAGTATGAAATTCTCAAAATATTTAGATTATGTAGATTATTTAAACATTTAGAGTAATATTTAGATGCTCATGAATTTATTCATATACAAAACTTAGACCTCTGTCTTTTAATTCAAATGGAAAACAGGGGAAAAATGGGGGGTTAACTGCAAGCTAGTTTTGTGTATTAGTCTAAAAAAAAGAGAGATCCAATCTCATTCACCGTATGATAAAACTTTACGAGGTGTCATACCATCGTAGACCAAACTGACATCGGTCTCTAAGATGACTTCATTATGTGTCACACCTCTGTAGTTCACACAGGAAAATCCCCAGTGTTGCATGAACTTGTATTTTGCTGGTCTTAAATATATGCAGTAGCTGTTACTTCAGCATAGTTCCAGCTCTGAGTCAGGACATTTCAGACAGTACCAGAGACGTGAGGCAGTGAAATCATCCTGTCTCTTGACTAAACAGATGTTCAGGTACATTAGCTGTCTAAATAGATTAAAGGAAGAGTCTTCATGTTTTCAATTGACTGTTGGAAACCTTAAATTAAGGGAGTGTGCCGAAAGCAACTCCATCAATGGAGCCCTGTATGAGAAATATGAATGATGAGCATTTTTCGTTCCATAAATCAGAACATTTAGACTCAGTAATAAACACTGTGTTCGCTCACAGCCATTTTATAGGCTATATAAGAATCGGCAGCTATGTGCAAATAAACACGCATATACACATAAATGGTTATTTTCACACAGAAATATTTAGGAGAATGAAGAGTGAAAGATGTGGTGGGGGTGAAACACATTCCAGTCACACAGTTAACTTCTACACAAACAAACAGGAGAGCCATTTTGTTGCACAGGGTGGGGGCACAATGTGAAGAATGCTCACTTCCAGCTTTAGATCAACAGTTTTGACACAAAAAGAGAGCAAAGCCTTTTCCACATCACACATTATGTTAGTGTGATTATCCCCAAAGGCTGCTATTATATTAACAGATTAACTATTATCAGATTATTTTCCTTTCCATGAAGTTTCTTGGAATGTGTTTTAATGACTATTTGTTTTATAACCATAGCACAAGGCCTTGCTTTCATTGTTTTAATAGTTTTATTTTTATTGGAATGACCAGGATGAATCATGCTTATTTTAGATTTATTTAGCTCATTTCAGATTGATAGCTTAAGTATACTTCATAATGTCATTTTGTGTCAGGACTCATAAAAGTAGTCACAGGTACCTGAAGGCATTCAGGGCTCTGACGCATAGATGAAGCTGAGGAAACCTTCCTGCTGTGCACCAAGCAACTCAGTCTAAAATGGGAACTTGGACTTTGTATTTGCGGAGTGCGCACTGGAGAGCTTTTCCAAAAAGCATCTCACAACAGGAGTGAGCATAAAGGAATTCTGCATTTCAGCACAAGTAAGACGATGAAGGCCAAACAGGAGTTGTAGAGTTTTCCTCCACTCTGATGATGGCCTAAGCAGTCTGGGGTATGACTGCTAGATAGATTTCAGAGGCCTCCAGCATGGAAAACTGGAAAAGTTCCTGAATATTTTGCCATGCATCTCTTTTGCATTCTTGGACAGCCATGTAAGTTCTCCTTTTCCAGAACCGGTTGTGCAAATGATATAAAAAAATAAATAAATAAATAAATTTAAATTAAAAAAAGGACAGTAGTGTTGTGATCTGTTGCTTACTGGAATGGGACTGTTGTGCAAAATTACCAGATTCCTGCTTTGAGGAGACAAAAAAAAAACACCACAGCTGAAATTCTGCTAGAGAAAGCCCATAAATTACACTTTAAGTGACCTAGATATATAGAGACAAGTTGGCCCGGGTTTCCCTTTGCACTACCCACATTTCAACAGGCACGAGCTGGAGGCTCAGGCTTGGGTTACTCTAATTACAGAAGTCTGGTCACTGGCTCTAACTTAGAATTGTTAAAACAGCTTGAAACAGTGGTGACTGGCACCAGCCACCTCACGCCTGCCAGACGCAGTTACCCCATCTACCCAAAATCACAGCTCTGTAAATCACGAGTTGTACACTGTCTTTCTGATTACTGAGTCAACGAAGATAACTCTTACATTTGGTCGTAGTTCTATCGTCAGTTCCAGAGTTACTGTACAGCTTTATTCACACTTAAAAATAAGTCAGTATGGGAATAGGTTGACTGTCTCTATGAAGCTGAAGACTTGCTGGAATAACTGATGATTCATATTCACAGCAGGAGGGAGGGAATACACATGTGGAGCCATAGTGGGGTCTCTGTTGGTGGAGACCAATTACAAACTTTTGCAGGACGTCAGGACCTTGTTGTCAAGAAAAAATTTGGAAGCTTGAGAAACACATTATCAGATATTGTGCATGTATATATAATTGGGCTGTGAGGGACAAAAAAAAAACCACCTACTCTCCACTACGTTATTGTGTCGACATGTTCGTGTGCAATGAGTTTCGACGTGCACCCCCAAAAAGGATCGGAATACATTTTTATATGAGAACAATTCTATGGTCATTTTCACCAAATATTGTGCCTACTTGCAATTAATAATTACATTCTAGAGAATACAGAACAATAAGCAATGAACTGATCTCCATTAAAAGAGAAGCACAGCGATAGACATCGAAAAGCATTTAGACAACCAGAACTCTTTTCAAAGGAAACATGAATGGGGTGATGTACTGAGAGGAGAATTTAAACTAACAGGCCAAAAACTAAACCTGGGAAGAAGTTGGATATTTCAACAAAACAACAACCCCAAACCTACAGCCAAAATAACTCAGGAATGTGCTTGATGTCTTAGCCAATCTCCTTACTTGAATCCCATTGAAAATTTATGGAGGATTTTGAAATTGTGAGTCCATCAGCAGAGCCATCATAACCTTGGGGGTGCTGTAATTCCTATATAGATGTAAATACCCTCAAATTAAAGCTGAAAGTCTGCACTTTGAGCTCATATTTGTTATTTAATATTATCTCAAGTATACTCTTGTAGACAGCTAAAACAATAATCATCATCATCCTCATCATCATCATCATCATCAATGTCACTGTCCAAATATTTATGGACCTGGTGGAATAGTATGGTATAATAGACAAATGTACAAAGTATTCAACCTGCTCCAAGTATTCATCTTTTTTATGTCGTTAATATATGATTTTATGTTCTGTTGCTTGGGTTTCATCCGTTGATCAATTAATAATTAGTAACGTTTTATGTTACCTATTATATANTATATGTTTACTTTTAATGCAATGCTAGTTACACCTTAAGTGTCTGTCATGCAACTGAAATTCTACACAAAGCTAGTGTTAAAAACGTCCAACATAGAATTTAGGATAGACTTCACACTCTGATCGATGAGCCTGGTGCAACTGACTGCAGAGGAAGAGGCCTTTTATTTTCTAGCTGTGTCAAGCACTGAGTTACATGACGGGTAAGCATACAGTAATTCATTGACTTTGCGTTCAGTGACCAAATGACCAGCAGGAAACGACTCGAACCTTTGGGGAAGTAAACAGAAAGTCGCATCCTGTCTCTGTCCATCTCACACACAGCCTGTAAGACCATTTGCTGTCTATGACTTTGCAGTTGATCCTAGTGGAGTCTAACGCTTGGTAAAATGCAGTGCCAGGCCCTCCACCTGTTCCTATGGCAGCAGAGAAATGGGGCAGAGCTTTGCAGCTTGGAATCTGTTGCCACAGCTGGTGCAGTAACTTTGTTTGGGTCCACTTGGTTTCTGTGCTTGTAAATGGATGCTTGGAATATTTGAGCAGTCTACCTCTTCTTTTCCTGTCTGTTTACGTCTGTTCAGAAAATGTGTTTCAGAAAATGTGTTTCTTCATCGTACCGACATATACTAGCACACTTTTAGCCTAAGCTGTTTTCCAGAAGAAAAAAAAAACAGAATTAATTTTTAACAGAAGATTCGCTGATAATCAGCACTGTGTGATCAGTGATTGCTAACATTCAGAGGCAGACAGTCAGTTATCGTTTCTTACTATAAAGAAAATATCATTTTAAGAATGTGGTTTAAAGTTAAATTATAACGTGTACCTTTGCTCAGTTACATTTCATTTTAAAACCTTCTTTTTTCTTTCTTTCTTTTTTTTTTACATGTTTTAAATGTTTTTTTTTTACATTTTCAGTTAGACCTTCCAAGTACATGTTACATCTAAAACATCATGGCTCAAATCTAAGTTTTTCTTCCTTCAAGCTTAAAATAATTTTTCAGTCATTTTAAAAACAAAGGTCTTTGTATACGTGTCCACGCTTGGTTTTTCATTTCATTAACTTGCTTTTCAAGTTACTTTAATGGAAAATAAGAACCAACCAAATCTCATTTTTAAAAAACTGTCAATGCAATCAAATAAGAGCATGTGGATCTTCTGTTTTCTCATCTGTCAGTGGACATTTGAAAGGTACTTTCACTCACGATGGATATTACAATTATTCCTCCATTTCTTTAAGAGAGCGATATCCATATCCACCAAAATGTTCCCAGTTTAGAGAGGGTGACAAATAAATTGGTTATCTTTTTAATGTGACTAATCGTTTACTTTAGAAAATACTCTGTACAAACTCTTAGAGCATGTGATATCGCATCCCTAGACAGGTGCTGGAATAGGAGAGGAGTAATGATACTATATGTCAGTAGAGGACTTAATAGATATTAGATGGAGTCAATAGAATTAATCTTTGTTTTTCATCATTTATTGTTTGTTGAGTGTAGTAGGCATAAGGATCCCATTTTTACTTATCTCTAGACCATTGTTCTCAAACTTGTAGTGTGCACATTCTTGCTTTCTCGTTTCTTTCGCTTTTCCTGGCTTCAACTTTGTGTTGCAAAAAAGGTCAAACATCATAATTGATAACATATTGCTTCTAAACTCTTCCTCTTGCTTGTGCTCTCTCTCACACACACACACACACACACACACACACACACACACACACACACATACACACACATTCACAATTACAGCATATGGTTAATTCTGTAGCCACTAATCAAACGCAGCAGGAGTCAGCAGGAGTAAGGCAGTGTAAAAAATCTGACATTCCCTGAGTCTTTATCACCCCACTTCCTGGAAGGCATAACGACTGACTGAGAAAGTACCAAGTCTTACCATTTTTCTTTCTAGTTAATATGCCTAATCTCTAAAATCCCACAGACCACTATTTGTTAGGATATCTGAGTATTAGAGGATTTGTTATCTTTTCTGTGGTGCACATTATCCATTTGTAGCCATTGTTAAAGTCGCCTGCTTTTAAGTACATTCAGACCAACAGTGTTATCTCCATGGAAATAAATGAAATATATATGTTATGGACCACTGTGATATCAAACAAGATTAAAAATGAAAATTACTTATTGGATTGTGACCAATCGCAAATCTTACTGATATGGCCCTGTTGAACCACAATCACCAAACATGGTAATAAGTGTTGAAACAATTAAACCCCAACCAAAAGCATTCCATGTGGGACTATTCGTGGCCATGTGGTATGTTTTCTATGTTATACAAGGCTTCCAAATTAAATAAAAGCCGATCTGATTGTCCTGGTGAGTGTTTTGTTTTTGGGACTTTCTTTGTGTTACTATTTTACACCATAGAACTTCACCGTAAAAGCTAAGACATCAGTAATAATAATAAAAAAAGGCCACCTAGTCACAGGTATGCGTAGGGAATGCTTGCCAGAACTTATAATCAGTGCTCGGAAATTACAGAGTACCTTTCACCCCAGAGCCGCACAAATCTCATGTCACGATATGCTGAATGTAGAACAGTTGGTAATGGTGCTTATCTGATCTCAGCTTGCTGTTATGTAACAAATCAATTCACAGCCCACTTAGGGATGAAAAATGAGAGAACGTGGCTCTATTCTTTTTTGCTCAGTTGACGTACAACTTCTTTTTTCCTGACCAATTCCAAATGCTATTTACATTTTTGAATCAGCACCAAACATTCTTTCCTTCTGATTCTATCTTGCAAAAATACAATGGGGCATTATTTTTTACGGGTGAGTAGGGAGGCAAAGGAGAGAGGGAATGGAATGAGGGTAGGAGAATAAGAAAGAGGAGAGAAAAGGGGCGATGACCTGAAAAAACTCCCTGACCTCATATCTGACATCAGATTGTGGCCACTCCCATCAACAAAGATTTGTTCATTTGAAAATGGCAATAGCCCATAATCCTTTCGTTGTCATAAATACAACTGATTGCTCATAAAGTTTCCCACACACATGCTTGGCTTACCTAAAGGTTACCACCCACAATTCACCTGGCTGACATCCTGCGCTCACAACTTTAGATGCGCCAAGAAACATACGCCTGTGGTCTGAAAGCATTTAGCATGCAATTAATTTTATAGCTAATTTAATTTTATTTTAATGATTTGATTATTCTCATTTCATTTGAAACAAGTTTAGAAGTTATTCTTCTGCATGTGTGTATTCATCTAGATTTGTACCTATCAACAATATCATCTGGATCAAATGTGTCTAACCACAAGCCTGATAATACCCCAGCTGCCAGTTCAGAGGGACTTCAGAAGTCATGATCCTTTATATTTAAATATTTCTAATCAGATCTGAACTGTAGCCACTCTTCCCTCACTAGGAATATAAACTCTGAATGTGAATCTTGACCCCTGAAAAAGTATTTGTCTTTGAGATAAAGAGCAAACAGTTAGTTTATATAACAGTGATGGAGAGAGTGAGACAGGCACTGTTGGAAAACGTAAAAAGGAGAACGGAGAATGTAGGCTAGCCGCCTGACATTCTCCTGTTATCTGAACTATTTTTCCACTTCATGGTATTTTCTATTATTTGAAATTGCTTTTAATAAGCATGTCCACTGTGACCCTGTGGCCTTTGTCTTACTTTCTTGCCTTTTTCAGTGCAGACTATCCTTCTAAAATGTCACCAGACTTCCCATTTATAGGCACATAGACTCTTGATGGAAGAACAGAATAAAAAGGACAAGGAGTCAGGAAAGAGGGAAGAGGGAGGTCGGTCGGTGTCGTGGGAACCGCTAGTGGAGTCTGGATTGCAAATGCTTTGCCCTCCAGAGGATTCACAACTGCTTTCAATTTTAGACGGGGTCACTCAAATTACAGTCCCCCTTCCGCCAAGATCCCTGCCGCCCACCATCTCAGCTCCTCAACTTCCATCCATGATCTGAGAGACAAAGCCATGACATCATCCTTGTCATGGGCGGAGCATGTCTCATTCTGCAACTCAACCCCTGTGCGGTCTTCCAGCTTCCCCCCTCTTTCTACCTTTTTCACAACCTATCGTCTACATTTTCTGTCTATGCCCCCTCCTCAACCTCTGTGTCGTTCTCCTTTTCTGTCCTTTAATCTACTGGCTTCTGCTCTGGATCAGCTGGGCTCAGGGATCTGTCTGTACTCCACATGCTAAAGATGTGCTGACGGGGTTGAGAGGGCCAGAGGGCTGCAGGGAGAGATGGCTGACAGAGGGACTTTCAGGGGAAACAGCGCCTCAGGGGAACATAAACACTCACAACACAACAATACAGCTATTATCTGTGAAAGGAAATGCGATGTCTACTGTGGACCAACACATACACATGCTCTTACTGGGATGAGCTACGAGGTGTCAAATTCCTTACTCAGGCAAAAGTGCTAAGTAAATACTCTGGTTTCAAACCTGTATGTAAAGTGCAAATTTTTAAACTCACTAAATAAAAATGCTCGTGTAAGAAACACAAAAGACAAGGTAATCACACAGCCTGCACCTTATATAAGTTAATTTGGGTTACTGATGCTTAATCATTGACCTTTAACAAAAGAACATGGGCAACTAAAGCTAGCTAACAAATAGCTATCTAGCAAAATAATATGCTAATTAATTATACGATTATTACGATTATCGAGAGTGTAATGTTTAACCGATCCATTTATGTTTTGCATTCGAGTGTTGTTTAAAATATACAGTATGTACCGATAAATATTAAGTCACTTTAGAGGTTTTAAAGATTTGAGGGTGAATTATTGAATATGAAGAGCTTAAAAGTGTCTAGCATAAAAAGTCTGCTTATGTGTTCTAAAAGTATTATGGGTGCTATAGAATAATCTGTTTTGAAAAGTAGTGAGTGAAATGTATATTACAAATACTTCAAACACATACAGTAACAAAGTAAATATACTTTGTTACTTCCCACCTCTAGATCATTTCTAGTATTTTATGCACGCATTTTGCCATACGTATTAAGTTACGAATGGTTACATGAACTATTCCATATATGCATGAAGTTTCAGATTCTCACACGTGTGTGTGCGTGTGTGTGTGTTTGAGGGCAGGAGGGCATGGCATAGTCATGTACATGGAATGCCAAGCATCTTTGCAATTAAAGAGGCAGCTGGTATGGAAGCTAATGCTAAGAATCCACAATTATACTAATGGAGGATGAAAACCAGATGACCCTGGGCTATAACAACATGCTAGGTTGACCACGGTCAGGGTGAGCATGGCTTACACACATACATACACATGTGCAGCCTACTAGCAGTCAGCACTACGGAAACCTGTGACTTCTCTGTAAACACCTTGTCTCTAACACTGTGCTTGAAACACAAACACTGAGCTCTTGGATAAACTTCTGTCATATTTTTCATCAAAATCATTAGGTACAGTTTCAGGAGGATTTTACTCTGAAGACTTTTCAGACTTCCTCCACATAATCCTCCATTCTGTTAATTACACTAACTCCACACTTCCACACACACTATCTGTAATCAGACCGTAATGTAGAGCTTCAGTGAAACCTACTTTTTTTAAGTGCCTAAAAAGTGAAGTTCATTGCATTTGGAGAGGCCGGTTAGTTGGACATGACTAGGAAATGAGCTAATGGCTCGGTCTTTATGACCTAATTTCAGCTGCCTCAGCTTGCAGAGACAATGGCACAAACCCAGCACACTGCAGTTCACCGTGTCAACCTCCTAAACATGCACACACACACACACACACACACATACACTCTCTCTCTCTTACTTTTATTTTAACAAATACAAAGCAGGAGCTGGTTTACTAAGTGCTAAAGAAATCTATCTACAGACTCGATTATTATCATTAGCACATGATTTATACATGACATTCTTGAATCTTGTCTGTATTCATGACTGTATCTGCTTAAAAGAAGAGACCAGCTGAGTAAAATTTCTAGCAGGAAGGGATTCATCATCTCAGCATCTTTTAAAACAGTAGGAGAAGACAACAGGCCACAGGCAGAATCATTACTGCAGGTTTATGAACTACAGGCAGGAAGAGCCAGCAGCGCCCCCTTGTGATACACAGCTTAACATACTAAGGCCTGTAGGCTCTGAGTGCAAGCCCTAGGGACCACGATCCAGCAGTTTTCCATCAAGACCTTCAGGTGTTTTAGCAAGGAAAGTGTCATGTTCAGACTCGTTCTATTCATACTGTATACAGATGATTGCAAATGTTTGCATACCCATAGGACATTATGAAGACCAATACACTGATTTATAGCAGCACGACATTTATTGGATTCGGAGCTGCCTCCAAACTCTTTGGTATCCTCTTAAGAGCTTTAACAGACACTGTAGTCTTCAAATCAAGTCTGGAGACTGAGGGTCATGGGAAAACTATTCTTCTGTTTTGGTTGTCTTTTTGCAGGACACACACACACACACATTTTCCACCCACAAACCATGGCAGATGCTAACTTTTGCACTGAACTGGATTTTCATTTATATGCATACTTTACACATGCATCCTTTTAACATAATTGATCAATTATGTTAAACCCAAAACCCCGGTATACTTCTTCTACTTCTTCTTCAAGAAGAAGAAGAAAACCGAAAAGGGAAGTCCCCAGCGGTGTCGCTTAGTAGTGAGAGGTGGATAGGCTATCTTCCAAAACCCCAGTATACAAACAGTATATATTCATATTTTAACCTCTAAACCTATAGACGGGCGACAAAATAAAGGAAAAATTGTCACCGACAACCCGTACTTTTCATACTACTCATACTTTTACTTCAGTCAGTGATCTAGGGTTTGGTTGACTTGTCTGAACGGGAGATTTCGGACTGACATGTTATACAGTGCTCTACACCACCATGAATAAACAACAACTATATTCCAAAGGGAATATCTTTTAAACCAATGACGTTCATCCTTGTTTATCACGTGTCTAAAGATGTAGACATGCACTGCACAGTAAAAACTACACCTAGTTAAAATAGTCAGCCTTTAATAGCTTACGTCTTTAAGAGAGGACTAACTGGAAGAATGAGATAATTAACACATTTGCTTATGTGAACAACAAATTACAAATAACACACATATCATCAGGATATTACGTCAAGTGTTATCTTTATTATTACAGATTGTTAGCTTCAAAGTAATGTCTCCAGTTCAAAAGAAATATTACTTGTAGAACAGAGCCGAAGGTCTTGTTACATCATCAGTTGTGCTTTATTCAGGTTAGAACATAAAACAAAATACAATATATAAAAAAAATACCAAATAATAATCATAATAATGCATAACTATCAGTTTTAATAGTGTTTATATGATGATTTTAGGTTGTGCTTTCTTATTGTGTGCTTGACGCATTCAGTAGTTCAACCATTATAGTTATCCATCTCACTTTGTGTGAGAAACACCACATATACATGCTATGAATCCACAATTATGTTTCATATTGGTCAAATAATTAATCTTTTAAAGTATTTTAATCTTTAAATCTGTTTGTGCTGTTTTAACTTCAGTAGAAAATCGGAAATAAGTGGAGTGTACCATCAACTAAAAGAGCTGTCCTATATAATCAGGCTACTTTATCCACATGATCTTTCACATTCTACAATATTGGCTGTTAATTCTGTTTAAATAAGTTCCACTTTATCTAAAAGAAAAATGAAAAAGCCACTTTTTCTAAGAATATTGTATGAAGAAGGATACATCACATATGTGTCATCACCCAAAATGATTGTTCTATCAACAGGTAGAATAAATTAAAAAGGAAAAATAGAAAATCCATTCGTATTTTAGTGCACACACATCAAGACAGGAATGAGGGAATCAATGCATCAATGAACCTTCTACAAATCTGTCCATTTTCCAACATATGCCAAGGTAACTATTTTGAAGAAACTTTCTTCTAATGAGCAAATGAAATTAAATTTATTTGCTCATTTGCTGATTGTTTTATTTTTTCTAGTATAAAACAAAAGAGGAAAGAATGTTTCCACATATTTTTCTCCATCACTAAAAATAGCTGAAGTCTAAGTTACTTAAAGTTTCAGTGTTTTAAAGAACTACTAATCATCATCTACAATGTGTTAGCAAGTAGAGTGAACGTACGATGTATTACTTAGAATAATTTTAACCATACAGTCACATCAAAGTGGAAATGAGTACACGTCTGCCAAATACTTATAACCACCGGGTCCAATATTCTGCCACTGTACTAATGCCCTACCTTCTCAAAGCTTTCCCAAACCCCAGATGTGTGCGACAGGAGTGTGTGTAGTGTAGATATTGGAGTGTAGATATATATTGGTGCTCAGTAGCCGAGAGGGGAAAGAGAGAAGGAAAAGGAGTTAGTGGGAGTTATTGGGGACATCCTCCTCAGGAATGTACTCCTCAGGGAGTAGCTCTTGCTTGTCATCCAGCAGCAGGTGGCGCTGATGCTTCACACGGCGCACCGAGATCAGGAACAACCCAACGAGCAGCACGACGGACATGATGGCCAGAGTGGCGACCAGGAAAAAGGCTGAGGAAAAAAATTAAGAAAGGAATGCGGTAAACTGATTTTAAGAACAGTCATAAAATTAGAAAATGATTATTAGGAAAAAACATATAATTTGTATTATATATGTATAAAAAAAACCTCGGAAAAGACCTGTTACACGTTCATATAACACGTCATACTGCCTTACCTGGAGTCCAGCGAGCCCTGTGGTGTCCATGCTCCTCAAATGCCCCTACAGGAACAGTGCATAATTATGACCATATGACAAAAACACAACAGACAGACAACCACTACTACGCAATTCCATACATCACTTTTGTACATACAAGTTTCCAAAAATGTTAGCCAACTGTTTGCTGTTTTTTTTTTTTTTTTTTGTCCCTTTGGTGCCAACATGCAAGCAAGTGAAGATCAGCACTTTTCAGATGCATGGTATGTCATCAAACAGGAATAGCTACAAAAGTGGAGCCATTCGCATATAAAAAGTTTTTTTGGGACGCGCAGGCCAGCACAAGATGTGCCTCTCAGTGAAAACCCTCGCACACCAAATGCAAGCTAACTACAGCACTCCAGTCCTTTGAGAGTCAGTTTTATAAATCAATAAGGCTGTCCATAATAACCACTTCCCTGCTCTAACAAAACTTGAAACAGGAAGTAACGTGACAAGTTCAACCAGTCATGCTACACAGCATGTGTCGCTTAGTTCCAATAGCTTCCTGATGCAGACCGCACCACGGCTCGATGGAAGCAAGCCCAAGACCACTATTTTCAGGAGGGCCAGGAATTGGTTCTCCGGACTGCTCCCAAAGCTTGAAAACAAAACAACTTTCACATTTCAAAAGGTATAGAACGCTGGAAAAAACTGCAAGTGTGAAAAGTGTCTGTACAGCTGTTTCTATGACAATGTGCCCTGTTTCTTTTTCCTCTCTCACAATATGCTGATAGAAAAAGAGGACAACTTTAGGCTAAGGGCATTTTCACACAGGCACATTTTTTCCAGACCAAAGTGTTTTTGCACCGAGGCTTTGAGAGGTGATTTCATCACCAAGTGCAGTCCAGAGGACCAACAGTGGTATGGGGTTTGCTTTAATTGAACCTGAATGTGTGTGAAAATAACCTGGCTCCTGGAACATGACTGACTGCCTCCTATTTCAAATTTAATAACAGTGATGAATGCTATGGTCTGTAAATGTGCTTTGCAATCTTGGTCCTGGAATACATTGCCCTGCACATTTTGTTGTTTCCCACCCAGTTCAATCTAGTTCAAGCTTGTTCATTGGTTGAGGAGGTACACTCTTCTCAATATAATGAGCAGAGAAGACAAATCCAGGTTACTACATTTAATCTCTTACTTATTTTTGGAAATGAGCATCTTTGCCTGAGACATGTCATGTGAATGGTTGATTGGCGCCAAGGTAAAGAAAGACTAATTACATAAATATTCATATGTTTGAATATTACACACCAGAAGTGCTGAAAAAATTGCAAGGTCAATCAGTGGTTCATAAGGAATTCATATCCCACTGCACAGTGGAGGCTGGGGCTGATTTCTTTCTAGTCCAGACAGTAGAATCATTGCATATCACTGACTGATGTGTTACGTAATTATAGCTTGGGAAATGCCCCCTAGATTTCATGTTAATTGGGGCTAATTTTTATAAGCCTGGTTCGCGGACACAGAGGGCACATGTGGCAAGGCTCAGTAGCAGGTATAATAAACATGAACAAGGTGGATTACTTTATCAGTCATAGTTATTTCAAAATACCTCATTAGAAACTAGATGCAAATAGACGAAACAAATATTCCAACGTATCAAAGTACAAATTACATGAAGGGATAAACAACAGAAGCATAAGTTTAATGTGGCTTGAACAGAAGAAAGCAACAGCAAGAAGCACCTCTGTTTACCATGCTTGCTACTGAAAACAGAGATACGGCATCACTATGGACTTATATGGACCACCACTGAAGGTTCTGCCCATCTGTCCTTCAGCAAGTGTGCTCCTGTGGGTTTACCTAATCCTTTCATATTCAGTGCAATACTGTGACCAACAGTCACTACCTATTTATTAATTCAGGTACATTAGAAGAAAACAAAAGAACTAATAACCTGAACATTATTAAATAGACAACTTTTCAACACCAAGGTAATATCACCTGCTTCATGTAATAACAGCATCCTTTCATTTAAACACTATTAAACCATTTATAGAATTTATTCAACTCTATATAAAATCTCCTCCTACCATCTTTTCCAGCGCAATTGGACATGCATTCCTCCAGGGTGTTGTAACGGTTCTTGTTGCCTCTGCAACCTCCATAGATGAACTCCTGGCAAGACTGAGTACTCGGCTCAAAGTAGAACATCTGGAAAGCGGCACGGCATGGCCCAGAGTCAGACGGCACAACGCAGGCCGCTGTGTAGCACACACACAGTGTTTACTGATGCTATGGACGTAATTCATTTTCATTCATGCAACTGAAATTTGATTAAATATGATGAAAATGGCATATTACCTTGATATTTCTCATAGTCAGAATCAGTTTTCTTGGAATCCACAATTTTCAGATGTTTCTCTCCAATGTTGTAATATTTGGGTTAGGTGTGTATCAAAGTCGGGGTCTATGAGGTAAGTGTCCGACGAGATATCTTTTGTTCAGTTTTCTGGCCAAAAGCTTCAGAATCTTAAAGGGTCAAGCTAACTGACTCTCCACACTTCAGTGTAGAGGTTTCAAACAAACTTTCGAACACATGCAACACAATGACCTTTTCAAAACAACACATAGTCAACAGAAAAAAAAACTAGAAAAAAAAATTTTTTTGATTAACTGTTCCGTTGGTATCTTTTACAGGTTCCAACGGTACAGTCAATTTAACGGAGAAAGACGCCACTAAAGTACCAAGACTCTGGCTTGCACGAATAAACAGTAGGAAGCTGCCAATTCCATGGTGAGGACGATCATATAGTAAAAGCCATATACATACCTGTGCAGGTTTTCATGCACTCCTCCTCAGAGATATAGTTGTTCTCATTTCCACGGCATCCACCATATCTGAAGAGTTTACAAGCGCCACTTGTGTAGTAGTAGCGTGGGATTGAGGCCCTGCACGGCCCTACCTGTGGTTCAGCCAGACACTTCCCTGAAAATAAGACAACGAGATGATGTTACTACCTGCCACACCACCAAATCTAAAAGTTAGTAAACAGTGAGTCTGATATGATAATGCCCTTTAGCCAAATTAAAACCTTCCATTAAATAGTCTCTTAGGCGTCAGTGCCTATGTTCTTAAAGTCTCAAAGACAAAGACAAACTACAAGAAGAATAGAAATCCAGTAAGAAAGAGCACACTTTAAATTAAATAAATAAATAAAAAACATACACACCTGCATACTCTTCTGATGTCATTTCAGGCAGGGGAACTTCAGAAGATTTAGCTGAGGATGCAGACATGAGATCAAAAAACAATTTACCACATGCGTATTTATTCGTTTAAGTCTAACAGTATATATTGAAGCTTTCTCTACAGGCAAAACTACTTGAACAGATAACCATATTAGATGAGCCATGCATTTATTTTCACACCAATAAACACAAATGGAAGAGCTATTCCACGAGACCAGAGCTAGGGCAAAACACACTTACATGAATGAAAGACATCGAAAAGAACAATATTTGGATTTACAGAGGAACGTAACGCCGCAGAACTGCGTGTGACCTTTGTTATTTTGATCATGTATCAAAAGTCAGACTGACCCTCTTAATTTTAACTACTGTTAAAATTAGTAGTATAGACTAGAAAGCAATTTAGTGGGCTATATGAAGAAGGATGTTACCTGTGTACAGAACTCTGTTCCAGAAAGACTTGAAACCTCTATGGCTTCATAGTCATTCGTGTAGTGGACATGTGTCTTGTTTGATTTATACAAGCGTAAACTTAAAGTTATGTTTCTAGGAACATAATATTCTCTTTTCGACAGTTATGAACTTCATGACTACAATGCTACACAGAGGTGCATTAGCAGTAGTTAGCAGTATCTTGTTGAATGTCAAATGTTTAATGTAAAATAATTATACGATAGTCACAAAAAATGATTAAACCAACCCCTGTAAATTCATGAAATCATAAAAATAGCTTCATGTCAATTTATCCATCGCTTACATAATCTAAAATTTTGATCGATAACATCATACAGTTACATGGTGATAGACAACAGCAAATTTGTCCCACCGCACTTCATTTAACAGCCATACACAGGCTACAATTTACATTTCCAGCTTCAATGTTTTATTAGCCTACACTGTTAATGATGAAATAAATTGTCAGTGCAGTAAATGAGCAAAAGGACAAATCTGTGTATCATTCTTAAATTCATAAAATGCACTCGTGTGGACAACCAGCTGAAATCGTTAATTGTGGAAGTGAGAGCACACAGCACAGAAGCTCTGTTAACAAAGAAGTGTCTGTTAACAAAGCCCTACTCAGAGACAGGCCTTTCTTGGCTGTAGGTTGCTATACTGAGTGTCTGGGAGCTTTTTCCATGCTGATAATGACACGGGAGTCGAACTGCCATGTTCAACTCCAGCCTCAGTAAAGTCCAAAAACAAACCTGGATCTGACTTTTTATTGTATAAAAAGAAAAGAAAAACAGTCCCACACATTAAGGTAATATCAAAGATGTCAATGTGTTCCATTACAGCTCCATTACAGTTCTATTAGCATTATATTCATTATGTATGTAATGCAATTGCACTGTTTGAACACCAGATGTCCCGGTCTGCGCAGAGTTGTTTGAACTCACAGAGTTACTATAGTCACTCACAGTTCACTTTAATAGGAACACCTGCTCATTTATGCAGTTATCCAAATCAGCCAATCATGTGGCAGCAGTACAATGCATAAAATCATGCAGATACAAGTCAAGATCTTCAGTTAATGTTCACATCAAACATCTAAATGGGGGGAAAAGTGTGATCTCTATGACTAGATCCCGACCAAACTCATAAAGTCTCTGACGGCTCGAGTACCCTTAAAGTGTTTCAGAGATCTCAAATGTGTCTAACCACCAAAAACCAAAAAACATCCTGTGAGCAGAGGGTCTGCAGGCTGAAACACCTTGTTGGTAGGAGAGGTCAGAGGAGAATGACCAGACTGGGCTAAGCTGACCGGCAGTCTAGAGTAACTCAATTAATCAGTCTTTACAACCATGGTGTGCAGAAAAGCATCTCAGAATGCACAACACATCAAACCTTGATGCGGATGGGCTACAACAGCTGAAGACCGCATCGGGGTCCACTCCTGTCAGCCAAGAACAAGAATCTGAGGCCATCATGGGCACAAACTCACTGAAACTGGACAGCTTTAGACTGGAAAAAGACCAGGTGATTTTTTTTTTCTAATCTTCAACTGTCTGAAAATCCCAGGAGATCAGCAGTTTCTGAAATACTCAAACCAACCCATATGTTACTAACATCCATGCCACAGTTGAGGTCACAGAGATTACACTTTTTCCCCATTGGGATGCTCAAGCTCTTGACCTGTATCTTCATGATTTTATGCATTGTGCTGCTGCCACATTATTGACTGATTGGATAACTGCATAAATGAGCTGGTCACATGATCACATTCTTTCGTAGAGAGTCTGTGAGTTTCCTGTCCCAGAAATCATGTGACCGATCGCCTGATAGCGCCGGATTGCAATGACCAACACACATTATGTGTTATATGGTTACACGACCACATTATAACAGTTAAAATGAGCTCTTCAGTAGCGTTCTTGGTGCCCAATTCGGACATTTTAACCAACTTTACTACAGAGCTCATTACGTTTCAGTTGATCAAAGTCAACAGGTTGGACAATTTGTTCATTCAATAAAAATTTTTGGAACTTAAATAATTAAATAACTAAAAATACCGTATCACTTGGACATCATGCAAAACAAATGTTATAATTTGGTGACATCGTATTTTTTTTTTTTTTAAGTATTTATTTTAAACATTTTTACAAAAATGTTTTGCACTGTTTATTACACAGAGATTAAAAAAAAAGTATTTAGTCAAAAAAAAAAAAAAACAACCACACACTTTTCCCTGTGTATTCCTATACAATGTGCCATGTGGTATACAATCTATCCATCTAGTCTGAAATATTTAGTACATTTAGTCTGCTTTCTATACCGTCTGCTTCACTACTGTTTTTTTCCCCCCATCTTGCTGAGAGCTCCCCACAGTGGCAACTAATGGATTTATCAGTCAACTAAGAGTGCACAGAAACCATTCTGAATGCATTTGTCATAGTTTTCTTGAAAAAAGTCATTAACCCACAACAGAGGTCACACAACAGGTTACTCAAAAGCTAGGTGTAATCTGAAGCCATACTTCCTGCACAGTGACGAACGGCTCAGCACTAGCTCTGCTAAGACACAAACAACGCAGTATTGTGCAAAGCAGGAAGGAGACAGCAAACCTTTCATTATCCTAGTCCATAATTAACTTTATTGGGTATTTTGCTTTCCATAAACTAAACGGGGAACTGAACTAATATGCAAAGTAGCTGGCTGAACCAAACCACGATCATTTTACTTAAACTTCATAAAATTTTAAGATAATTTAAAAAAAAAAAAAAGTGTTAAATTCACATGATAACGCTCTTAAATTAGGGTCTCTCTAGAACTTTCCCTTATCTCTCATCAATGAACATACATATACAGTACTGTGCAAAAATCTTAGGCACCCTTTTTGTTTTTTTTCTTACAAATTTTGTTTTTATTTCATGACTTCTACTTTATCGAGTCAGTACAAAAAAACTTCAGATGTTACATAAAAATGTTTGTATGTTTGTAAAAAAAGCAGAATATTACACAAGAGACTACTTTTCAGAAAGAAAAAAAAAAACATAA
Organism: Pangasius macronema; assembly: GCA_037577455.1. Taxonomy (NCBI): domain Eukaryota; kingdom Metazoa; phylum Chordata; class Actinopteri; order Siluriformes; family Pangasiidae; genus Pangasius; species Pangasius macronema. The sequence continues at coordinate 9,188,365 of CM074958.1, forward strand.
TGAAGGCTGCTGAGTTTTGCTGCAAAAATAAGAAGCAAATGTGACAGTCAAAGTCTCCAGAAGAGCCGTGGCTGCTTCTGCAAGATGCTCAGCAACACTTACAGCTCATTTCCTTATATAACTGCACTAATTGTACCCGAGACTTCAATTTTTTTTTAAAGCAAAGGGCTGTCTGACCAAATATTGATTTTGTGTCATTTATTACCGTTTACTGCTCTTTATAGTATATTTTTTTTAATGTAGAAACATTTAATTTTACTCTTTCTAAAGGCATCCTTGCTCTACAGCATTTCTTTGCATGTGCCTAAGACATTTGCACAGTACTGTATATGATCTACTTTACCTTTAAGCTGTATGATATAGGAGAAGCACACATGTCTGTTATTAAAGTATATATATATATATATATAGATGTGTGTGTTCTGTTTTATCGGTTGGTTTGGCCTTCTGTTTAATTGTCAGTCTTTCCTCATATATAAATGCATCAAAAGATAGAATTAGTAGTTTAAAACGCGGCTAAGCTTCTTAGCTAGCTAAATTGACTGAAGAACGTAGTGACAGCTAGCCAGACCTATAAATAAACAAAGAACACAATGATCAGGCATAACTTTATACTTAAATTGTATTAGTAATATTTACAAACTACAAAGATAAAATAAAAAGATATAATAGTAGTGTAAGACTGTTATGGATTAGGCTACTGTCCACTACTGCAACTCTGAGCACTTTGAGTGGCACCGATATGTTTAAGTTCGAGATGTTATTCATGTTCATTTCCGTTTAAGTGACTGGCGGTTGGTTACGTGGTTCCCCTCCTTTGAAATGTCTCCTAATCAAGGAGACATGAAGAAGCTGTTCGGCTTGGCAGGACAAACGAAAACCCACCCTCCCACACTCCCGTAAACTCCCTGAGACACACAGCATCCGGGCGTTACTCACAATGCCACACTAAAAGCCTGTTGTCCAACGAGTGTTAATCTTTCACCCTTGTTAAAAAGCAGTGTGTACTTTAATCTGTCATAGAATCCATGTGTCAATACAGTTCTATCAGCAGGGTGTCTACAGGCTGTAAAAGAGATTTTCACACAGGCTGCGTTGTCCACCCAAAACAGTTTGTGTAAAATGAATGAAAAGTGCGATACTTCAGTGAGACATGTAATCATTGGATTTGCTAAAATACTGAATTACTCCAAGAGTGATGAATAATAGGTACACATTTATAAATTTAATATAGAAGCATTTCATTGCTGCATTTGACGCATTTTAAGGGTGGCCAGGCTTCTCGTGCAGCTTTAAAACAATCGCCTATGATCAGCAGATACCCTGTGCTTCCACAAGTATAATCAAACAATTTATGTCCACCTCTCTTACATGTACCTCTTGTCCAGTGCCAATTAAACTAAAGTGCAAATTAAACTTAAAATTAGACTTTATTTCAGGGAGCGCAAACACTGTCTAATATGCTGCCTATTTAAGCCAACCTCCTTCTAAATGAAGCATAAGAGCAGTAACAATATTTTAAAAAGTCCACAATGACATTATAATATTTATTCAATATTCTGATGTATTTATTTATCCATACACGCATTATAGAATCACCAAATTAAATAATAAAGAAGTAAAAACCATTTGTTTGCCATTGAAAAATGTGTAATGGGTCATAGTTAGGATTTCAACTTATCAGACAGCTTTATGAACGTGTAGAAGAAACATCTCATCAGCAAAATTCACACGATATTCTCAGGTTTCAGAAGTACATTGTTTTGCACGGGTTATTCTGTTATGTCCTTCAACATGAGCAGTGCATTATCACATCCATAATCAGATCTAGGACTGAACTGAGCAAGATGTTCACAGCCATCATATCTACTGTCCAGAAACAGCTCAAAGACAGACAGACACACACACACACACACACACACACACACACACACACACTGTGTGTGAATGGACAATGCGGTGATGTTCGTAAGACTGTAAGGAGGAGACAAAACTTCAACAACGACAAAGGAGGTCATCCCCCATACACAAACGTTTTACAGGTTTGGTCAGTAACATCGTAGTAGAATCGGGGGAAGGATGCCCGGCAACGACCTACTTCTTTTTCAAAACGACAATAATCTGAAATACACAGAGAGAAGAGGGTCTTAAAGATTGTTTTCCCCTCAGACACTGTACTGGTGGTTAATCCACTAGTTTTTGGTTGGTTTTTTTTTTTAATAAATAAATAAAAATAAAGGTCTGTTGTGCGCTTAAACAAGTGGCCACCAGTATTCAAACTGTTCTACCATGTTTTCATGTTTTTAGGTGTCACTAAGTATAATTTCCTGCACACGCCTTACAAACCGAACGTTACATAAGAATACCAGTTTAACAAGTAGATCAAGTGGGAATGAAGAAACACAATGAGACAAAGGCCAGAAAAAAAGAATAATGCTGCTGTACTACATTTTTTTGTTATCAGTCCATGTTTTTCTTCATCTCAGTGACACCTGGCTGAATGTGTAGAGCAGTCTGTACAGCTTCTGGTCACTTTTCAGACTAAATTTTTATTTTATTTGTGATTATATTGCCACAGATGTCAGTTGTCTGGCCCTGTAATATATTAATAATGTACTGGTGACCCCTTCATGTGAAATGGTGACAGAGTGGCCTGCATTATATTAACAAAATTATTTATCAATCTAGTGAAAACTTGTGTTTTTATCAAAAACCCAAACCCATGTAAGAAAGACAAAGTTGTAGCACACATCTTGCTTTAAGCATTTCATGTGTTTACACTTGTTCACATTTCAGAAGACATTCATATAAGCAAATATTTCACTAAACTTTCACCAGTTTTTAAAGTTTCGTTGTTTACTCAGTCAGCAAAGTACATCATGTATCGTGAAAATGTCTTCAGCTGAATCATTTTATTAGCTTTTATTAGATTGGTGGCGCATTGCTATTGTTTTGAATGTAAAACTTCAGCCTACAGTTTGAGAAACGCAGATTCACCTTCACCAACTATAATGGCGTATTATGAAATTTAATGTGGTAATATGTTGCTCTGGAAGTGGTACAGGTTTTCTCTGGCTGGAAAATAATACCAGTGAAAGAGTGCGACATTCGTGACGGAAGCCATGTTGTTGTTTTGTTGTTGCTGTTTTTTGGTCTTTACCTGTTGAGCTGTTGGTGCGGTCTGAGACCTGAGTCTTGAGGTATGCTTTGGAGCGGTCGCGCGCTTCCAACACACAAACATCTCTGCCATCGTTCATACAGTTGATGAGGGAGCATTGGGGTGAGCCATCGGCTGGAGTCTCAATCAGGGCTAAGTGGCAGTCTTCTCTAGTACAGCAAACCTCTCGGCACTCACGCTCGTCGGAAATGTCGGCCAGGTGAGCTGAGTAGTTCGCACCAGCGTCCCAGGACTGCGGGTTCAAGCCCTGGTTCAGCTCGGAGAACACACAACTGTCCTGCCCGAAGATTAACCCTGCGCCAGAAAGGCACACAAAAGCCAAGAGAAACAACCGAGCCATGGTCCAGTTTAGAGCTGCTAGACAGGAACTAAGAGTCGCTTTTGTCGCAGTTAAAAATCTGTGTGTGTGTGTGTGTGTGTAATTCACACAGGTGTCTTCCGCTCCACTCACCAGCACTTTACTTCCTGGTACACTGACGTCATCGTTTGTCTTGCTAAAGCTGATGAAGATCTGCTTCTCCATTCTGCATGGCAACTATACTCACAAACAAAAATCTGCTAAATGTATACCAAAATTTCACTTATTTTTACTAGAAGTGGAGTTAATTAAAAAGCCCTTAATGCTTATTATTATTATTATTAAAAAAAAAAAAAGAAACACTATTAAATTTTATGGAGAAGTACTTTACAATGTAATGCCCTGACTGTACACTCCCAAATATTATGGATCTTGAATTTGCATTTTGGAAAACGGAAGATAATCCTTTGTCCTTTTTCCTCTCTTTTCACACTGCGCTGTTTAGTATGTTAAATCATTTATTTGTTTGTTAGTTTTTTTCCGTTTTTTACTTAATCTTTACTTGTTGTCAACCATCTATTTCAATCTAATGGACCATTCCTTTTATATATATATAAGAGGACCTGCTCCTCATGTGTTGTTGGGCCTTGGGATGAAGTAGGATGAACACTTTTCACTTTGTTACACACTTGGGAGCCTAAACATTCAATTTGATTACGTTTGCTCACCTGAAGATGTTGAACACATTTTAAAAAAATAAATCTAATTTTTAAAAAATGTATTTAAAAAAAAAAACATGAATTGTAAGACTTCCACAGCATCACTGAGTCAATAAACCGTGACTCTTATTGGTCAGATCTCTTCTCTTCATGCCATGCTCACTCACTTACAGTCTGAATATTGTCCACAAGGGGGAGCCAGAGAAGCCTCACCAGGCAGTACAGAGATGTTTCTCCCCGCAAATCAGGCAAGTGAGCAGCATGTATCAGATGCATGCAGGTAAATAGGGAAGCTACACTATATTACCAAAAGTATTCGGTCACCTGTCTTGACTCACATATGAACTTAAGTGCCATCCCATTCCTAA
>CM074958.1:9193027-9226722 GCA_037577455.1 Pangasius macronema
AAAAAAAACATGAATTGTAAGACTTCCACAGCATCACTGAGTCAATAAACCGTGACTCTTATTGGTCAGATCTCTTCATGCCATGCTCACTCACTTACAGTCTGAAGATTGTCCACAAGGGGGAGCCAGAGAAGCCTCACCAGGCAGCACAAAGATGTTTCTCCCCGCAAATCAGGCAAGTGAGCAGCATGTATCAGATGCATGCAGGTAAATAGGGAAGATATGTTACCAGGGCATACAGGGAACCAAAATCAGCCCAGGAATTAGTTTTAATGTGTCCACATACATTTGTCCAAAATAACACTGCTAAATAAACACTAAATGACACTGCTTCAGCTAGTAATACTTCACAGGGCTTTCACTTTAAAATGCTTAGGTAATAGTAAACCAGGATCTTGTTTTCAGCATGGATTAAAATGTTTCATTTATCACAAGCTGGGTCTGTCTGATCCTATAAAAAGCAACATGACATGTTTTAACTGTTTATCTCTTGGGTGGTGAGTAAGTAGTAGAAGTTAATTATTACCAAGAAGTGGAATTTACTAGGTTTTTATATATATATATATATATATATATATATATATATATATATATATATATATATATACATTACCTCAAATTCAGTCTTAATAATCACTTATGCAGATTCATGGTGATGTCCAGTGAATCTTAGATGCTTAATGTGTGTCAAAATGTCCGACTATTCCATTAAATAAATGAAAGAAACCTTTTTCCCCCTAATATTGCTGTTGATCAAGTCTGCTGTTGATAACTCCATCCACTTTGATTGGTCCTAGCCAACAGTTTAAAAAAAATACTACTGAGATGTGGGCTTTGCCTATCGGAAAAGGACCAAATAAACTCAATTGCTCAATTTATGGCAGAACCCTTAATTTTTTATTCTATATATTATGTCCTATAATCTGGTGTGACAACTGTACACAGCACTTGAGGGCTGGTTTTAAGAAACAGCAGAGTACATGTATTATCATCTAGTTTCATAAACTAAATAAACTCTTCACTGAAGTGGTTGTTCACTTTTTGTCACTGGCCTGTAACTACACCTTCAGAAACCCTCAGCGGATTACCTTTCAGTCCACCTTTGACACAAGGCTGAAGTTTCAAGCTTTCTTTTCTGCACCTATTTATTAGAATTTTTCCACCTTAAATGGTTGCAGATATGATATTTTGGTGATATTTTGGGTGTGATGGTCAGGTGTTTACATACTTTGAGCCATATAGTGTATGTGTAATACAGCTATTAGTCATGACAAGCATATGTCATTTTTCCTTCCTTAGGATTTTTGGGGTCAACTTCCTGATTGATGTTTTGATGATCACACCCACTTAGGGAATGTTATGCAATGTTCTATCAAAAAAGTTTCACTGTAAGGATTGAGTAATATAAGCTATGACTCTCACTTATCAGGCCTTTAAATAAATGATGCTAAGTTTAACTGTCCCAATTAACCTGATGCCCCAATATATCTGAATTCACCCTGGCTTTGTGCAAGTGGTATAAATATCTATTTTAGTGCCTTTTTATAGTACACCACATGGCACCATATGACATGTGCAATATAAGGTGGAACAGCGAATAGGAATAAAAACTGCGAATAAGAAATTGACTTCAGTCTTGTCACTGTGCAAGCACTGCTGCAACACCTGCACTCGCTGCAGTGACGCCCTAGAACTGAAGTAAAGGTACGTTACACATATACAGTGACAAAGCAATGGGAGACCATTCACTTTCAATGACCACTGGCGACTAGATGTGGGCGTGTCCAGCGACATGACAAAGTTGAGAAAAGTTTATGCAAATCTGGAGCGACTTGGTGCAGCGACTACCAATGGGACTGAAGACAGTAGACAGATTTTCGCCTCAGACTGATGACCACAGTTGTGAAGAGCACACACTGCTTCTCATATGATGCATATATACACTGGTGACTTTTATATAGAAATGCTCTCCCTCCAGAATGTTTCATTTTAACGGCAGGAAAACTGATTTGTTGTCAAAACTGGAACGCTAGTTGTACCTCCCACTGACTATGACAGCCAGTAGTAGTAGTAGTAGGAACGCCTACTGGTGACTTGCATGTGTGAGTGCACCTTAAGGAGCTGAGGCAGTAAACCGGTAGCGCTAAGACCCAGCGACGAGTGGAGTGGGCACGTGCCTACAGCCACGTGGCACGCGAACACATCACGTGCGCGAATGAGGCACATCGAGGTCAGCCGCTTGACAGCACTTGATCATCAGAGTGCAAGCTGAGACATGGCGGCGAACCGGGTGGGAAGACGGTATAACAGCAAAGTGCACTCACCGAGCAGAGGCTCTGGTCGGGAATCAGGACTGAGTGTGCAGAAGAGACAAGCCCGAGTTACAGTGAAATATAACAGAAAGGAGCTGCAGAGGCGTCTGGATGTGGAGAAGTGGATAGACGCCGGGCTAGACGAGCTCTATTTGGGAAGGGTGAGTACCATGTGGGGGGGAAATTATGCACACATCATTTTTATTTCATTGCATTTTAATGCCTCTATTAAATATTTAACGTTAAACTAATACAGCTGTGAACCTGTGATTGTTAAGTACCCATTCAAGGTTCTTCCCACCACTGGACAGTTCTAGGACTCGTTACTCTTAGTCAGACTTGACATTAAATCCCCTCTATCTATAGTATACGGCTCAGTAATAACTTATCAAACCAGATGTGTGTGTGTGTGTGTGTGTGTGTGTGTGTGTGTGTGGTACAGAACTCTGAGTATAATAATGATCCACGTGGAAATGAGCCTAGGCTTCTGTAATATAAAGATGTGTGTTACACATTTACTTCATCTAACAAATAGGTAAGGATTCGAACTCCGTACAAACGAGTTCACACTAATCACTTTTATAAACGAGCAATAGGATGTAAATAATTACTGAAACACAGAAAGGACCTGAATCCTGGAATTTCTTATCATTATATGTTATGTGTGTATCATTCGGGTAGTTTAGTAAGGGTGGAATTGGGTAACTGTCTAGCATGTGTGCAGGAGTGCTTTTAATGTTGTGGCAAATTAACAATGCATACACCACACTGTATGACGTGAAAAAAACTGTGCTGAAAGCACGTTCCTTGATAGCATGACCTATTGGTTGTAAGAAGCCAGTTTTTGTAAAGAAATTAGTTTCTGTTTTCAGGTTGACTTTGTAAGCTGAGTGACAGTAAGCTTGGGTGTTGTTTTGATTTACTTGATCACATTAACAATGTAGTTGGACAGGCTGTTCATAGCAGCTTGATTTCTAGACTGCTTTCCATATAATTATTTATGGTTTAAAAAAAACCCATAAGAATATCTTTTTCATTCAGTCTGAATGACAACACTGGCCAGTTCCCAAATGTCCCTTCTTACTCCAGTCAAACACTTACTACCTACAAACAGGAAATGCGCAATCACCAGTGAAGGGTAATATAGTTTTAGCTCGAGATCAAGAACCTGACATAAACCTATAACATAAGAAAGGTGGTCGTGTCACAAAGAAATCAATAATGACCTTTACACCTCACTGACGTATCATTACGATTACAAACCGTTACGTCTTATTGATTCTCCACTGTCTATACTGTAAATCTGTTTACTAGCAGTACTTTATCACCTATTAAAGTTACTGCTATGACACAAACATTTAACTTATTTCTCTCTATTGTGTGTTGAGTCGGCTATAAGTTTTAGTTGAATTTAGATTGATTATTTGTCACCAAGGGGAAAATCCAAGGGGAAATTCTTGGAGTATAGTAGCTGAAGAGCACAGGGCATTAAAATACAGCTAGTTCCACATGATCCACATGTTCATAGGTACACACAGTGTAGAGAGCACAGTGCCCAAGAAAGACAAAGTGCAGAAAAAGTACAAGTGTTTACTTTAATTGTGTAGGATGTGACTTACTGGGTTTAATGCGAGACCAAAGAACATTCACAAAAACACTCAATGCAAACTTAAGTGGTGTTCTGTATGGGTAATAGTGGGTAATGATTTGTATAAGATTCCCATTCTTAAAGTATCACTCTATCATGTGTCATTTGTCTTTGAGAATGTCAGTGTTGTCAGCATTCACCTAAGCAGGATTATGCTCCCCCTACACAGCATGTTTATTAAGGATCCAATAAAAACACAAAAGAGCACATGTGTACCCCCCTGCAAGCACAGCATTTATTACAGTGTAATGAAACCGAGCCCTGGCAATTTCAGTCTAATCACTGGAGCAAACAATAACTCGGTATCCCGGTGTGGACGAGACATCGCTGGAATTATGTCTAAGTGTAAGTAATATGTCTACAGAAACCTTATTGTTCATGAAGGTAATCTGATAGTTGCTGTGTACTGTACATTTAGTTGCAAAAACTGATATTGTAGGACCCAGGTGAAAAAAATGTACCACAGCATAGTCATGTCTAAATGACCATATCTGTTGGCCTGTAATGTTAAAGAACAGACAGAAGCTGTAATCAGACTCCCCTCTGCAACCCCCTTCATTTCCGGAAAAAGACCAGAACCTCGACACTACTGGAGCTGGATAGCCTGGTCTCAATGCTAATGATTCTGGGATTGATTGATCTCTATCTCCTGGGGTGTTCCTCAGGAGTAAAGGGTTGGGGGCTGGGGATGTAAAGACCCCATATGTCAGTGTAACACACAAAGAAAACCTTGGTGCATCAACACCCCCCCCCCATCCCCCGTCTCACTACACCACTTCCCCTCATCTTAAATACTGAGCATCACATGCTCCATTAATTAGAGCCATTAGACTTCTGCTGCTCCACCAGAGACTGAGATTGAGAGTCCAGATTAACAGCCCAGATTGTTTTATTAGGTTGGTAGCCCGTGCAGGGTTCCCTTAACTTTAATCCCACATTAGAGCCCTAGCTGTAGTACATGTTAATAAAAAGTCACATTTCTTCACAAAATTTTCTACACTTCTAAATTGTGTTTGGGTTTGTTCGTAGAACTAACCTCTAATTCCCAAAAAAACCCCTTGGAAAGCAGTGGACTTTGATTCAAATTGGTTTGAATTGGCTTTGATCGACTGGAAATGTAGATTTGACTAATCAGTCTGACTAGTCAGTGAAAATGTTTTTTTCAGTCACCTAGCTACTGGACTAATTCAATTCAAACATTGAGCTTTTATTGAGCTTTTAAATACTACATTGGAAAAAAAAAAGCATGTGCATATAGACAACAAAACTATTTATTACTGTAGTCAGACCGGTCGACAGACTGACTGGTTTACCGAGTCGGTCAGGGAACCGTATAAGAAGTGAAAATGGCTTTGTTAAAGCATGTTGCCCTTTTGTGTAGAGCAACAGTAATAAAGAGTTCTGTGTAGATGGTTAGGGTGAGAGATCAAATACAAGCAAGTGAATACAGACAGTAGGATGTAGGATGCAGACAGTGAGAGAGTGAGAGGAAATATTTCACTCAGCTCACTGTTAAAATATACAAACACTGACTCCACACTAGGTATAAAACAGGGAGAGACTATAGTATGATGACCACAGAGTAGGACAAAGCACATATTGTATATGGTATGAATATGAATATAGTCACATGTATATGATTTTTTTTTCAGAGTCATGATGCATTGCTAATAATGCTTGGGCTTTGAGTCACTGTTCAAAGGCAGATGCTGAATGATGACAGCTGATGATGTTTAAAGGACTTGACATTTCTCTCTGATCGGACCGGGCTACAGCGAATGCCTTTGAAATGCTTAAGCATTCTCTGTCATCAAGTTAGTCCGAGTGTGATGTGCTGTATGTGAATAATATTTTTATACTCAATGTACTTAAGTCCTGTGCAAATGCATGAATTTGCACAGGAAAAGCAGAACTAGTTTCATAAGCAGACTATTTGTTGCAGGTACACATCTATTTTCAAATGAGCTCACGAAGTTGAAGAAGAGAGAAAAAAACCTGAAGGCATTAACACATGCTGTTGCCCTGGAATTAATGACGACTAAACCACTGGTCTGGAGGGCCTATTATAGATGCAGTACTAATGCTTGCAGGAAGTGCCATTGCATATTTCCTCCACAAGGTGTTCAGTAAAGACACACATGTCTGAACTGGTACATACCTGTAGTTTACACAAATTAAGACTAACATTTTGAAGCAGCAGTCACAATTTAGTAGATATTTAGTAGAGATTTAGTTCTAGTAAAATAAAATCAAGACAAAAACTCAAAAGTAAACTTTAAGTCAAATCAAAATCGAGTAATAATCATAAATTAGTGGATTCTACTAGTGTTTATATATACAGTATATGTATTATTTATTTAATCTGAGTCTTTTTCTTATTATATATTTTCATACTTATATATTTTAAATTTAGTTTTAGTTCTGGATGTAGTTTCAGTAATTTTCATTCCCTTGATAGGTGTTGTCCAGGTGCACTTTTGAGTTCCTAGGCTTTGCCTGTTGATTTGTTAGAAGTGTGTGTTGTTATTAGAAACTGCACGTTTTCCTGAAGTGTTAAATTCAAAATATACCCACAGAGCATTCAGTGTCTACTGCCAGCTGCCTTTTTTACACAGAACTAAAGATAGAAAATGCAAATTCAGGTAATTCAATTCTGCTTTTCAAAATTTTAGAATATAAAGACCAAAAATTAATCAGAATATAAATAAAATCTCATAATAAAATAAACTCAAACAAAATTAAATGCAATACTGTAATATCCCTTCTTTACACTGATCACTAAAATATGCTAATGCTCAAAGCTTAGCTCTCTTTCTCTAGGTCACTTTTATGTGACTTAAATGACATACACGGTACGCAATATGTAATGTAGTAAGAAAAAGTTTGAACCCTTTAAAAATATGACAATATTTGTGTAGACATGGCCATAAATTCTTCACAGAGCATTTTCAGTAGCATTTAGAGTTAAAAGAAAGGTCACAGACGCCCCAGTAGGGGATGTTGCTTGGATCTTTCTCTGACTGACCTTTCAATGGTGACATTAGTTTCAAAATAGTTTAAGTAGTCTCTCAGCACCCCGTGGCCCTCAGTAACCTTATTATAAGCCTGAGAGGCAGTACTAAGATAACCTTTGCTTGCTAACAAATCAAGGACCTACCGAACAAAAACATTACTATACTACAAAATCAGCACTCAAAGAGCAAATCATTGATTTGCTAGCTATAACAGATCTAAAGTCCTAATGTAATAGCATGAGTAATGCTTAGCGTAATAGCATGCTTACAGTAATATCATGACGATTTTGAAGCATGATCAGACCGAATCATAGTTATCATTAGATTAATCATATGAGCTGTACGTATGTGTGTAACAAGTATGCACAAGTTTCCTAATGACTCCTCATTTTAGTGATTAATTGACAATTATGCATTCCTACAGTTTCAGTAGTATAGTTAAAATAATTTCGAATAGTGACTTTCTGGAAAGTGTCACTTAGGGCTGGGAAATATAGCTATAGCTATAGGTAATATTGATTTGATTGATATTGATGTGAGAAAGTATGTCATAATACGCTGTTCTGAGATACTGCAGGTGTCATAAGCTTTTTCTAACTTTTTTGAAAATATCAGTTCAATATCAAATGCTGTTTTTGTGATATCGCCTGTGATATCCCTGGTGTTCAGTACTCAGTAATCTTAAATTTCCAGTTTCACTAAATTTTGTTTGGCATCAAGCAGTGCATACGGTGTTATTATTCTCCTCAGTACCAAGAGTTTCGGTTGGAAAAGTACATACCCGTGTGATGTAAATAGTCTGACCCACTGGGATACAATTGGCTAGAAACTGTTTTTTCTTGCTACATTGCTGGGAGCCAACGAAAAGAGATGCACATGAATGATCTGTTGAAAGGGTTCCAATGGAAATCATACTTGGCCTACTTCTGAGTTGAGCAATCCTGGAGCAGCCATTATAGGAGTGAGCTTTAAAACCAAACAGAGGTGTGCACAGTTTCAGTCACAAGCCCAAGTGCATTCAGCTGAAATGCAGGCCAAACAATCTAATCTATTGTTATCATTTATAAACTAAACAACCTTAACATCGGTCAGTCTCTCATTCGACCTTTCAGCAAATCGCGCAATATTTAGCTTACAGAACTGCTCCATGTGTTTATGTAGGCCTTCAAGAAGGGTGGAGTATATCCCCATTAGCATTACAGAGATTTTACAGCGCTGTGGTAATGTGGTACAGCTGTGGGATTGAGCAGGAGGGTGATGGTGTTCTGCAGGCTCCTTAAGGCTCAGTCACTGTATTTTGAGACTTGTACCCTGCTTATATAAATGTCCTCATACAGTAAGGCCTGCTAACCTCCCTAGCCAGTTTTAGAAGTCACGCAATGTGAACACGTCATTTTACTCTAATGGAAAAATATTTGGGGTAACTCTCACTGAATGTTTAATCACTTGTGTGATATGCGATCTGGTCACATTAAAAAAGGCTCAGGGATGAGGCCAGTAGTATACATTTAGAATACATACATTCATTCAGTTATTAGAGCTATGTTAAATACTATGTCTTGAGCATACTGTGTGCACTATTTACAGCATTCAGTATTTCAGAACAGGCTACTCCATATTTGTTGATCTTGCATCAAATTTGAGTTATTAGAAATAATCTAATAGTAATTGCTAAAATTAATTGTTTAATCTAGCTGAATATTTGTTTAAGTCTTTACATTATTCTCTGGCGACTACATGTGAAATGTAACTGGTATGGAGACGTACTCTTATATTCATCTCCTCTAACACAAATCGACTCCAATTAAAACAGAAAACATTAAAACAGTGAAGAGTACAGTTAATTTTCTGTGTGGATGAGTGACAATAAAGAAAAATGCCACTCACACTCACCCTGTGGCAACAGAAAACTACTGAGTGATGCTGAAGTGTCACTGTGGATCTTTGTCTCTCGCTGCAGGAAGAGCACATGCCAGAGGAGGTCAACATTGATGATCTTTTGGACCTGCAGAGCGATGAGGAGAGGACCAAAAGGCTCCAGGTACAATGTGAATTACTGTTTGAAAAACCGAACTGAAAAATTGAAAAATTCACCTAATGCCTCATTCTTTAATTATTTTCTTCTTCTTTTTTTACAGGATATTCTCAATTCCTGTAATACTAACACAGAAGTAAGTAACTGTTTTCTGTTCGACAAATTTTCTCTTTCTATCAGTCACCGTCATTGTCTGTGCAGGGTAATGTTACCAGACGACACCTATTGTTTTGACCGGACACAAGACGACATGTCTCGGTCCGGTACACAATATGTCCTACTGTAATTCACTAAACACACACACACACACACACACACACACACAGATACAAAGTCCAGCAGTAAAATGATCTAAAATGTCGATGAATTTTATATATAAAATTTCCCCAGAAGTCACTCTGGTACGAGAGCACATTATAAAGCCAATTTGTCTCAGAGACAACAGGGGGCGCTAAAGATTATAAACTGCTCATTTACTCATAGAGTATAAACTGTTTGTTTATATCATATGTTCTGTTGATTGCATTTCCTTCTTTTATAACTTTAAAAATTATAACTTTGTCTGTCTGTGTGTTGTGGATCATTTGCCATTTGATATTTACACCATGTATAGACTGAAACTATTGGGCTTATGTCTGTTTCGTTACGGCTCATATCCAAGGACATAAAGCATGATATTCACTGTGTTAGAGAAGCATGCTTAGCTAGCATGTTAGCCAATAAATACCTTAAATACCTTTAGACAGACAGAACGCAACTTCTGATAGACCAGAAGAACCAAATATAAAGTAAATCAAATATTTCTACATAATTGACATGAAATATGTTTAGGTTTTTCTTTAAGTTGAGAGGTCAAAGCACATTAGACAGAAGAATCCCAATTTTGGTAAAACTCCAAATATTTGTCGTTTTTGGATGTTTGGCAGAATTCAGCCACAGCAATATCCCATGGGTTTTCCCAGACCGTGACATATATTTTCTTATGCCAGTTCTATTTCTGGTTCAGACTGTGGCCCTGTCACTGCTTCATTGAGTGGAGAAGGGAGTCATGAAAGAATTACCATAATCATGTCCTGCAGTTTAAGTATAAACTTATGAAGGGATTATTCAGCTGGGGGTGTTTGTGCAGCATTGGCTCATGACCATAGATTTTGGTGGGGCAAGACAACATTAATAACGACATAGCCTCAAACTAAATTAAGGAGAGAGGTTATGAGGCTTGATTTATGCTTTAGGCTACTGACTAGTGCATTTTTAGAGTAACCCAGTAATAGGCGGTTGAGAGTAGAAAACATACAGTCATCAAGTTTACAGTCTAGCAGCTTGTTTTGAATGGTTTTAGATGTTCCTTTTTTTCATCTGGGTTTGATATGGCAGGTGTGTTTCCCATCACGGTTTGTAAAGCACATACAGGAGACCTAATATCCTGAGCCAGGGTTGCCAGGTTTTACCAACGTTTCAGCCCAACTATGTTAAAAACCACACAAAAAATTCAGGCATTGGAAAGGGGACACGGATTTTCTTTCCTCATCCTTTACAAGGGAAACAAGGTCACTGTGGTGCACACACATTTCTAACGTATTATCCACTGCAAAGCTCCCCTTATCATTCCCCAATAACTTACAACAGAAATGGTTTTATACATCATAGACACATTGCATGCGCTTACATTTTGCTTTTGTTTGCCTTTGGAAGTGTATTCAATATATAAATAAATTTTTAAGCTACTATAGCTTGGCGTAAAAAATACTAATAGATTTTAACTGCTGTTAATAGAGTGAGCATGGGGCAGCATGATTCGTGCCCCAGTAGGCCTCTCCTAGCACCTGTGGCAATTCTCATTTTTGACCACTATGGAGCTAAGTGAGGCAGTGAGCACACTGTTAGAAAGGCGAGTAAATCAGTGGAACATTGGCTTATATCTGTCAAATAACAACATTTCTTTTTAAATCGTTGGTCACTAAAAAGAGTGTAATTAATGCTTTCTGTTAACAGGTAATACAAAAGTAGCACCTCAGTGATTATTGCTAACTGATTCTGAAAACATGGCACTTCCTTAAACTGTTTCCTAGCATGACATTGTGTTTCGTTCTTTTTTTTTAACCATCTCAGGCATTTATTAAGGAGCTGGTGCTGAAGCTTCATGGGCTGCAGAAACAGGAAGACCTCCACAATGACGGCATTGAGCATCCTCAGCTCCACATCTTCCCCAATCGCCAAAACTCTGCCAATTCGGAAATACTTTAAGATGCACTGACAGCGCCCCTTGCTTGTATGGACAGACCTTTTCCTGTTTAGCCCTATCACTGACCCACCACTGTTTAGTTTTAGTGTTAACACAGACCGCATCTGAAATGCATGCAGAGCATCCAGATGGAACTAATTCAGCACTCAGGCTGTAAAACAACATACAAAACACACACACACACACACTCACACACACACACACACACACACAAATCTGTTAATTGACTTTTAACATGACCATTAATGCCAGGTCCTATAAACCAAGTTTCACAAGTAAATAAGAATGAGATTTTTTTTTTTATTTCTATCAACAGTTTTCAGGTGATTTCTAGTAAATGCTGAAGGTTTAAGTGGTTTCTACACACTTTCTTCATGTGGCCCCTGAGTTTTTCTGCTTCTTGTGGTAACAACTGTAGTTTTTATGGCGTGTTTGACTATATAATGTGTATGTCACACTATATAATGTGAGACCCTGGAATTATAGGTGTCTTATTTGTAATGCATAAATGAGTTATGAATATGTAAAATGTATACATGTTAATTATATGCAAACGAATATACAGCATGTGAGAAGGTTTCACACAAAAATATTAACTTATTACCTTATTGCTAATCAAATCTTTATGGCTCAACATCTTAAAATGATAGAAGTGTTACATAGACCCTTATAATTCCAAGATCTTGAATGGCTCTTGTCATAAAAAGTTCACTACTGCTTTGAGCTCTACAACCTAGAAGCATATCCTATGTTCTCACCTGAGATCTAGACTCGAAAGGAAACTGTAAGTTTGATTTTACTGTGCAGGACCAAAGATTTGTATTTAATACGTTTCATTTTAATGTGTATTTAAAGTCTTTATGACTACTTTGTTTGTCTTGATTGTTTTATTATTATTCTTATTTCATTCCTCTTCAGTAGCCTTTCCTGGGAACACTAGGCATGAGGCAGAGTATGAGGCATTTAGAGTAGCCAATCCACCTTCCAACATGTGCTTTCAGAGGTGGGAGGAAACGGGAGAACCCAGAGGAGAACCATGTGAAGGAGAGAACATGTAATCCTCCACACAGACAATAAAGTGGAGCTGTGAGCCGACAGGACTACCCACTAGTCTAACATGTTGCTATATTATTGTTACTTTGTTAATAAGAGGCAGTGAAAATCATGATTTACGTGTATTTTAAAGTGATCAATGTCAGTGTTACATTTTAATTCTCATAAACGTGTACAATACATCTGGTTTTTATTGATCTATCTATTTACACAGAGCTCTGATGAAGGCATGCTTTCTTATTGAAGCCCTGAGGTATTCATTTATTGACTGCTTCTACAGAATAAGCTGCTTGAGATCACACTAATATCAACATATATACACTGACTGGCCACTTAATTAGGTATACCTGCATACCTGTTTGTTCATGCATTTAATCCAATCACCCAATCATGTGGCAGCAGCACAATGTGTAATATCAAGCAGGTGCAGGTCAACAGATTCAGTTAATGTTCACATCAAACATCAGAATGGGGAATATATGTGATGATTGTAAAAAAAATTAAAAAAAAAAAAAAAAAAAAACATTGCCTGGTCTTTTTCCAATCTTTTTAACTGTAGCCTCAAATTCCTGTTCTTGGCTAACAGGAGAGGAACCCAATGTGGTCTTCGGTGTGCTTTGCATTCTGAGATGCTTTTCTGCACACCATGGTTGTAAAGAGTGAATGAGTTAACATAGCCTTCCTGTCAGCTCGAACCAGTCTGGAGATTCTGCTTTGAACTTCGAATCTCATCAACGAGATGTTTCCGCCCACTGAACTGCTGCTCACTGAATGCCCTCTGAATGAACTCTAGAGATTGGTGTGTGTGAAAATCCCAAGAGATCAGCAGTTTCCGAAATACTCAGACTAGCCTGTCTGGCACCAACTGCCATGTTCAGTCACTGAAATCACAGTTCCCCCCATACTAACGTTTGATGTGAAGATTAAACGAAGCTCTTGATTGTGCAGATGTTTAACTGCTAATTGATAATACCAATCTTACGTCTTTGGGGGAAATTTCAAGTGAGATCCGGCTTTGTTATTTAATGTTTTAAGTATCGTAGCATTCCTCAGTCTTACAGCAGGCCCATTATTCCAGTGTTTGATGTAACATCCTCAGAATTCTACCCACTTTATACCTTTTAAAAGGTTTGTTTTAGATAATAAAAATTAAATGTAAGTTTGGTACATGTATTTGTTTGCTGAAACTGTCAGAGGTTTCTGTTTTAAATAAAAGAGCTTGAATCTCAGTTTATGATTTGTAGAATGTTTTGAGAAAAAAAACTGCCTTCAATATATGAATTCTTTTTGACAGTCTTCTTTCATACTCTCTTTATGGCAAATCATTATATCAATGAGATGTTACAAAGATCAAAAGTCATTTAAAACACTTATGCTATTTATACTGTAAAAAGGTATGCACTTGTTATTAAGATATGACTGTTGCTGTCAATACAAATACAAATAATAATACAGTTCTTACTGTCATACAGTTTCTTGGAGAATCAACAGAGGGCACCAAAGGTACAGATTGCTTAGGATGTGTCTTGAGAAATTAGATGTCCCATCTATTTATTGCATTACATACATTGTGACACATTTCCCTTTATGAAGTTCTGTTTCACCCCTTCTGATCACCAGGAACTGTGATTATCACCTGGATACATTCTCGTTCATGCGCACACACATGCAGAGACCTTTCTGCTATATGGGCTTCACTGTACACCTGTTTTCTACATGATTAACATCACCCTTCACAATGGGGTGAGTGCATTGTTATCTCTGTTACCTTTCCAGTCAGATCCAAGGTGGGCCAGTTGCATATGGCATACTTTATCCAGGTGATATTCACAATCCCTGTTGGTTAGGAGGGTTGCTGTACAACACTACGTACACCAATCAGCCATAATTTTAAAACCACCTGCCTAATATTGTGTAGGTCCCCCTTGTGCCTCCAAAACAGCTCTTACCTGTCGAGGCATGGACTCCACAAGACCTCTGAAGGTGTTCTGTGGTATCTGGCACCAAGACATTAGCAGCAGATCCTTTAATTCCTGTAAGTTGTGAGGTGGGCCTCCATGGATCGGACTTGTTTGTCCAGCACATCCCATGTTCGATGTTCGATCAGATTGAAATCTGGGGAATTTGAAAGCCAAGTCAACACCTTTGTCTCTCTTTGTTGTGTTCCTCAAATCATTCCTGAACAACTTTTGCAATGTGGCAGGGTGCATTATCATGCTGAAAAAGGCCACTGCCATTAGGGATTACTGTTGTCATGTATGGTCTGCAACAATTTTTAGGTAGGTGGTACATGTCAAAGTAGCATCCACATAAATGCCAGGACCCAAGGTTTCCCAGCAGAACATTGCCCAGAGCATCACACTGCCTCCGCCAGCTTGCCTTCTTGCCATAGTGCATCCTGGTGCCATCTCTTCCCTAGGTAAGTGACGCACATGCACCCAGCCATACACATGATGTAAAAGAAAATATGATTCATCAGACCAGGCCACCTTCTTCCATGGTCCAGTTGTGATCCTCTTGTGTTTAATGTCTTCATGTGTGCACACATGCACATGAAGGTATCCAGGTGTTAATCACCACACCTGGTAGTTATCCACTATTCACAGAATCAGTTACATATACAGTGGCTTTGGAAAGTTTTCAGACCCCTTCAGTTTTTGTATACATTACTGTGTTATACATTTTTTTGAAAGGGATTAAATAGACTTTTTTTGGCCATCGTTCTACACAAAAAAAAACCCATACTGACAAAGTGACAAAGTTTTTAGAAATTATTTAAGATAAGTATCCAGATCCTTTATTCAGAACTTCCTAGAAGCATCCTTAGCAGTAATTACAGCATGAAGTCTTCTTGGATAAGTCTCTACAAGCTTTGCACATTTGGTCTGTTTCTCCCATTCTTCCTGGCAAATCCTCTCAAGCTCAATCAGATTTGATGGGGAGCATCTGCAAACTGCCATCTTCAGGTCTCTCCACAGATGTTCTATGGGCTTCAAATCTGGACTTTGCTCCACAGAGCAACCCAAGTAACCCAAGCTTAGGATTAAACCAGGGACCCTGGATCTTTGAGATGGCAATGCTGCCCTCTGTGTCACCAGTATTTCTATAACACTAAGGTTTAATCTAGAGCCCTTAAAGTAAAATTTAAAGTAACATTTAAAATAACCCTTAACTATCCAATGGACCCTGAAAGAACTATTTTATAGGATGAGTATTTACACAGCCTGGTTTCTGGCAGGTTTCTGGATATTTTGAACCATTGTGGAGAAAAATAGTTTATATTATTTAATATTATTTATCTGTGTAAAGATTCACCTTTTTAGAGTTCACATTTATATTTAACAAAAGTAACAGAATATTAAGCCATTATAAAGAACAAGCCCAAGGTTATAATTAAAATGGCATATTCTGCTAAATCTTTGAAACAGAAAGCTAAACTAATTCATATGAGCTCATGAATTAAAAATAACTCCCTGACAATCAGAGCACTGGATCTATAGATCTGTGGATCGAATACACCAATGTGTCTTACTGTGGAAAAACAAACAAAAGACCTCCTGTAAAGAAAGCGCAGGTGCACCCAGTGACCCCAGTTTTTAACCCACCACCCAATCATGCTGTAGGCCAGTGGCTCATGTCAGGCCTATGTTGCCAGTAGGACAGTGGGAAAGCACCTTCAGACACAGGAGGCTTGCTTTGGGGACAAGCGTCAACAAACACTTGGGCAGACAAAAGGGGTCTGAAACAGGCCAGAGGACTCTGAAACAATCTCCAGCTTTGCCTCCATTCAACTCTACTTCCCTCCACTGTATTGCATTTAGGTTGGTAAGTCATCTTTAATGAAAACTTTCCTTATCCATCAGGGTCATTGGTGAGAGACGGTAAATAAACACAATAAGAAAAGCATGCAGCACTTTAAAAAGGGCAACCATTTAATGCACTTTTCCCTGTATTCCCAGACTAATTAGTATTATCAGAATGCCTATGCTGTCAGCGCCCTGGGGAGAGGGGAGGCTGGAGGGAGGGGGACTTGCTGGTTGGTAAGAAGGAAAGGGGATGGCCGGCTTCCTGAGGAAAAAGCATCAGCTTTGCACTGCAAAACAGCTCAGGAAGTGACCACAGCCACCCCCAGGCTCCCGTGCCTTCACTTGGGACAGACACACTCATATAGTTCGTCACTCTGGTATTAAGCACCACATACGGTATACTGACCTCCACTCAGATAGACACCTACGAGGCTCCGGAATGTTGCAGCTTTGAGACTATTAGACACAAACCACTGTACCAGTTGATTAAGGTAAGAGCAAAATGTTGGGAACTTTGTGCTACTACTGTGCTGTCACTGGTTTTCACAACCAACAATCTGAAACTTTGCTTTGTGTCTGTATTTCAGCTGAATTTGATTTTTATTAGTTAGTGTATAAAATAGAATAGGCTGTTGTTTCCAGGTACCAAGACATCAACGACTGACACATGTCAGGAACGTTTTCTATCACACCGATGTTTGCGTACACTGCTATTTTATCTGAAACACTGTCTGGACAGTGATGATCATTGAATGCTAGTTGACTTAGTTGTGGTCTGTGATGTAAAAGATGACTTGTAAGATTTGAATCCTTGCCCGGCATCTACTGAGTCAACTTGCCTTATGATTGGGTGAGTCATAACCTTCCATTTATAGCTATGTAATCTCCATATGTTTACACGAGCATGCTTACATGTATGATGATGATGCATACGTGCAGATAACGTGGCCAGTGTGGTAGTTACAAAAGTAGTTACATGCACGTATGCATAAATATCGTACGTATACATTTCATACTTACAGGTGTTAGAGTCTGGGTTTTTTCAACCCTTGTATAGTGAAGGGTAGTAACAAACAAGATCTATCTGGATTACATAACAGTTACAAAAACCGATTACAAAATTCAAGCTCTTTGTTCACAATCAGAGGACACTATTAGTGGTTGGTTGTCCGTCTGGGCAAACCCTTAAAAATTCTATGTAGAATAAAAATTCCATGTAGAACACTCTACAAAAGAGTTTTCAAAAGTGTAGGATATATGAAAATTAATTATATTAGATTACTGGTACTGTTTTATGGAAAGCTTGATTTTGGAAGGTCAACAAGTTACTGTATATTAATTTGTGATTTACTAACTACAAAAACCTGTATAATAGTTCCTACTATGACTGAGATGAAGACATGCAACCAGTTAGATCATAAATAGTGTTGAAAAATGAATTAGATTACACTTCTTAAATAATTAATATAATAATCTAAAAATATGATTCAATTACTGATTATATCTCTAATAATATACAGTTCGTCAGTCATTTACCTGAGACGCTGAAGGCATTAGGACAGGTGTTGTTGGAGATGGTCTGAAAGTAATATATTTATAGTTTTACAGTAACACTGATTTAACTACCAGAAGACTGTGTTGAAAAAAAAACACAAAAGTGAAAGATATACCACTAAGCAAAATCATTTCCAACCTCAAATGCGTAATGAGAATTGTGGGGAAGCAGAGGGATGTGTAATAATATCCCCTTCCTCAAAACTACAAATTACGTTCTTACTGAGTGACAATTTCCACTACAGCCTTTAAAAATTAGCTACAACCTGCACCCCTGACTGCAAAAGGGCAACTCTATGATGTCAAACCAATGTTCATCCTTCCAGTTATGACAGATGCTCTTAGTGCATCCAACAGCACCAGGCCGCTACCAGCTCTAGTCCACATGAATAAAGGATAACCCTTTTATTCCTGCACTGCTGGTCATCACTTTAGGCTGAACGAGCGGGGTAGCGGAAGAACACACTATCAGGCCTTGTGCTCTTAGAGCACTTAATATTGCCTTTATTTCAGCAAGGGGTAATGGCACGACTGGAGGGCATTTCCTTTGGCTCATAGAAAGGATTTTTCCTGGTTATGATTGAAGCATCCCCTGCGGTCCGCCACACACGGGTGCAGAGGGGTAGTTTCATAATTACAACATCAAATGTGGACATGGTTTCATTTCCACAGCTTTGAAAGACAGAGAATGGTAAATTTCATCNACAAAGACCTTGGAATGTATTCCATCTGACTTTTCTGCCAAAAATTAGTTCCTGTTATGAATATGTTATTTACTTGCCAATGAATGCATGTGAATAGTGAAATATTGCTTAAAAGTATTGATGTAAAGAAATCTGTTTTAACCTTATTGAGGGTCAAATACTTGTATTAAAATCAGAGGAATGTCAGAAATATATTATAGTGTATTTTACAAATATTTTTTTGCATATTATATTGTGCTATATTCCATTTTAATATGTTTTTTTTTCTTTTAATTTTAATTCAAAACAAAGACCTTGCAGAAGCTAAGCAGTCAGTATTTAGGTGCCAAAATGACACCTACAACACCTTGAGCTTCAGAGAATAATGTTCCTAGTAAACTACACTAACATACGTATACACAAACACTGGTGGCGGGGTATAAAATAAAGAGGTCATAATGCAGTAAAATGTAGTGTAGCATTTTCATTCTCTTACCCCTTTGCCTTGTATGTGTTTTATTCTAACCGTCCAGATGCCAAACTCTAACCTGTAGCCTGTAACTAATGTTTTACCCAAGACTTAAACCTGCTGCCTCAGTGATTAAATTCCTTAGATGTAAATCAACTACTATCTAAACACTCTACGATTGTGGACAAATCTCAAATTACGAAATAAATCAGCATGAACAAACAGAAATCTAGCTATGTAAATCAAACGCACACCAGCATGCTGTCCCGTTCAGCAAAGTGCTGGAAAATATTTGGAGGCAGCGCCAAGGTGACCTTCACTTCCAGCAAGAAGGAAAGGACACAAGGACCCTGAGTGCACATAACAATGAAAATCTTATTGTTATGCAGTGTTATTTCCTGAAATAATAGACTCTTCTTCAGGGGTTTACTGCGCAATTCCACATTTTTATCACCCGCTGGTCTTAGATATGACACCAGTTGGAGTTTTCTGGCGCTCTCTTTTCGCCCCATGACAAGCAACAGGAACAAGTGTGTGATGTCCTCGCTCTGTTTCCACCCTGATAGAGGCAGTTTAAGGTCTGTAACTCATTATCAAGCAAGAGACATGGGCCAGAGAGACTGCAGTTTATCATGNTGAGTTGGTAAAATTCAAATGGGAATGGCCATTGTAGGGGATCTTGTGACTCTTCCTACATGATCTCATGGATGCAAAGGAATTACTATTTAAGGTGCATGGCATATGGCAGAGACATCATTATACAACCAGGAAGCATGAGCACACAGGTTTTCCTTGTGTGAGCTCAGCAAACACTAGTTAATCAGTACATAAACACGTAATCTACGTTTTTCCCTTTAGAGAAAAGTTAAAGATCAAATCGAGGATCTATACAAAGGTTAACACCTACAGTCCAATGAACACTATAAAAGTTTCTTTACTACTGTAGGTGTTTAACACTGTTGATTTTGCTCTGTACAAACTAGTTAAGCTATTTTTTTCTAGGAAAATATTTGACCTCTGTCTGCTGTCAGACCAGAGAAGGCAGCCATGTGAGTTCATCCATTGTTTATAAATCCGTAGCTGAGCTTTCCTCAAGTGTTTACCCTATCACAAAAGGAAAAGTCATTTTCCTCGTACTCATATTGGCTGCCATGATTCTAGGGGAAGCGACTGTTTGGAGAAACACACATACTCCTCCACTGTGGTCACAAAACAATGTCATTTTTTAGGCTGATGTGATTGAAATGTAGCTGTTGTGACGCACTGCACAGTAATCTCTATTGTGTTTTGTGACCAGTTGATGCACAGTTTGACTTCCTATGGGCACATGTCCAGACTGACTGTCACATGGCAAAAACAACACCATAAGCATTGAAAGACAGTAATAGGTGTGAGGAGTCACAGATTCCAATAAATTACAATCACACTAAGTCCTGTCCTGCAGCAATAACGCATTGCGGGGTGGTTCAGTCTGTGCCAGCATGAGCCCTTTCTGCTTTACTCGGATCAAAACAAATGACAGATGTTGTCAGATGTTGAGGCCTCCCGATATGCGACATGGCTTCAAGAGCCGATAGCAGAAATGATTTTTATAATACGCTACAAATTTAAGATGAGATTGAACGTGAACAGCCACAGCACAGAATAAACAGTAACTAAATTAAACCTGCCGTGAAGCTTCTCACATTAGGGTGAATTCTGGTATACTGGGGCATCAGGTAAACTGGGACTTAGCAGAATTTATTTTCTGATCTGATAGTCAAAACTTATGTTACTAAGCCCTTGCAGTGGAACTGCTTGATAGAAATAACAAGATGATTGACAGAAAGAATATTAATAACATCATTCAAATTGTGATGTTTTTACTGAAGCACCTTAGGAAGTAGGATAGACTGGTAAATTTTCAACATTGGAATGTTTTAGTAGTGTTTTTCTAATGTCATTTTTAATTCATTTGTTTTCTACTGAATTTTAGAAAAGATTGCTTATAAATTTGGAAAATAATGAAGATTTTCTAAACCTTTAATATTTTCCTATTGTTGTTATTGCTGTAAGAAATGAATTATAGAATGTCATAAATTAAAAAATAAAAACAATTTTAATATATAGTCAGTTTTATTTGGTCTACTGTGTTCATACAACATTAGAATATGCTGATGATGAATTTGGATGAATTCAAGTCCTGTTACTGAAATTTGACTTGATGCCATGAATAAGTATGTTACAAATAAATAATGTTTTAAAGCTGTTATTAAGTATGAAACTAAAAACCTAACCCAATGAAGATGTGTCAGAAAAATGACCAAACATGTCATTGAAATGGTTTTCATTCAGTCTTGACAAAGGGGTACTACACTACTACACTGCTTCACTACTTCAGAATATGATACAGTTTTCCTTCACATTTACAGAACAATTACAGAACCGTGTCATGTGTTTGGTATTTGTTTCATTAATGGCAAGAAAGTTTAGACAAGGTGGAAATTCAAAATCTGTCCCTATACATCTGAATTCACCTTATATAAACTTAAAATGTAGCTGCAGAAGTACAGCCACACCGGTTTATTCCTGAATAAAACAGTCTTAGTGATATGAAGATTGAGTTAGCTGTCCGTCCTGCCAGCGCACTGACATGTGACTCTGAACGACTCATTAACGGGGTGAATCGACTCGCGAGAGGAACCGAATTAAACACACGAACATTACTCACTCTGATAACTCAAAAAAAAAACTTGTCGTTCCCTACTTGTCGTTCATTTACTCTCACGCTATTTCTAGGTGTCTATTTCCGCTTGGCGAATCAAACAAAACAAAACTCGATCATTTTCAATCGTTTAAAAGAGTTGTTCAAAAGAATCGGATCATTTGGCCAGGGCCAGCCCACCAAAATAAAAGCCGGAGGTTTGACAGAGAGGGTTAGCAGTTGCGGCACGGCATAATCCCCCCAAAAAACAAAACAAAACAAAACAACGCATGATACTTGTGGATTGCAGAGTTTTCTCATTCCTGTTATGGAAAATAAACAGGATGGATTGTGTAAGTATACAGCTTTTACGACAAGTTTTCCTTCAGATAAAACTAATTAGAATCAGCTATTTTCTTAATATGTGAGTCAGGGTAGGCATAATGAAGGATGAATGAGTTTGGGTAAAATAAAACAAATTAATCATAAAGAAATAATTAATATATATGTATCAGTATTATTGCTGTATTATTGAAAAAAAAACTGTTAATTTAATTCATGTGCAGCTGTTTCAATCTGGAAAAAGTTCCAGCCATCAATATAATTTTCAGTAGATTGGTAGTGGAAGTTATTCCAAAACTAGTTTGATTAATTGTATGTAATGCAATCATGTAAAAAAAGAAAAAGAAAGAAAAGAAACCAGAATTGGATTGCTCAGCAGTTCTCAAGTACAGCCAAGGTCAGTGTTTTCACCCATTAACACAGCTAGTCTCCACTAATGCTCGTGTTAAGAAGATTCATCCTAACAGTTTACACTGAATCAACAACATGAGAGAAAGTTTTCCTTTATAACCTTTTCTGTAGGTTTGTTTTGAAAACCTCATGACCTAGGTTGGTAGTTTCCTATTTGGATTATTATTGATCAGATTCTTGTGACAGTTGGTAGTAGAAACAAGGAGAAATGTGACCAGAGACAGACACTAACATAGTTCTGGGAATTGAAATTTAAATGAGCTGACCCAGACATTTTTGTTCCCTTGTCAGAAAAAAGAAACATTCTACTCCCTTGCATTTTATAATGGCATTTAGACATTGATCTGCAGGGGTTAAAGATTTACTCCTACAATAATTTTGCAATGTGTCATGGAAAATCGCATTTATGGCAGGGCATATTCCAGTTTTGAGACTGTAAGCAAAGTTATCTCAAATTATCTCATAGACCTGTCCAAGTCAGTTATTCAACATGCATATGCTAATCAAACTTTGCAGGATTTGTCAGTAATACATTGGAAACCACTGCACTAAAACAAATTTTTCAAAAGAAATTAGTGATATGCAAACTTGGTTGGGAACAAGTAGATACGTGCTGTTTGAAGTGCTGTAATAGGGTCTTACTGAGCTGAACAGGAGTCAGCTGTGGCAGGGCATATGTGATCCAAGTAATTTTTAATATGTTCAATATTAAAATGCTCTGAAGAGCCAACACTTAAACTCATTGTTCTGGACATGTGCCTGGTGATATGCATCTGTGGCTTGGGTGCATTTAAACCTCCCCCCAGGGAAAGTCATGCAGAGCCTTTCTTGGGATCCCTCCAACATTCCTGGTCTTCCTGGTCCTGTAGTCCAATGCCAGAGCCCTGGTTATTGCACACTTTTGTGGCACATCTTGAAACCAGACCTTCTCTTTCCCTGCCTAATCCCTCCGTATATTTCTCCCCTGACCCTTTTACCAATCTTTCATATTGGATATTCACTTTTTCTTAAAAGAAATGCCAAAATATTATTAAGTCAATAAGTCAATAGGCTAAATGAGACATCAATACAAAAGAAAAAGAATATCTAATTAAAAGCAAAGCAGTAATCTTTCTAAATGAATATTACCTTTATTTAAAAAAAAAGATTGTCCATAAAATTTGCATACACCAAAAATACAAAAAAAAAAAGTTGGTAAGAGTACGTGTGTAAGACTATCAGGAAAGCTCCTATCTGAACTAACAACAAGGTGCCAGTCACAAATGAGATATAATGCTAATAAAATTATCTGTTAGTAATAAATGTCTGGGTAGTTCCTCCTAAAACAATGAGTACAGCCATTCAAAGTGGAAAATCTCAACCAAGGTCAAGCAGGACACTCCAGGAAATTAGGACCTACCAGTAAATCAAAACACTGTTTAGATATTAATTCCAAGCATAAAGTCAGAAAGTGAGGTGGTAGGTAAGTGAAGAGACAATTCTTCATTATTAAACTGCAGTACATAAAAATATTATCAACACTTTACAATTGAAAGCACACAGCTTTCATCTAAATGGCTTACATTTAGCCTTTCCAAACGCAGTGGCTTCTAGTTTTCATGCAGGATGTAATCTGCTACCTGTGCAATAGAGGAAATAGACTTAGCCGGGGAAGGCGGTCGTATGGCTTTATATCTCACCTAAAAATCTAACCCAGCATTCCAGAGGGGCTCTGCTGTGAAGTTTATAGATACAGCTGGGCAGGTTATAGAAGATGACTTGATGCATTGCAATAAAGGCAGAAAGTGAGGTGAACAGGTACATGTGTTCAGGGTAGTGGTAGCTCAGTGGTTAAGACATTGGCCTACTGATTGGAAGGTTATGAGTTCAAATCCCACTGCTGGGCTCTTGAGAAAGGCCCTCAACTGCTCAGTTGTATAAATGAGATAAATGTAAGTTGCTTTGGATCGGGGTGTTTGCCAAATGTAAATGTGTAGCACGCAGCTCACAACGTTAATCCATAAGACCAGTTAGCTTGACCAAATGTTTTGGTCACCACATTTTCCACCTTGATCTATTTAGTTTTTTGGTGTTGTAGATAAATCAGACATTCCATTCCGTTTCCCCATTTTCACAAAAGCAGCTGCACCCACTTCCCTCTTAACTCTTGCAAAAGAATTTGCTTCATTCTAATCACACCAAACTGCTAAAATTGTTTGGGTGCACTGAAACTGAAGGGACTTTAAAATTACTAATCACTATAAATGATTTGTACCAAGAATTATCCATGACTTTAGCTATTGCATAACTTCCCCTTTTGTGGGCCTTCATTCCTTCTTTGATAATTATGTGACAGATGAGTCCATTGACCACAAGGTTAACTATTAGTCACTCTAACTAAACGTTAGCAACTAGTCGATTACTAAATGTCACACTGACTGTGCCTTATATTCTCCAACTCTTCCCATAGTGCTGCTGTCAGATTATCCATGGAAGTCGTATGGAAAAATCATACGTGCATTATTATTACATTTAGGAAGCTCCTAACAATGGGCCTTCTTCAGGAATTCATAGCTCGCTAATGATTTCACACTGTGGCTTTTTACTCTGAACAGTTTATTGGCATTTAATTTAATCCAAGCTTGTAAGCTTGTATATCCAATTTTCAACAACACACCCATGAGTACAAATAACAACTAATAATTTGCAAATTACATTAAGCTTAAAAAATTGTTTCATCTGGCTGAGGCAAGCCAGTGATCACCTCCTCTCCCATATACTCACACACAAACATACAATTTAACCAGCAGGAAGTGAGTCAGCACTGTTCCCTTCACCTTCTTCACCAGCCATAATTGAACAAGTACAATTATGGAAGTCTAACAGGACATCTGTAGAAGTTATATCACAGATTAAGGCTCGTGTGATATATGTACAGTATGCATAGTTAATTCACAACACATTCAACACATACTGCATTTTTAACACATATTCAAGTACATGCACTGTTCAGCTTCTAGACTACACAGGCTAATCACTAATCCCATTGCAGTCAGAACTGGTTAATATATTAGAGCCATAAAGTAGAGAGAGTATGATTAAGGACTGGTGTGACTAAAACACCTATCACACCATAGTGACAAAACGGAACAATCTTATCTTGAAGAATTTATTACCAATGTATAATGTTAAGGAAGAGGTTTTGGGTCATAGTTAATTGCTCAAAATGCCTTATACAACTGAAAAAAAGTTGTTTCATTTAAATAAGATGGACATGATATATCTGTAGCTCAGTTATGTTGAGTAAGATTGTAAATTGTACATATGAATAGTGATAATAAAAGGCATTCATTCATTCAAGAGCAGAGACCTGTCTTTCTAACGATTGATTGTCTTTTGTTGTTCTTCAGTGTTTATCCTCCAGGCCGAAGCATGCCTGTTCTTAAGAACCTCCCAGCTCGGCTGAAGGGGGCCAAGGGGAATTTAGAGTTGGAGAACACTCACAGTGAGCTGATCCTCCGCAAGATGAGCCTCAACCACAACCCGTTTGAGGAGAATGGCTTAGATGAGGAGTGGCCCAGGCACAATGGTGGCTCACTCCTGGATGGGGGTGCTCCACGGGACCGTAACCCATTTGAGGATGAGGAGGATGAGAACGAGGCCAATGAAGTGAGGCGTGGGGGCTCAGGAAAGGGTGGTTCTCTTAAAGGGACGCTTGACCGCATCAAAGGCGTGTCACCACTCAAGACCTTGGGAAGGCTAGGCAAGGGCCTGCGCATGTCAGGCAAGAGTAAGGGCAGCGCCACCCCTTCTCCACAGGGCTCCATTGGTATGCCCTCACCCATGGAGAAAAAGAAGAAGGGACGACGGAGTTCAGAGGGAAGTCTTCTAAGGTACAGATTGACCAGTAATCAAATGATCTGCAGGAACTCTTCAATCTGTTTTATAAAGCTTGATTAGGTCCTTGACATGTTGGCACAGTCACTGATGTTGAGAGCTTTTCATAAGGTTATGAAATGGTAAACCAATCAGCTTCACATCCTTATCTTTTTCCTTCTTCTCCACAGAATGGCAGGGAGATGCAGAGAGAGCCTTCGTAAAGAGAGTTTGCCCAATGGAGACTTGTGCTCAGAGAGTGATGCGGATTCAACCAGTCGCAGACTGTCCCTCTTGAAGATTGTGGGTAGGGGCAAGAAGAGGGAGTCTCTCGTCGACCACTCAGCATCCCCTGGCCCTGAAGAAGAGCCAGTAGAGGAAGTGCCAGTAGTCAAACCCCGAGAGCCTCTCTCAGGTAAGTGGAGGTGCTGTTTCCAAGACACTTATGGGAAGCAATTAGGTATCTCAGGTTTTAAGTATGGCGTCTCATCTAGGGTGTATTCCTGGCTCATGTCTGGTATTCCTGGGATAGGCTTTGGATCCACTGCAACTCTGACTGAAATAAAAGAAAAAAACCTACTAATTATTATTACTAAATACTGTGTCAGACTTAAATACTATGTCAGACTCTATGACCATGGGTTTGTTGGCCAAAACAAAATCTAAATACTCATTTGTGCACACATGCATTTGATTTACAAAATCCACTGGAAGAGGGAGGCAGCAACAAGTACAGATAATTGCTTAGCTGGACCTGCATGCCTGTAGTACACTGTTGGCAGGTATTTGTGCAGTTTAGCACGATCAGATCAGATTACGGGCTTGTTTGGGCAAGATGCAAAATGGTCATGGCCCAACAACTGAATGCCTTATTATATTAATTAACTGTGAATTGTAATTAAAATAGAACAAGGATGTAACCACTAATATTATTAACATGGGCAACTTTTAATAAGGATTTTACATTTGTAGTGACAACTTAAAACATCTCTCAAACATGTTCGTTGTGTACAGTGTACATATATGCACCTGCTTTTTGTTGTTTTTTTTGCTGAAGAGGGCATTTAAATAGCTGGTGACTGAGAGCAGATAGTAGTGACATGCATTCCAAGTTTTAATCAAAGCATCTCCTGTGCTGCTATCCTTCAAAGCCTAATCACTCAGACAGCCACTGAACAAAAAATATGTCCATATCACCTTACCACATCGCTAAAGTACAATATGTTCTGTCAAAACTAAAAGCTTTGAAAAATCACATTTTTCCTCCAAGTACAGTATGAACACAGCAAAGGAAAGAGGAATTTGTGTAAAGGGGAACTGGGTATTCATCTCCAAGTCTCCGATTTCTTTCAGTTGGGGTGGGGAGGGCGACAAGCTGAAGTTGCTGCTTTCCATTCCCCAGCTGACACAGCACAAAATGCCCTTTTATTTGTATGTTTAGCCACATTATGTTGATGGGAAAACTTTCTACTGACCTTACAATCATGCTGGTTTCTGCACTCTTAAGAGTTCTTTAGTTCACTGTGCAAAACAGACCACATGGAAATAGAAAATTAGTCACTTTTTCAATATACCACTGATTTTAATAGTCATTTGTAACTTTGAAAAGCTTGAGAGAGTATATAATACATCTCTACAATGCCTATTGTAAGATGTAAGTCTTATGAAAAATGAAAAGCTTGTGGCAAGTGGCAGCTGTTCTTAAGTGGCAGCACATTCCTTGGTGGCTTAGTGGAGAGTGATTCTCATAGCATTTTTATTATAAGGAATGCAGACTTGACATGTTTTACTAATTAAGCATATTTGCACGTTACTTCACATTGTGCCAAATATAACTAACAGATGTGCTACCACTCGCAAGAATCAATGTTATCAACAACAGTAAACCAATATTATGATTATAAAAAGTTTTTTCAACAGTCTCTTCGTGTGTTTTAAATAAATCATAGGAAGCCGCAAAACACTTTTATTTGAGTCCTGAATGATGGGTTTGATCGTTAAAGAGTGATAGAAAAATGTTGTGTA
The DNA here is from genome assembly GCA_037577455.1 of Pangasius macronema. Lineage (NCBI taxonomy): Eukaryota > Metazoa > Chordata > Actinopteri > Siluriformes > Pangasiidae > Pangasius > Pangasius macronema. The sequence continues at coordinate 9,221,163 of CM074958.1, forward strand.
GCACCAAGAATATTGTTGAAATCAAATTAATCTCAGAATTCGAATCAGTTTATTCACCAAATGTACACGTACACAGGAATGTAGCTGAGTTATTTGGCGAAGAAATTACTGTAAACTAATAATTACAATACTACTTGTAGTCACAAGAGTGAGGACAGCTGGACCTGCTGACATCTCCCAGGTGTTTGAGGGGTTAATAAGGGTTGATAAATTATTCCAAATTGTTGAGGTTTTTACTTAAAAATTTGGGTTTTTCCAGACACTTGACTTCAGAAATATGCTCAAAATGTCCCTGGGGAATTGTGACAATAATCTCCTTGCTTATTTGGCCCAAAAATATAACTATGCATGAACTGATGAACTGTGTAGTAATTAGCAAAAAAAAAAACAACAACACACAAACAGGGGCTCCAAGTGTTATATAAGCTGACAGCTATATGGAGATCATTTGTATGTTTTCTCTCTTCTGTTTAAACATGTCACCAGTTATGTTATGTTTTATTGTGAATACAAGGCTATGTCTTTATTAGAGTACCCAGCTGTCCTTGTTCACTGGGATGGGCTCTAGTTAAATACGTTTGATAAGTAGACCATTTATTGAGGTGGTTACACCAGAGAGTAGTAAATGATTTCCAGACTTCCTCCAATTACAGCCAATGGCCATCAACCATAAAACTATAACTGCAGCTTTGAGCCATACATCAGTGGCCGCCATGGGAACAGTGTCAAAGCACAATTTTGGTAACCAAGTGTGTGATAGCATGACTGGTTACACCCCGCTGGCAGTCACCTACCTCATGCTTAAGAGGACAAAAATCACATTACTAAGCTAAGCTTTCATACACATTTAAATCACTTCCATTTTTCAGAAATTAAATAATTGGTGAATATAACAAGAGTAACAGTGTAAGGTGGGGTAGATGTAGACTCATTGGACACTATGCATGTCCCCAGTAATTGAAGCTTGGAGCAAGACCATTGTTTCCTGATCTCGGTTCAAGTCTGCACCCAACCGAAAGCTCTCCAGTGACAGGAGTGGCTGATGTACACTTAATCCAAAAGACAGTCCATGTCCAAATGGCTGGATCTACACAAGAGCTTAAGCTCCAGTGGTATTCTGACAGGCTCAGTCTTGCCCAGGGACACAAGACATTACAGCCAAGTAGGTCTGATCCAGCTGTGCCAGTGGGGGTTTTGGCAGTGGGGGAGCGATGAGAAAACACTCCCCTGCTCACTTCTTAAGAAAAATATTTATCTACCCTGTACACCCCCATGATGGAGGTGGAGAGTGGGAGTTGAAAAAATAGAGGGAGTCTCAGATATCTTTTTTTCGAAATCCTCTTTGAGGCATGCCAGCTGAACAGTTAGTGAATATGCAGCGAAGATGGATAATTTGTGGCTTATGGAATTAATGGGGTGATGTCCTATATATTTAGCCATAAAGTAGGTGTGCAAGTGGCATGCATTATGCGGGTGCTTGAGCTATGTTACTGAATATCCTACTCATTACTTTGGTCATAATCCACAAATGTAATGCTAATGTCGGGGAATTGTGGGAAAACACAGTTTTCCCACAATCCCCTGTTGCATTTGAACTATATGTAATAACTTTTCCATTGCTGTTCTTTTAATTAAAGAAGGGTTATATATCAACACATAAAAATACATACATGCTCTTTGCAGCAGGGTCAGAGGGCAAGTGCCTTTGCAAACAAAGACACAGTGTTCTTCTGAAATACAGAACCCAGCCTCACTCCCCATTTTGGCAGTCTTCCACATTTTAATGACTCCATGATAAACCGAGAACTCTATCAACATCTGGAAATTGAGCATCAATGTCATTTCAAGGGTATATTTTACAGGTTTCTGTTTAGAGGTGATTGGTATTTCTAGAAAGATTATGTTCAAAGTGGTGCCCATTCATTAAGCTATTCCATCCCCTCAGTGACGTTTTTGTCCTTGGGTGGAGGACTTTAGCCCGGATAGGTTTACCAGAGGAAGTGGCTCCTGCTTTCTTACACAAGAACAGGGAGCACACTCATTTTCCCTGCCCTCCTCCTGTGTGATAGCAGTAGGACTGTCAGCATTGTCTTATATATTTAGACCTCCTTCCGATTGGGTTGGCAAATCAGCTCTAGCCGTCATGATTTGCAGTAGTGGTGCTTGAGGGGTTACAGCGTGCTGTGGAATGATTTGACACTGTTTCCTCAAATGGGACAGGGACGGATAAGCTGGGCGCCAACTGAGCTTCCCAGCATCCTCTACTCTAAAAGAAAAGTTTTTTTTAGGAAATGAATTCAGCAACTCAGCTGTAAGAAGACCGCTGTCTGTCTGAATGAGAATTCTGAATTACAGTATGGCATTAACTTTTCCAAGCTGATATGTGACTCATATTTGTTTAGAAATGCTTATTTGATAGACTTTTTAGAATAAGAACCCATCATCGAAATCCTGTTTCTCCATGCAAAGATCCCTGGGTTCTATGAAACTAACTTAGAAGCAACGGTGAAATTGTAATGTTTAAAGTTTCCCCAAGGAGCGAGCCAATGTTAAATAATCAGACAGCCCCATGTGTCCGAATAGAGTTTATATAAGCGGAACAGCAGGAGCAATGGGAAATCCGATACATGATACATTATATTCGACATACCACAGGTCATTCATACACATATAGCAGAAACCCTAGTGGTCTGCTCAAGGTCATTTACCTCCTTCTATGACTGCAATAATATTGAAATAGAGTTCTCCTGATCTTAAGTGTACATCTAGCTCTAGATCCTGGAAGTTATTCTGATTATTCGCTGTTACTGATCAGACTTATATGGATATCTGGACATATTTTAATTGCTCCACCTTTATGTCTGTTTTCATTAATTAACATGTGTTTTGTCAGGGAAATACATTGTTACTGGCCAAAATAAGAGTAAATGAATTGCATACAGCTACATTTTTATCTTCCATTTGAAGCAAGTCAAATGCAAAAGAGAAACTTAATGACTGTGTCAGATCCTGTCATCACCAGTCAGTACATATTCCTTGAGCTTGATTAAAGAAATTCACTAGTCCCGAATGAGAAGATCAGGGATGATGTAATGGGTGTGAGCACTGATCTTACTGAGATCTGGTCTACTTCATCACTAATTTTATTACAAATGTACAAAGTTCTCATTTGACCACATCAGAGGCACTAGTGAGATCACATTGACAGACAAGTCTTTGTAGTATCAACAAGCAGTAGCCTGCCAAACTGGACTTTCAAGATGTTATGTTCAAACTGTCATAATAAAAGTTGAAGAAAGGATGAGGGCAAAAAAATGTGTTGGAAAAGCCAAAAACCTGTCTACATCTTAAAGGTCATTTCCTAAGGGACAGAAAGAAATCCAGTCAAATGCTTGCTCTGCATCTGGCAAAGTCGTCTGGCACCGAAGCTAATGCTTTGACTATGAGAATAAGTCCATAAGAAATAGTCTGGTAGGGTGTGTTGCAGCTAAGAAATCATTTTTAGTGAAAGACAAAGCAGAAGAGTTTGTATGTGCCAAAGACTAATAAGCAGAAGCAGGAGGTCTTATGGTGCAAGATCAAATTTGAGATGCCCAAAAGAAGAGCTGCTGCTAAGCACACGGACATGTTCTGTCATGGCTCTGTCATGGTCTGATCAAGTAATGATTGTAGGGGTTAAACGTATGATAAAAGCAGATGAATATAAACATATACATTATCTGTACATTTTATCAGCTAAACCTCTGTGTGGGTGCACTTTGAAGTTGCCCACTGTGTGTATATTCCCCGCTTTTACTACATGACTGAAACTACTCATACTTTCCCACAGGATCTTGTTATGTACTATAAAGAATAAAACCTCACTCCATCTATCTCCTGTTTTCTGTCCCTTGATTTTCTGACTCAGTGTTGGAGATCCTACAGCTGGTGACCAAGCGAGACTTGTTCCTGGCAGACACCCACATACTAGAGCTAGAACAGGAGTGTAAGGAGGTGTCCACTCCACCACCAGGGGGTGCGGAAGATCTCACCAGTCCCAGCAGCAAAGACAGCAGCCGGCGTAAAGCTAAGGACGTGGAGCTACTGTACGAGGCCCTGCAAAAGGAGCTGTGGGATGTGGTCCGGGAATCCCTGCGCTCTCCCACTGCCGGGCCTAACCTAGGGCTGGTGGTGCAGGTCCTCCAACAGGAAGAACAGGCTGACCTGGATTGGACCACAAGTGAGGGCGCTGTCCCAGGTGGACCACGGCCCAGGGAGCTGAAAAAGCGTTGGAAGGAGGCTGTGGTCGAGGCCGCTAATGAGAATTTGCCCAAGTGTGAAGCAGTCTTGGCAGGTGAGCTGGCGGCGTACCTGGATAAACTGCGAATTCGCATGGTGGAGGATCTGGGAGCAGCCCGGCGGAATGTAGTGTCTGTGTACCCTGTGGAGTATGATGCCTTCCAGGTGTATGTACATAGCTACCATCAAGCCATCACATGCCGGTTACAGACCATCACTAATGGAGAACTGCAAATTACCGACATATACTCCCTTCTAGACTGGCTTTACAACATATATGACAGGTAAATAAAAGGTTTGGTTAGCTCCAGTAGATGGCCATTTTTTGTCAACTGTTTTTGTTGTTTGTCAAAGTGTCATGGTGGTTGAATTATATTTCCTGGGCCACTTGATGTTGAGGCCCATCCTACAGCAGGAATTTTAGTACATAGCATTATTGATAAGCTCTTGTTGATAAGAGTCTGGAAACATGTGTCCACGCCCCGTCAAATTTCAAAGTGTCCTCACAAGTGCTGTCCAAAATCTCTGAGTAACTCTTCCGGTTGTTGCTGTAGGGACGTTATTGGAACAGTGAGCATAACATCACCCATCAACCGCTCTCAGCTCAGCCCACTGCTGCCAACAGAGATGGTGGACAAGCTTGAGCAGGACTGCCTCAACTATGTCAGGGTAAGAGAGAAAATCCCCAAACACCCCATGTGTTTCCCTCTTCCCAGATCCCCAAGGGCAAAGTTCTCATCCCTGTGGACGGAAAAGGGTGCATCTACAGCACGTCCTGTTCAGTCCAGAGGTTGACTGGTCGTTGCGACCTGCCACGGCCAATTAGAGTGCGGCATTTCAGGGTCAAGTCAAAGTTTTTCCTGTTCACAATGAACAACACACAATAGGAGTCAGTGTTACAACAAGGCTTTTCCTCCTAATTAGGCTACTTGAATGAGAGTTAATGCAGGTGTGATACAGTCTGTGTGATGAAGTCTATGACTACTGCACAGACTGTAGACAAAATATTCCACAGGCATGTCCTAGAAAGAAGGGGAATAAGTGAGTGTACTTGACAGGTTATTTATAAGTCATTGTTTACTTCCCAGATACTATCACACACACACACACACACACTCTCTCAGACACACACACACACACACACACAGTCTATTCAAGATAATCTGGGTTAATGGCAAAAAGTATTTACTTACTTACTTTATCGTCTATACAGACATTAATAATATAAATGTATTTAACTTGCTATTGTATTCCAGGGGAAAGTAACCAATGAGCTGTCTCA
>CM074958.1:9241174-9257228 GCA_037577455.1 Pangasius macronema
CAGAATATGGTGTCAGCAGCATGAATCCATGGACTCAACCTGCCTTGTGTCAACAGTTCAGGCTGCTGGTGGTGTAATGGTGTGAGGAATGTTTTCATGGCAGTATTGTTGCTGACCATGTGCATACCTTTATGGCCACAATTTATAACGGTCTTATAACGGCTTCATCCAACATGATAATGCACCATGTTACACTGACCTCCCCAGTCATTTGATCTTAATGCAGTAGAGCACATTCGGGCTGTGATAGAAGGGGAGATTCGTAGTATGAATGTACAGCTGAAAAATCTGCAGCAATTATGTGATACAATCATGTCAATATGGACCAGAATCTCAAAGAAATGTTTCCAACATCTTGTGGAATCCATGCACAGGCTGCTCTGAGAACAAATGAGGTCCTACCCTGTATTAATATGGTGTTCCTAATAAAGTGTTCAGTGAGGGTATATTAGTGTATATCAGTGAGTAGCACTTAATTAGTTCATTACTAAATTAAACTTGGTTAGCTCCAATTTTTACTTTAGCCTAGTCAATGTTCCTAGAGAGTTAACATAGTATTAAATAGCTTGCAAAGATGCCTCTGCTCTTACAAGCAGATTTTTTTTGTTAGTACAGGATGTAAAAAGCCACAAACATGAATTTTCCCCAGACGTCAAGTAGGCAAGCACATTGAAGCATTTACTTACCTTGTTGACTAGCTAGTAAACGTATGATTAATTCACTCATGAGGTTGAACTTTTTAGTTCCACAGTGATGGCCTTAAATTCACAGATTTCTTTTCTTTATATGTGGAATCATCAAGCAGTAGTAAATTTGTTTTTAAGTATTTTAATTAAGCAGTATCACATGAGCAAGAGTGCTATTGTCCTCAGTATTATATGTGATTATATTCAGTACAACAGAATGATTGTGAGTGTGATACTGCTTTTATACAACAGTTCTATAAACAAGAAATTAATATTGAGCAAGTCACATTTCATCCAGCCGGAACTGTTATATAATTATGGATATTTTTAATCCATTTTTGGACTTTTGTGTTTTGAATACGAACTGAATGGTTTGGTCTGTGCTCTACCTCTTGTGTATTTTTCTTTGTCTTATTGCATGCAAATAGTTATTGGTAAGGAACAGTATCAGGTTGCTGATATGTAGCACTTTTCTACCAGGCAGCATGGCACAAATCTGTTTCTATCCCAACCGAAAACGTGTGTTATAAATGTAGTAGGATTTTCACTGCAGGTCATCGGAACAAGTATTAAAGTAGTAAAGCACTTAAAAAAAAATTTCAAAAATGCAAGGCACTAATTTCTGTGGCTGAATCTCTAAGGGTGTTTTATCATGCATGTAGAGCACTAGGTACAGTGTACATCATCTTTATGGTCTGTCTTATTTAGTGAAGTGCATAGATAATGCTTATTTTGTGTGATTCTTATTTAGAAAAGAATAAAGCATCACTGTTGGTCACTGTGATAAAATTGTGATGCTGTTTCTAACATCCAAAACCTTACAGGTGATTTGACTACTGACCATTTCTGTACAATTAGATGTTATTCTAGCAAGTGACATTATCAGGGCGATTCTGCGGATTCTGAGTTTAACCAGTGTAACAGTTGCGCTAATTTTAGCTACACTCATACGTCCTGAGTCAGCTTGCATGGTATATGGTGAAGACAGGTAACTAAATTAAGTACTTGGATAAGTAACAGCTTGCTTGGCATTGGAAGGCGGTGCAAAAATGTGGGATCCTGGATAATATTCTGAGCCGAACTGTGCCACACTGTCTGGTAGAAGGGTGTCATAGATCCTTTCCATCAGTATGAGGTGCAAACTACACACCGTTGTTGTTTGATTTTGCTCCACATGCAGGCTCTTTTTCTGCTGAAGCGAAAAATGCAGTAAATACCCCAGCTGTACAAACCACTGTTCAAGCAGACAAGCTGAAGATGAACATGACCTATAAATGTGATGTGTGTGAAAGGACGTTTACAATGAAGCGTTACCTAATGCGGCACAAGCAAGTACACTCCAAAACAGCCCATCACACCTGCAACGTGTGCGGGAATAAATACCGATTTTTAAGAGCACTGAACAAGCACCTCTTGTCTCATGGCAAAAAGAAGAGGGAGGCAAATCCGTGCAAAACATGCGGCAAAAGCTATGTAAATCTGGACAAGCACGAACTTGTCCACTTAAATGTAAAGCCGTATCCTTGTGGCGTGTGTGGAAAAGGCTTCACTCTAGAGTCGGTTTTACTGGTACACCAGAGACTCCATACTGGAGAAAAGCCGTATCAGTGTGAGACGTGTGGGAAACGTTTCACGCAATCCAGCACCCTTCACATTCATAAGAGGGTTCACTCAGAAACGAAGCCGTGGAAGTGCAGCCTGTGTGACAAGAGTTTCAAGAGGCAGTCCAGCCTGAAAAAGCACGATATAGTCCACACCGGAGAGAAGCCGCACACGTGTGAAACGTGTGGCCAGAAGTTTGGCCATAGGGAAAATCTGAAGAGACATGTCCTTAATCACTTGGGCATAAAGCCGTATGCATGCAAGGTCTGTGGGAAGCGATACAGTCAGATGCGCTCGCTAAAGGAACACATGCCAGTGCACGGAACAGTCAAACCCTTCATGTGCGAGACATGTGGAAAGACCTTTGTGTACAATTATGCCCTGAAAAATCACATGTGGACACATGTGGATATCAGAAAAGCACATGGGGCTGAAAAGAACGCTCACTGCTGCGAATTCTGTGGGAAATGCTACAGCTCCTCTTATGCTTTGAAAATGCATCAGAGGCTTCACTCTGAGCACAATCCATTCAGCTGTAAGGTGTGTGGGAAGACTTTTAGCAGTATGTCCGGCCTGTATGCACATGAGCAACGTCATACAGGGGCGAACGTTTTCAGGTGTGAGCTATGCAAAAAGACTTTTGTTAACAAGGCGTATCTGAAAGTGCATGAGTTTTTGCACACCAAAGAAAAACTCCATAAATGCTTGCTCTGTGGAAAAGGATTCAGCCTGCCCAATGGACTTAAGCTGCATATGCTTATTCACACTGGCGAAAAACCACACAAGTGTGAAACATGTGGCATGGCTTTTCGCTTGTTGGGAAATTTACGGAGGCATAATCGCGTTCACACTGGAGAGAAGCCATTTAGTTGCGAAGTTTGTGGGAAAAGCTTTAGCCAGCCGAACAATGTGAAGGCTCACATGCAGATGCACACCGGTATTAAACCATACACTTGTCAGAAATGTGGGAAGAAGTACGCTTATGTTAGGAATTACAATGATCATAAATGTGTGCCTCTGTAAGAAGTAGCATGCCGTGTCAGTGGTCAGGCTGCCTTAGGTGCTGTGCCAACTGACATGTAGTTAATCTTAAATATGAGAATTTCAGTAGCAGAGGTGCCAGCGTTGCTAACAAGAAGTTCTTAGCATGCAGAGAATTGTACCACATAATTCCTAACGTAAGTGTTTGTCCAGTCTGACAAACTACTACTACTACTAATAATAATAACAGCAACAAGAAACAAATGTGTCTTTTATGTCTTTGATGGTTTTGGGAATTGGCTTTTCTGACAGGCAAATTTTATTTGTGTCTGGTCTTATCACTGCTTTAGCTGAAACAGATGTGGACACTTATTTATAAACGTATTTGAAATACTGTGAGTTGCAGATATTTTAAATTAAAATGGTTTTGTAATGCATATGTTTAGTATCTTAAGCACATTATTTGTAAAGACATTTTTACAGCTGCTCAGCTCCATGGCTTTCTTCCACTAATGCAGATCAAGAGGTAAAACACAACTCCGTGTGTGTCTTAAGTCACTCACTTTAAATTCAAGTAGCTCTTAGTAATTTACTGAATCAATAAAGCACAATTAAACTATCATTTGAATGAATATCTAGCCTGTAGTAAAAAGCCTGGATTTACTCATAATTATATCAAATACCATAAAAAGAGTATTAATGCCTTCTGTGTCAGATTTTTAGCAAACTGCATCAATGAGCTTAAAATTGAAAATTTGTGTGTGGGTGGGTGTTTTGTGTGTGTGTGTGTGTGTGTGTGTGTGTGTGTGTGTGTGTGTGTGTGTGTGTGGTTATGACCTGAATTTAGAGGCTAAAATGTACTAACTAATCATGCAACCATGTCATCTGACTTCCACACAGTAGTATTTGAAAAGACACAAGCGTAGAAAAAAATAATAATTTTGGAAGCTATTACAGAATCATTTTATTTGTATAGCATTTAATACACATTATCACAAAGCAGTTTTAGAGAAAAGTCAGCTTGGCTATGAGAATTATAAGAATAAAGGTTATACAAGATGCCACTTTTGAGGCTAATATAAAAAATGTTATTAAATCATTGATAATCATAGTCACATTTTTAAAATGCTGTTTTACAATGTTACATTTGCATACTAAGGCTGAGTTTAAGGTATATTATTTGTATTATAGCAAAGGGAAACAAAAGGAATTTGTACAAAAATAGGGATCTCACAGAATATAAGCATACACAGTGAAAATTGTCATAATGGTTATTATGTGCGTGAGTGGTTTGCATGCAGCACTGATACAATGCTGAAAATCTGAGACAGGAAGAGAAAGATTTCTAGCGCAAGTGAAGTTATCCTTTACTAACTGACTGTTCATACTGATCCATGTACTGACATACATATTGGACGCACAAGAGCAGTCCCATGGATTAGCACTGAGATATATGGATTTCAGCGCTGTCTGAGCCTCCAGGGTCCCTATATCCAGTGACTGTAATTGGTTCGATTTGAGATGTAGTTGTCTCAGGTTCTTCAGGCCTTGAAATTGTGCAGTGGGAAGATGCTGGAGTTTGTTGTTATCCAGATCAAGCTCTTGCAAAAAGGTCAAAGGAGAGAACACTGTTGGAGGTAAGTGGGACAGGAGATTGTTTTGCAAGAAGAGCTTCTGCAGCCTGCCCAGAGCCCTAAAAATGTTATGTGGTAGTGTATTGAGTTTATTGAAACTCAGGTGTAACTCTCTTAATGTTGTCAAGTCTTTGAAATCATCAGTGGACAGGGAACTCAAAACATTGTTGGCCAAGTCGAGCATCTTCAAGCTTTGAAGCCCTGCGAAAAACCCAGGTGGGAGCCTCTCTATCTGGTTAATATTTAGCCCGAGCTCCCTTAGGTCATCAAGACCAGTCAGCATTTGAGGATGGAGAACAGAAATGCTGTTGTTGCTGAGTCTCAGAGAACGAAGTCTGTTAAGGCCTTTGAAAGCAAACCGTGAAACGGTATCAATATGATTGTTCATCAGATGTAGAACTTTCAGATGTTGTGCTTTCTGTAGAAAATGCTTGGGAATTTTCATAATTACGTTGTTGTTTAAATAGATTTGCTGCAGCTTTGTCAGTGTTCTAAATAAAGATGAGTTGAGCTCAAGGATGTGATTGTTATCCAGCTGTAATTCTCGGAGTTCGGTCAGTGGGTCAAATAGGTCGGGTACAATGACAGATATATTATTTCTTTCAAGCACTAATTCTCTTAATTTGGTCAGATTTTTGAACAAGCCACTGGGAAGTGATCCCAGAGCATTGTGGTACAAATTAAGAACCTCCAGGTTGCCCAAGTCTTGGAACACATTTGAGGGGAGATTCTGCAATTGGTTGAAGCTCAAATCTAGTTCAGTAAGTTGGAAAAGACCCATCAGGGAGTCCCGATGCAACATAACCAGGTGGTTTTTGCTTAAATCCAATTTTCTCAATTCATATAGTCCAGAGAAAGCATTTTCAGGGACAAAGATGATAACATTTTTCTGCAGGTAGAGGCGGGTGAGATTGGTAGTATACTTAAAGGCACCACTGGGGATAGTAGTGAGCTTGTTTTTGCTGAGATCAAGATCAGTCAATCTCAGTGTGTGTTTAAAGGTTCCTTTCTCTGCATTTTTTATGTGCTTGTTCAACAGAAAGAGCCTGATTGCGGTGATGCAGTTCATATCTATCATCTCAGCATCATTACTTACTAAGAGCTCCCTAAGTTCAGCATCTGTTAGTGAGGCTAGGGATTTCACGTTATCATTGGATGGTGGTGTAACGTTGAAAAGATCCTTGGAATTTTTTGTCAGGAGGTTGTTAGTCAGTGCTGTGCATGAGGATGAGTTAAACACAGAGATATGATGACTATCCATGTCTAAATCTTGGTGATCAGTTGGTGGACAGAATAGATCCGGTGAGATGGCAGAAATGTTATTGCTGTCAAGCCGTAGTTCAGTTAATTCAGTCAAATTGTTGAACATACCATTGGGAAGTGATACTAGCCGATTTTGGTGCAATTTAAGGATCTTCAGTTTACCCAAGTCTTGTAGCACACTTGTAAGACTTCGCAGTTGGTTGAAGCTCAGATCTAACTCTACAAGATTGTACAGAGGCATCAGGGACTTCTCATTTAAATTTAAAATGGCATTATTGCTCAAGTCTAATTTCTTCAGCACAGATAGTCCGGAGAAAGCATTTTCAGGGACGAATGTGATTGCATTTTTCTGCAAGCAAAGGTTTGTGAGATTAGGGGTGTCTTTAAGTGCACCAATGGGTACAGAAGTGAGCCTGTTTTCACTAAGATCAAGATGAGTCAGGCCCAGTGCACCCCTCAAGGTCCCTTCCTCTAAATTTTTCAAATGGTTGTTGAGCAAGTAGAGTTTGTTCAAACTGGTGTAGTTTTCAAACACGTGCTTGTCTATCACTTGAATTTTGTTATTGCTCAGGTTAATTTCACTAAGGGCAGGACCCCCTTGTGAGGATTGGTGTTGGACATCATGAAGTGGCAGCGGTGTCTTGTGGAAAATTCCCTTTGAAATTTTTGTCAAATGATTGTTGCTTAGATCAATGTTTTTAAGCTTTCTCATTGTTGCAAATGAGGATAGGTTGAGCTCTGAGATACGATTATTATCTAGCTGTAAATACTTGAGCTTTGAAAGTGGCTGAAATAGATCTGATGGGATGACCTGAATATTATTTCTGTCAAGCTGTAGTTCACGTAACTTTTTCAGATTATTAAACAGGCCGTTTGGAAGAAATGCCAAGGCATTGTGATATAGATTAAGGTTTTCTAGTTTGCCTAGAGCTCGAAATACCTGTGAAGAGAGATTTTGCAACTGGTTGAAACTCAGATCTAGTTCACCAAGCTTGTAAAGACCTCTGAAAGAGGTCACAGCTAAAATATCAATGTGGTTATTGTTCAGATGCAGTTTTCTTAATGCTGATAGCCCATAGAAAGCATTTTCATGAACTACCATGATAGCATTTTTCTGCAGGTAGAGGCTGGTGAGATTAGAGGTGTCCTTAAGGGCATCGGTAGGAACAGTGGTAAGCATGTTATTGCTGAGATCAAGGTGAACCAGGCCAGGTGTGGTTCGGAAGGTCCCTTGAGTTAGACTTTTCAAACGGTTGTTGGCAAGGAAGAGCCTTTTCAGATTAACACAGTTTTCAAACACACACGTATCTAGCACCTCAATGTTATTACTGTTCAGGTGGAGCTCCCTAAGTGCAGATGCTTCTTCAAAAACTCCACAGGAGAGTGTATTTATCTGGTTTAAGCTCAAAGTAAGCGTTTGAAGGTTGCGCAGACCTTGTAGGAATTTCTGTGGGATAATTTCAACACGGTTTTCACTGAGGTCCAAGTAAGTCAAATTCTTCAGTTCTTGAAATAGTCCTGTCATAAAAGTACTAAGTCCATTTCCTCTTAGAAACAGCTGAGTAAGGCTTCTCATGTTTGGTAATCTGGTAGTACCAGTAAGCCACTCACTAAGGTGGTTGTTGGTAAGATCAAGGATATGTAATTCTTCTAAACCTTCACTGGGGAGAGACTGGATCCGGTTGTTACTAACAAAGAGGCCCTTGGTACCTTGCAGAGGTAGAGGCAATTCCAACAGATTCTTGTTTAAACAAGTGACAGTGGTGTTGTCTACACACTCACAAGACATTACACATGCATCAGCCACTGCGATGATGGTCATTGCCACAGTGAAGTGTGTAAGCATGGTTCAAAACTTTGACCTAAAAGCAGAATAAATAAGTCTTGACTGGGAATCTCTAGTGAGGATATAAATTAATGCAAGTCATTTGAACATGAGTTATGTTGGTAATGCAATACTGTCTATATTGAACAAACAAATTAAGACTTTGTAAAGTGTAAACAAATAAATAAAGTACAAATTTCCCTTATATATATATATANTATATATATATATAGATATATAGTTGTCTCTGTGTAAAACTTACCTGTGTATTATAAGCAGAATCCAAGGTGTTTTAGAAGAAAGGAAATGAAACTCAGCAGAACTGTTGTGTGTATATGGATCCACGTCTGCATCTGTTTAAGAAGAAAAACCACTGGTGACATATTCTTCAGCAAGAATGTATCTGATTCTTGCCACATCAAAGGAAAGAGGAGAACATGAAGTACATCAGCGTGTGAGGTATTAAAATGCAAAGAAATGCAGAGCAGAAATGCTTACAATGCATTATGAGGATACTGGTTGCATGTAATATTTGAACTGCATAGAGTGTGAGGGGAAATGTTTTCTGTGTCTGTGTGTGTATTAACATCTCACTATTTACAATAAAATATTATTCTTAGTTGTAATGTGTTAGAATATCATAGCTAAAAACTAAACCAGTTAAGATAGGTAATAGATTAATTTTTTACTCTTTGACATCCATGCTACAAAAAGTATTTTCTGAAACTGTGTTTTTTTGTGTATTTAAAATTGTATGCAGTAGAATTACAACAACTCTGTTATTATCAACATTATATTAGGTACTTTAGGTAATCTCTATTTCAGGTACGTAATGTTTTAATGCAGTGTAGCGGTGCTGCTTTTTGCAGGTGTTGTTTGTGCCAGTTTTAAGCCTGTATGTGCAAACAGGGCAGCATGGTGGTGCAGAGCTTCACATGTTCTCCCTGTATCTGTGTTTTCAGTCAGGTTCTCCAGTTTCCTCCCACTTAAAAAAAAAAATACTGGTAGGTGGATTGGACACATTTTTTAAAATTGCCCCAAGGTGTGATTGGGTGTGTGGATGGTGANNAGTCTCGGGTCCGGCAGGGATTGTAGGTGGGGGGAGTGAATGACCAGCGCTCTCTGCCACCCTCAATACCACGACTGCCGTGAGACCCTTGAGAAAGGCACCGAACCCCCAACTGCTCCCCGGGTGCTGCAGCTAAAATGGCTGCCCACTGCTCCGGGTGTGTGTGTGCACTTGGATGGGTTAAATGCCTAGCACAAATTCCGAGTATGGGTCACCGTACTTGGCCACAAAAGTCACTTCTTCACTTCACTTCACTTCACTTATGTCCCATTTCCCAGGATAAGCTCTGGATCCACTGTGACCCTGACGAGGACAAGGCAGTTACTGCAGATGAATGAATGTACATGCAAATGGTCAAACATCATCTTATTTTTTTTTTTTTTTAGTAATCTATTTTTATTACTAACCACAAGATGGTGTGTTTGGGATATTCTGACCTTGCTACATCGCCCTGATGCTTCAGTTTTCAATTTGTACTTCCATATTTAGACTTCTTTAGACCTGGGGTCTTCCTTCTCATCTGCAAAGGGCTGATGTGACCTAGCCAAAAAGAAACCACACCTAAGATATTGTCCTTGCTGCAGAACCAAAGATCCAGGGGATGGAGTTGAACCTGATCCAATGGCTCCTATATCCCTAACCTTAATCCATGAGAAGCTGAACAAACACATTTATGCATACCGAAACACACTGAATTTTCTTCACCATATGAACATTTTAATGTATTTATGCATTACCTGAGTATTATTGAAATGAACTTGTCAGAGGTTTCTTCTCTCATCCAGTCAATAACTGTTGAATATACCTCAATCAAATGGGCTCATTTTAGAATTCAATCAGGTTAATCAATGTAGAAAAAAAAAATCTTCTCATGATACACAGTGTAGTTAAGACTATAGCCGTCCATGTGTGCTTGAAGCTGGATAAGCCACCAGACAGTATCGAACATGTGGATGAGCACCCCTAGCCCCCTAAAATGGAAGCAAAGAATATATAAAATACGGTGTCTACTTTGCCTCCCTAGAAGGCATGATCTCCGGTTAATTTGAAAAAGCATGTTAGGGTAAGTTTAGCTAATTTGCTGACATTAACTTGCTATATTTAACAAAGAAAAATTATTTTTTTTTTTTTATTTATTTATTTTTTTTTGCTAATGCCAGGTTAGACTAGCATTGATTCCAGTAACAAACATATCATGTCCACCCCTGGACATTTGGTTCTTAATCTAGGGGTACCTGACACCTAATATTTGTTTGAAGACCAAGATCATTTGGTCATTAAATAACTATTAGGTGTCAATCTCAGTGCTTGGTCCTCTTCTGTTCTCTCTCTATACTTGATCTCTTGGTGAGGTCATATCCTCACATGCTATATGGTTGACACTCAACTTATCCTCTCCTTTCCTCCATCAGACACTCATGTTTCTGCTTGAATCTCAGCATCTCTGGGAGACATCTCATCATCAATGGCAGCTCATCATTCGTCCATTTCTATTGCCAGAGGCCACTCATGTGCTTGATCAGTCCCTTGTCATTTCGAGACTGAACTACTGCAACTCGCTCCTGGCAGGTTTGCCTCTGTGTGCCATTGAAACTTATCCTGAAACTTATCCAGAATGCAGCTGCATGATTGTTTTCAACCTTCCCAAGTTCTCCTACACCATCCCATTGCTATGCTCCCTCCACTGGCTTCCTGTAGCTGCCTTCACCACTAATGCTTAAACACTAATGCTTGCCTACAAAGACAGAATGGACCAGCACCCATCTACCTTAAAGGACTTATCACACCCTGCACTTATCACAGCACTACTGCTCAGTTGGAGCCACCATCTCTCAGGGTACAAGGAAGGCATGCATCTAGGCTCTTCTCTGTTCTGGTGCCTAGGTGGTGGAATGAAATTCCCCTAGATGTCTAAACAGTCACTGGCTGTCTTCAAATGATAACTAAAATCCTACCACTTCATGAAGTACTTAAATTAGAACTGTTATTGAAAAAATACTTGTGTTGTCTTGTATGTTTTTCATACTATACTACCTCCACAACATGTTTTTTAATGAGTTTTATACTTAGAATCTTGATTTCTGTGGAGGCACACAGATGGTAGGGTCAGAATGTGGCACCAATAGCACGAATCCATGGACCCAAGATGCTTTCTGCTCACCGTAATTGTACAGAGTGGTTATCTGAGTTACTGTAGCCTTTCTGACAGCTTGAACCAGTCTAGCTGTTCTCTGTTGACCTTTCTCATCAACAAGGAGTTTCACGCACTGGATGTTTTTCTTAGTAAACTCTAGAGCAGGGGTCAGGAACCTTTTCAGCTGGCAGAGCCAGAAAAGCCAAAAAAAAAAAAAAAAGATTTTATGTTTTATATGCTTGTTTTTATTATAGTTATTATCTCTACTATTATTGCATAATTATCAAGAGTAGTGATATAATAAAGTTTTCCTTTTCCTGTTCACACAAAAGAGCAACAAATCCTTTATTTTTTCCCCAACATGTTGGAAGTTCCATCTGTACATACTGAAACAAGCTTATCCAGCTGCAGCTTCTTTTCTGTGGCAAAGTTCTTGCTGACGGTTGGATATCTTGTATTTTCTGATTATTTTTTCTTTATTTGGAAAGTCAGTAAACAGTTCTTTCACCACGTTCAGCATAAATCCTTTGACGTACTCTCCATCTGTAAATGGTTTTCCATTCTTCACAATCGCCAAAGCACCTGCAAAGCTAGCACTTTTCAGCCCATCACTTTGGCTGGCCCATGCTCATAGCTGCTGCTGGCTGGTCTGGACTCTCTTCTGGAGCTCCACACATGCTTTTTTTCTGCTGTTACCTGATGGATATTTCAAGGCAAATGCAGCATGGAAAGTTACGAAGTGCCTTTTCACATTTGATTTTTTTTTTTTAAGCGACGCAATTCGCTCGTTGCAAGTAAAACAAACTCGCTCCACAAATGTAAATTCATCTGTCCATTCGAACTGGAAAGAATGAAGCTCATCTTTTTTCTTTTAGCCATTTCACCTTTGTTAAAAAAAAAACTCAAAACAGTGGCTATGTAGTTTTCAACCGATTTATGAATTAGACCCGGAAATTACCTGTCCATTCCACATTACTGCTCCACTCCACATTGTCCAGTGAAATTTGAGCTTGTTGTACCACATCATGATTGGTTGGTGTATACATGGCAAACGGGCATCGATTATGAATTATGTAATATTTTAAAATATGTAATATGTAGATTTTTAATTGAATCAACACACTAGCTTTTGTGAATCGTGATTGATTTTATTTCTTTTGGCACTGAAAGAGCCATATATGGCTTGCGAGCCATAGATTCCCTATCACTGCTCTAGAGACTGTTGTGTGTGAAAATCCCAGATCAGCAGTTATAGAAATACTCAAACCAGCCCATCTGGCACCAACAATCATGCCACAGTCAAAATCACTGAGCTCACATGTTTTACAGGTGTTGCTAATAAAGTGCTCAGTGAGTGTAAATGTTTTAAGTAAGTATTAAGACCCTTGGTTAAGGCACTCCAGTCTGAGCTCGAGTGCATCTTGTTTGCTTTGATTCTCTTGAGATGGCTCTAGAACTTGACTGGAGTCCACCTGTGGCACATTCAATTTCTTGGATATGATTTAGGAAGGCACATACCTGTGTGTATGGTCCCACAATTCACAGTGCATGTCAGACCAAAAACCAAGCCATGAAGTCCAAGGAACTCCGCAATCAAGCTGTATAAAGAAATAAATCTGTACAAGGGTATGAAACCATTTCTAAACTTTGAATGGGGACAAGGAGACTGGTCAAAATCGAGGGACAAATGCAGCTAAATACAAATAATTTCTTGAAGAACACCTGCTCCAGAGTGCACACAACCCCGACTGGGACCAAGACAACACTGGAGTGGCTTCAGGTCTTTGAGTGACCCAGTCAAAGCCAAGATTTGTACCCTATTGAACATCTGCGGAGAGACCTGAAGATGGCAGTTCACAGACTTTCTCCATCTAATATGACTGAGCTAGAGTGGATCTGCCGGGAAGAATGGAAGAAACTGCCAAAAATCCAGGTGTACAAAGCTTGTAAAAACTTAACTGTAAACTTAACTCAGTTGCAGCCAAGGTGCTTCTACAAAGTTCTGAATAAAGGACCTGAATACTTATCTAAATTAGAGTTTTCAGTTTTGTATTTTTAATAAATTTGCAAAAGAAATTCAAACTTTTTTTGCCTTTTGTCATTATGGGTCATTGTGTGTATCTTTATGGCCAAAAAAGTCAAATTAATCCATTTTAAAATGGATTGGAAGGAGTCTGAACCCACTTTCCAAACCCACTGTAATGCCAACATTCAATGCCAATGTAATCCATTTCTGAGTGTACTTAACTACTAAGTAGTAATAAAGTGAATTTTGTTTACTTTGTTTTGTGTGTATGTTGGACAAAATAAATTGAAAAGTTGTAACAATAGTAAAAAAAAAAAAATTCAGATTGCCTAAGTATCACCACAGTATAGATTAGGGTCTGCATGAAAGAAATTCAAATTACAAAAAAACAAATAAAAATAAAAATAATTGCCAGTATAATTAAGGCTACTAAGAGACTTGTGCCCCTACAGCACCCAAGTGGTCATCAGAATGGGGGAGGATATGTAGCAGGAAGCAGATTTTTGGCAGCATGCACAGCATGCTGTTCAAGTGACTTCATTGTCATTTTGCACAGGCATTTTCCTGTAAGCTATATATAGATATATGGTTTTCTTCTAACTAGCTAACAGCATAAAGACCTGTACCAATATTATATAAGCAGTATAGGTTGCCTGCATAAACATAGTGAATGATGTTATATTATTTACATCTAAAGTTATTTGTCTTGCGTATGATTAGAAACAACTCTGTTCCCCAGTTTTAGCTGGGGTTGTCTAACAAACTTCACTTGAGCTTTTAAACAACAAGAAACACTGTCCTTAAGGTGGTTATGGAGATTACCCATGTGGAAATAGCAAGTCACATAATTTCAACCAAACCATTTACGCCATGTTAAACAACACTGAACCAGTGTATAAACAGAGGAAGTGGAAGTAAACTGGTCCAACACTGCCCTCTACCCGTAACCCAGTGCACTTTATATTTAGTTAATTAAACTGCTATCTAATTAACTTCATGGTACAGAGCTATATTTTCTACAGATTACAGTAGATAAGATTGGTGTAAGTCATTTGAAAGTGATCATTTTTGTTCTTTACATTGGATTTTGCTGTGCAGACTGTCATGCTTGAATTATACTGAATGAGCTGTCTAGGATTTAGATAATAAGAGTCATGATTTAAAGTCATTTACATAAATTTAATTAAACCATATACTCTAAAAAAGCTCTAAGATGTACTTAAAAATATTCTGTTAACTTTCTGGTATTTTATTCTGTTATATATTTCCTCATCCTTCATGTTTCATACATAATAAAAATTGGGTAATTTACAAATTTGGAAAATGTAATTATGTATGCACTTCTGAATACAGGAAGCAGTAATAATGTTTTTTTTTCAACACCTTGTAGTTTCATATGAGAGCTTTTTTTATTGAATTTGTTTTATTTTGTTTTTAAATACATATTTAGTGGACCTGTAATGTGTAGTAAAGAAAATTTAAAATCACATTATGAACATAAATGGGTTATATTGGCCTGCAGTCCATAGACATCACCAAATGCTGACTAACCACCTTTTTGAGGCTCTGCAAGGCCTGCAGTGCCAAGTCTTGTCTACAGTAACCAAAATACATGCCAAGTTAATTTGTAGTCAGTTGGATCCATCACTATAACAAAATTACTATTTAATAAGTACTTTAAACTATACCTCTAATAGATGAAAATAGTTGGGCTCAGTAATACAATGTGCTGAAATTCTACTTGATAGATTTTAATCTGTACATCTAAAAGAGCAATAGAACTGTGTTTTTCCTGCTTAAAACTACTAGGTTTACTTCATTAGCTACTTCTTCAGCCCCTCCTTGGTTAAATCAGCTGAGTTTTAGTGCTGTAAAAACTGGGCAGAGCTATAAAGCTTACTATAAATTGTTTTCCTCTGATCAGCATTAACACATTGTTGTTTGGCTTGGTGTCACAGTGTAACACTAACATCTGTGCATGCGACCATGAAAAAAAACCTGACAGATTCAAACAAGGCCTATTACCAACACTCCCATTAGTGATGTGGAAAGTTCCACTCTGTGCAGCTGACCTATGGGGTTTATTTCATACCCTGCCAAAGTATTAATACATGTTTTTTTTTCTTTTTTCTTTTTAACCTAAGGATATCACCAAACGTCTACCTCCTGTCTGCAGTCTGTATGTAATCAGAAATGTCAAGATATAATTAATAGAATTATAAAGTCTACATCATACAGTGTGAATCTAGTTTTTCATCAGTGATTAACAAACAGGAAAAAAAATTAATTAAATGAATTTAATGACTTTTCAGACATTCCAATGCATATTCATTGGTGAAATACAGAGGTAGTGATGAAGCTTAGGCAATAATAGTGGCCTGTTAGGATGAGCTGATTTTTTTTTTAACTATTCAGTGTAATTAAACAAGGCCAAAGTACAATAGCTTTCATAGTGTATAAAATAACATTTTATGCCTGTTTCCTAGTAAGTGTTCAAGATTTATGAGTACTTCACACAGCAATAAATGCAGTGCCAATACAAGTTTGGAGTTCATTAACTCCTGGGATGCATACATTTCACTGGGTGACTAAATTCAGAAGTAGTCTGACATGAGTATGAACTGAAAATAGCAAAAGATGTGTGGCAAACCATGTGAGAGTATAACAGCGTGGTGAACTGTGTTATGCCTCACTTATGAACTTATGTTAAATACACTCCTGAACAAAATCTTAAGACCAGGGAAAATATTCACACTTCGCAATGGTGGATTGTAACCAGGTTGTAAGAACTTCTTCAAAATGCCAAAAGAAGAAACAAGAGCAAGAGACAAAAA
>CM074958.1:9257328-9277554 GCA_037577455.1 Pangasius macronema
CTTTTGATCAGCTGATGAACAGCCTGTTTGAGTTTAAATGCAGTTTTCAGTAAATTGCCAATCTCTGTTTTTTTTTTCTTCTTCTTCTTCTTCTTCTTTTGAAGCAGTTCTTATAACCTGGTTATGATCCACCAGCATGAAATGTGAATACTTGGAATGTTTCCCCTGGTCTTAAGATTTTGTTCAGGAGTGTATATATTAATGTTTGGATGAATATAGATTAGTGTTTGGGACAAATTTGTTAACACAATGCTAAACTAAAAATTAATTCATTTTATTAATTCATTCCCCTTCACTGGAGCTAAGGGGCCCAAATATGTTCCAGTATGAGCAAGGTCCGTGCAGGCATGGTTTGCCGAGGTCAGAATGGAAGAACTCGAGTGGCCTGAACTCAACCCCACTGACCACCTTTGGGATGAACTTGAAGGCCGACTGCACCCCAGACCTCCTCGCATCAGTGTCTGACTTCACTAATGTCCACAGCCACACTCAAAAATCTAGTGGAAAGCCTTACCAGAAGAGTGTAGGCTACTATAACAGAAAAAGGGGGACTAAATCTGAAATGGGATATTCAGTAAGCACATATGGGTGTGATAGTCACGTGTCCAGAAACATTTGGCCATATAATGTATGAACTCATTTTGTGATTTTTACAAAACTGGTGACATGGAATTGATACCCATTAGCCACACACCCTACATACTGAGCTAGCTAGCAAGCTAACTGAACAAAATAATTTCGATTGTTATTGTGTATTTTGACAGGATTTGCTTATTGGTAAATAAACTACTAAGAATATGACTAAGAATATGACTACATGAGACTCAGATATTGATATCTCACTCGTCTCTACCAGTGATAAAGGTGTGATAGTTTAGCTAAGTTAGCTGGCTAGCTCTTTGGGATGACAGGAGGATTTTGGGGAGAGGGGAGGGGTCCAGACTGCATATTCATATGTAAATCTTAAATCCGGGTATTTTTAATTAGGGGAAAATGTGTGGAGATGTTTTTAAATAACTTCCTGGATATTGGAAACACGTAAAATTACATGTCCAGGGGTACTTTATTGCTAGCCGTGCTTATGTGGCGGCCTAGCCGGGCTTGTGCTATGTGAATGAAAGGGCGAATTGTCTCTTTAAGAAGCTGTGTGTGTGTGTGTGTGTGTGTGTGTGTGTGTAACCGCAGCCCAGCCCATTCTCTGTCCTGACGTCCTTCCTCGATGCTGGTGTGTGTGACACGCTGCTTTTTTGAGGAGGAAGATTGTAAAAAGCAGCTGCCTAATTTTTTTTTGTCCTCTGAGAGAAGGATGTTGGGAAGACTATCTCTCCTGTATATTTCTTTCCTTTTCCTTATTTCTCGCCTTTGTCTGAAATCTTTACGTTGATGCAAAACCGCGAGGGATTAAAAGGGGTGAAAGGCATCAGTTCCGTCTGTAGTCTGCTTTCTCTGGATTTATTTTATTATTATTTTTTTTAACTGATTGATTTATTTTCCTGGAAATGTACAGAGAGGGAGCTTCTTTGAAGGGCAGCCTGTTTACATGGGATTACGGATTACTTCAGCTAAAAGACACTCATCTGTGACAAAAAAGCAAACAGCCCGTAGATTGGCTTTAGTTTCATTATATCGAGCTGTGTAGTGGACGTTTGAAAGAGGAAGAGCGTTAGGAGTGTACAGCTGTGTTGTAATGGGAAGCGGTGAGGTGTGAGGAGAATGGAAACACTGCTCGGGACATTTCATCATTTCTGCACTGAAAACCAGCCGCTCCAGTCAGACTGATGCAGACGTCAGGGCCACACAGGGCAAAACTTTCGTCTCAGTCATATTATTTATTTATTTATTTATTTGTGTGTGGGGGGGTTAACGCGGTAAACAAGTAAACATGTGGATTATTTGATTAGATACGTGGTTTTATAGCAGAAGAGAGCCAAGCCCTGTCTGGTTAGGGGGCACTGGGCTTTTGATTTGATTGATTAGCCTCAAGGAGAGGAGCGGAGATGCAGAAGGCTACATGACGGCGGATTTTCTTTGCCAGGCTCCATTTTAATCCACAGAGGGAATAAATAAAGTGTCGTTGTCGAAGTTGAAAGACCTCAGGTACCATGTCTTCTCGGGCAACACTGCAGACCGACAGGAATTCAGACCACGTAAGTGAAGTCTTCTCCACTGGACTGCATAGCACGAATAGCTTCCGCTAGCTAAAGGGCAAACGTTACTTTAAAACAATTGATTAATTTAATGGTGTATCAATAAATGTGGGCTGTGGACAGGCTACATAGGGTACATTAGGTCTGTCAAGCAAGTCCAGACAGTAACAGGCCCGACACACTGCGGAAATGGTGTGTATTAGCTGATGTGATTTGTACAACGGTCAAAACAGTACACTGCTATAAGAAGTTGTGTTAGTGCTGTAGCTGCTAATCCAGCTCTGAGCTCCCTCACAGGCAGACACCCCACTTCCTGGACAAGGGTCTTACTACCCAAGTGCAAAGTCTTGACATGGACGTCAACTATGCCTACACATAGTCATAATGTTACAAACACCTACATGGTAGTGAAAACCTCTCATTGAAAAAAACATCATAGAAATACACAACTACCTTATCATACATATAGTTTATGCTAATAAGTCTTTGTGTACATTTGTATCTGTCATATATATATTATATGTAGAACTGTAGGCTTAGACCTAGCTAGTGGCCATGCTGTGTTTGTTTACATATATAATATGTTTACATATAATATGTTTATAGAGAAGGAAATGAAGGTGAAACAGTGTGTAAGTTGTGTCTATTTTCTTGCAGGTTATATAAGAAAAGCCTCATTTGTTAAGCTAATCACTAGGAACTTGTTATGCGCTGTTGTCCATTTTGTATTATTGTTCATAAATCCAAGGCTGAATTTTGATGTGTACGTAGCATCAAGTTTTGGTGAGCCTGTTCCCACTGCAGCCTCAGCTTTCTGTTCTTGGCTGACAGAAGTGGACTCCGACGTGGTCTTCTGCTGTNCAAGATTCGACGTGTTGTACATTCTGAGATGCTTTTCTGCTCACGACGATTGTACAGAGTGGTTATCTGAGTTACTGTAGCCTTTCTGTCAGCTCAAACCAGTCTGGCCGTTCTCCAGAATTCACGCTCATCAACAAGGTGTTTCCGTCTGCGCAGCTGCCGCTCACTGGATGCATTTTTCTTATTGCACCTCTCTGATTAACTCTAGAGACTGGTGTGCTTGAAAATCCCACAGGATCAGAACTTGTACTCAAACCAGCCTGTCTGGCACCAACAATCATGCCACGGTCAAATATATCAGAGTAATATATAAAGTTGAACCTAACTTAACTTAATAGAGTAAGAGTAAGACATCAACATTGTAGTGAATGGTATTTCAAAATACAATGTACCTTCAGGGGTGAACCAATCCCACTTTTTCCACAGTATTTGAGTTTTAATTATCAGCTGATACCCGATACTGATCTGATGCTGGCATTCTCTAAGTAACTGAGCCTTCTCTATGCAGCGTGAAAGCCTCAGAAAAGTGACTGCAACAGGATTTTAAGACAAACTGAGTCTTTTGAGTCATGTGTGTTGAGATCTTTGTCATTTCATTCCACATCACATGCATTTATGATGGTAGTAAATCAGATCTGATCCAGTCAAGCATTTCTGGCCAGTGCATTTCTGTATAATGCAAATACTCTGTATAGATACACTCACCAGCCACTTTGTACACCCAAACATTCATGCAGTCAGCCAGTTATGTGACAGCAGTGCATAACATCATACAGATACAGGTCAAGACCTTCAGTTAATGTTCACAACAAGCATCAGAATCGGGAAGAAATGTGTTTTCAGGGACTTTGAGTAGGCATGGTTGTTGGTGACAGATGGTCTGGTTTAGCGTATTTCAGAAACTGCTGATCTCTGGGGTTTTCACACAGAGCAGTCTCTAGAGTATACACAGAATGGTGTGAAAAACAAAAAACAACCAGTGAGTGGCAGTTCTGTGCCTTGCTGATTGAGAGAGATCAGAGGAGAAGTTCAGACTGGTTTGAACTAGCAGGAAGGCTACAGTAACCACTCTTTACATCCATGGTGAGCAGAAAAGCATCTCAGAAAGCACAACACGTCGAGCCTTGAGGAGAATGGGATAAGACCATATCAGACTCCAGTTCAAGCCAAGAACATAAATCTGAAGCTACAGTGGGTACAGGTTTACTGAAACTGGAAAAGGACCAGGATATATTTTTCTGCTGTCACCTGATTGGATAATTGCATGAATGAATAGGCTTGCAGATGTTTCTAATAAAGTGTGAAGGTACATACTAATTGGATCTAAAAGATTGGTATACTGGTGACAAACTTCTTTGGGGAACTCAAATGTTTTGTAATTGTCCAGTATTTTTTTCTTCTCCACAATTTTTATATTCCTGTTGATACATCCATGCTTTTGCCTTAGAGAGAACATTTGATAAAATAATCTATACTTTATGTAACATATATGTGTACTTTGCAGTATTTGGTGTAACCAATCACCTAATCTTGTTACGAGGAGTTCTTTTGTAGACAAATCTTCTTAAATTACTCTTTAGAAGATGAATAGTCAGACTCCAGATCCAGTCATGTGCAGTACTGTTGGAGTTTAATGCATATGATTACAACTTATGATTACTTAATGCTTTCTAGACATGAAATCCTACTGTCTCTTCCCCAACCCCATCTATTATTGAGACCTCCCAATTGTCTTACTAATGTGTAGTTAAAATAGGGCAAGAGACAAGATCACAGTAAAGTCCTTCTTATAGCACTTGGGATTTTTATTGCAGAAAGGCATCAGGTGTAGAAGTGGTTTGCTCATACTTTACTTAGATGTACTTCACACTTTAATAGTAGCAATATATTATCCAGAATGGATAAACGCATGCAAAGTCCACATCTTGCTCCCAGCATTTAGCTTTTATCCATGCAATAATAGCATGAGCCTTCATATTGAGACTCCCTGGAGGTTGCATTGGAAGTGACCAGAGGCTGAGACAGAGGAACTGATAGCGCATTAGCAAACACACTAGGAAGTACATCAATGCAGGGAAACCAGTCTGACAGATTATGCAATGTTTTTTGCCTGACCATAGAGCAAAAACAGACTGAGTCTACACAGGTCATGTCACCGAGGTGATGATCGAGTTATCTCTGTGAGTAGTCCTAGAGCAGTGTGATGCAGCAGTCGAAACTTCAGGCTCATTTGACTTGTCCTGACTTGACTGGCTTATATGTTGAAATAAAAACAGATTGCTCTTGGTAACAGCAGCAGCCATTTTATGCCCAGTTACTTGCTTAAAATCAGAAGTTTTTTTTTTCTTTGTCTTTCTACCTAGCATCAGACTCTGTTCTTGCTAATACACAGAAGCTTAGTCTAGTTTGTGTTCTTGGCCAACCAGCGATAGTATCAGCGTTAAAGAGAAGACAGTTAGCTGTTGTGAAACACCACTTCTCATTGCCGCACTTGTGGCAATAGGAAGCATTTTGCGCATTTAGATGGGTTTTTTTTTTCCGTTAAAGATATATGTACTACGTAATGCCCACTGCATCAAACAAGTGCAGTCTCAATGAGCTATTATCCACAAGATTTGAATTGTAAATATGTATGGCACGGGATGTGCTGTCGGCCATTCAGTTTATACCTTTTCCCCCCACAAGGCTTGAGAATAAAAACAACTCTATGGTTGGATATAAAATGTATTTCCTGTAGTTAATTTCACAAAAAAAAAACACTCCTATTGTTTTTTTATGTACATACTCTCAATAATCAGAGAGCAGTATAACACCCACGAGAGTTTAGGTTTTGTGAATAATCAGTGGCGCCGTGGCCAGCACTGAGTCAGACTCTTATGTGGTGAGTTTATGTGTGCGTACAGTTAGAGGTTCCTGATGCCTATTGGGATTTATCCTGACCTAGTTTTTCAACTTAATGGCAAACAGGGAATTTGAGCCTCAGGGTCTTGAGGCTGGACATGTTGTGGCCACTCAGGGTTCCTCGGGAAAAAAAAAAAAAGCCAGACAACCAGCCATTAGCTGCATACCTCAGCTAATCTAACCCAGAGTTCAGACTGCGGAAATCTATAGACGGGTTCCTTGAAACCCACTGATTGTGAGTAATCCCTGTTCTTTAAATAAGAGGTGACATATAATTGTCAACAAAATGCGTACATTTCAGACTCTAGGTATCTGACTGCTCGTTTGTTGGTTTGCTTGAAATCATTGGCTATGAGGATGTTCTACTGAAATAATAAGCAACTCAACAACCAGTGATTTTATTTGGCTGCAGAGCCAAATAAAGACAATAATCTGTCCAAATCGCAATTATTATATAACTCCCTCATCAAGATTGTTTAAGATGATTGTGAATAATCAATTTTGTGTATCATAAAGATATTTATTCCAAATTTGTTTCGCGATATAAACACCATCTGGACCATCACGTTTTTATTATTATTCTCATTGGCTTTAATCTGTCAGCCTATTTGTAACTATGTTTTGTCATGGACCACAATAATATTTGCGAATATTTATCATAATATGTTTTATAGATCAGGTTTTTTTTTTTTAATTATTATTATTTTATTGGTCATAATGAGTTTTAGTTGTAGATAACCAAATTAAGTACATTAGACCAGAATCATCCTTTATTTATTATCATTTAGTATGTTGTTTATTGTCCAACCATAACAATTACTCTATTGTTCATTGGTTATTAGATCACAGCGCTGCTGAATTCTCAAATCTGATTGGTTAGAAGTTGTTGATGAATTTTCTATAACAGCAGCTCAGGAAATAGTGCTGGCTGCAAAGCAAATCACAGGTTTATATTCATGCATTCATTCTCATATGGTGAGGTTTTATGTGAGGAGATGTTTAGTTTTTGGAAGGAGTCTCCAGTATCAGCACTGTGCAAACGGATGTTTTGCACCTCAGCATTAAACATGACTGTGAGTGGATAAAAGTGTGACATTTCATTCTTAAATAAATAAAGCTTTGTAAGCTTTGGTAAAGTGCTGTGCTGCAAGAGGAATAAAACACTTCAGGACATGCTGTTACAAGAAAATAAACAATTTTGGGGTGGTAGTGCATCATGCTGCCCTTTTGCATTATAAGGGCATGCCCTGTTGTGTTTTATTCCTTGACGAATATAGTAGTCTGTAACAGAAAAGACAGTACAAAATATATCTCCATCGACCTCAACACATGAGTAGTTTGCCATATTCCAGCACTGCATTCAGTTAATTTCAGGAGCGTGTTAATAAAATTGTTACTACCCTTAGTATTGAGGTGCTGCAACAGCAACAAGCCTGATGAACCGGTGTAATCTGACACTGCACATGTCATACCTTGCTTTTTCCAGTGCACAAAAACAAACTAGTATTATCATCAAACCTCAAACCTCTCAGTAGATTAAAGAGAAAGCTGACTGTAAACAGTGTGATTTACTGCTTATGCCTTTTCAAGGATTGCGTCATGATTTTGTTTGCTGTGCTGATTGTGGCGATTGACAGCTGATGCTGGTGGCGTCCCTTTGTGTATTAGGAGAGCGATGATGGGGGGATGGGTTCTCTGTGCACCGTACACTTACCAGATGGGTCTCAGCTGGGGCTTTTTGTTTGGCTCTGTGATCACATGCCAAGGTGAGACTTCCCAAGCCATCTGAATGCTCTCTGTCGCAGGCTTTCAGGCGCTTAGTCTTTCAGAGCCATGTAGTACTTTGCAGGGCTGTTTGGCCATGTCGGTGATGGAAACTAAACAGTTCTACATGTCATTTATATCGGGACATTTCAGTCATATGTAAGGATTTGGGACAGAATCAATAGCTTTGCAGTTTTTAAGGGTCATCTACGATCTAAGATGGGGTCTGTGAAGCATAGTCAGGGGGGTCTGTGATTTTTTTTTTTTTATTTCGTTAAAGTGGTGAAAATTACTCACCATTATCAGAAATATTATATTTATTTTAGGGTTGCAAGTAGGACTATAAATAATGTCAACTTGAATTTATCATGTTCTATCAGTGGAAAGTTCAGGAATGAAGCTCCAAAAAATAGACAAGCTATCATTGTACACATTTAAATAATGATAATTAAATCTGTACTGCAGTCTTATTTTTATAATGGAAACAAAAAAAAATGAGAAACCCTGATCTAATAAACACATACAGATTGAAGATATATATAAACAGAGGAACAGTTTCACTGAGAGCTTGCTGTAGCCATGTGCAAAAGCAAAATGTAGAAAATATATAACGGTGAAGGCCAGAGACCTTTATCGGTCGCACCCATATCCTTATATTTCTGAAAGTGGTTTTAACATGACATCCTGTAGCATCGCTTGTGGGTGTTGTCAAGTCATCACTTTCGGAGAAATGAAGCTAGAAGAATTGAAAAAGAGGAACTGGCCTGTGCAAATTTTGAATGTAACGCCAGCGTCAAAAACAGGACATGAAATGGAGAGAGTGGAGGGAGAAGAGATGACTGAAGTGGTCGAGAAGCAGGATGTGTGGTTGGATGAGCAAACCCTGACCTGTCCTGACACCCTCATGGGTCCTCATGTCCTAGCCCGCACAGGATGATGCTCAAAGCAGAGGTCTATTGTCCAACATCAGGGCGTGGACCGAAGCACCAGAGGACTACAGTCAAGCGTCATTTGTGGCGAGAAAAGATTGATGTGGTTTGGAACACGATGGCATTCAAATGAAAGATGTCCGAAGACAGTCCAAAAAGCAAATAAGAATATTCTGCAGTTAATGACAAGTTTAAATCAGATGTTAAAATGCTTTAAAGGCTTTTATATGACAGATTATCTTGGAAAGATTTGGAGTTAATTATTTAGAAATGGCAGCGAATAAAGAAACTCTATATGGGGGTTAACGTCACATCTGCTCCACCTAGTACGCCTTTTGTTTCCACACAATCAGCAGACGTCTTTTCCATTTAAAGATGTGTATTCTCGTGTTTGCATTCTGTTGTATACCACACTGAGCTGTCATTGCAACGGAAAACTGGTTGCTGGTTGTTTGTTTTTCTGGTTTTCCTTCTTGCTTTGTAGATAGGATAATTCCCAGAACAATCTTTCTGAGTACAATAGGGTTTGTGATGAAGAATTGCACTGTCATCTTGGCATCCTCTTGTTATTAGCAAGGTGTGGCTTTCGGTGTGGGGATCTTTTCCCCTCCTCCCAGTTTGCCTTCCTACAAATGGAGCTGTGTCTGCAGTTGATCTCCGTCACCCCCCACCCCACCATCCATCAGCCTACCCCCACACTCCTGAATAAATTGGTGTGGCAATCAAAGAGGCAGGCCGTGGGAGAATCAATGTGCTCTTCTTGAAAGGGAAAATAAAAGGGGGTGGGGTGGTGGAAAGGACGCTCAATAGATAGCAATACTAGGTAGAAATTAAAGTAAAGAAAATGTAGAAGAAGAGGTTCAGTTTGAGTGTGAAACGTGTTTAAACCTGTGAAAGCATGTAGTGTTATGAAGGCTTGGCCTTCCTGTTTGATAGAGACCAATACAGGACTGGAGGTGATCCTCAGCCTGGGAGACAGGAAGTCCCACGGAGAGAGGGACAGGGCCTGGTGGATGGCGGAAGAGTTCAGTCCATTTTCACAATGATTTGACTATTGGAATTGGCGTCAGATATTCATGGGCTTTGTGGGATAACAGCGAACCCCTCAGTCGTTTGTGTAACTTGTAGTTTGTCTCTTGTGAGTGTGTAGCGACTGTTACTGTTGTTGTTTGTGGGCATGCTGTAAAAGTGTTTGTTTTGTTGTTGTTTTGTTTGTTCCTCTGTTTTTTTATTTCTTGGTTTTGTTTTGTTTTGTTTTGTTTTCAATTCAGTGAGCAGTGGTGGTAGGTAAAGCTACCTAATTAAACCCAAATTAAATGATACACTTAAAAAATGGTTTGTTTGTTCTATGTTATTTACTGGACTTTGTACTAGCATCATTGGCAGACAAATAGTTAATGAGAGAACGTTTATGACAGTATAAGATGAAACCACATTAATTAGTTTATCTTGTGTTTGCGTGGTAAAATGTACATGGGAACTCTGCTGGTGGAAAAGTTGTGAGTGGGAACCTGAAGAAACCTCGGCCCACACGAGCCTTGTGATTGGTCCGAGGAACCATTCGAGCCAGTTGTTCTTTTGTCACCGTACTGAGTCATACCTAATTTGCATAGGCTTGAGAAAACACACTTCTGCTTTGTCGCTGAAATTACGGCTCCTGTGTTGCGCATGTACATGTGCAGGAAAATTAATTGTTGCCTGCCGCTTTGTCTCTTACTTATTGCGAGCATGAGCTTAAAAACTTTTTTAATGTAGGTGTTTGTGAGCCATATAAAATGCAAAAGATACCTTGGAATGTATTAAAGTATTAAAGCAAGATCCACCTCGACTCAGCATTTCCTGGTTTTATTTATAACTTTGAAAATCAAACAGTGTTAGACACGATCTTCATAACGGCGAAGTGTTTAGAAGAGTTGCACAAAAGAAGTTCTTCTTGAGAAGAACTACAGTGTGTTAAAAGTGTACAGGTGTTTCTGTATGTTAAAACGTACAATGTCACTAATTACATGTATTGTATGTATATATATATATATATATATGTGTGTGTGTGTGTGTGTGTGTGTGTGTGTGTGTGTGTGTGTGTATTTTACTCATTTTCAGGAAGGTGCCAATAATTCTAGCACTGACAATATGCTGAGATATATTCTGTAGTTATGTAATATGCTGCACGTAAAATGCATAATAAGCTATGACAGAATTAAAGTATGCGTCACCCTAATATCACATTTACTGTATGTTCACATGGGCCAACCTGTGAAGATCGTTCATCATGGTGGAAAGAATGCTACAGTGTCACTTAGCATCAAAGTGCAAAGACAGTTTAATGGCATAGCACATTCCAGAGTAGATTAGATCTTAAATGGCACAACTGTCACCAAGATGCTCCAGTGAAACTCACACCTCAGGCCTATCAGCCACTTGGCATAGAGCGATTATTTACGAACAAATGTCTAATGCTCTCATGTCCGACCAGGCAAAGTATAGTTTACAATCCAGTCACACAGTGTATTCCAGCACTGCCTGAATCAGTCAATATAGCCACCAGGCTAATTTCCACAGAAACAATTTTGTGATATTTTGTACTATTTTTGCTTCTTCTGTAGCATGCTTCGCTCACTGCCAGCCGCTCGGACAAGGGCTCGGCCTGGTCGAATCGCTCACTGGGAGCTCGCTGCCGCAACTCCATCGCCTCCCTCTCAGACGAGCATCCTCACATCGGCAACTACCGGCTGCTCAAAACCATCGGCAAGGGCAACTTTGCAAAAGTGAAGCTGGCACGCCACATCCTGACTGGCAGAGAGGTAAAGTACTAGAGTGTGTGTGTTCAGTCTTACATAACAGAGATGTCCAGATTCTGTCTTGAAGGAGCTCCGTCTTACGCACCTTTAACTTCTTTTCAATTCCTTCATGAATTGAATTTAATTTAGAGAAGGAAATCCTTAAAAGCACACCTTGAAAAATTTGTCAAAGAAAAGTTCAACAACACTGGAACAATATTCTTTCCCTTTGATCCCATCCCTAATTCTTTGCTAGTTAGGATTGTCATAACATCACTTTCAAGCAATAAGGTAGGCTGTTTATTTGTCAAGGGCATTGCCTTACTTTATTATTTAGATATCGGTGATAAAAAGTGCCTAATGTTTGTTGTACCACATTAGGGAAGATAACATTACCTCACAAGCAGATAAATACCTAGAGAGTATTATGCCAACACTGCTTGATCGGAGACGCAAATACTTAGCAGGCATTGATTTATTGCATTTGACGATTTATGACCATTACATTTCCTATAATATAATCATATTACACAAGTACTTTTTCTTTCTTTTTTTTTTTTGTTACAGCTGCGTTTCCCCAAGCGGGTGTCAAACTCCCATGTCTCCCATGTGCTGGCTGGCTGGCTGATGGTGTTAGCATTTTAGCCTGACCTGTGCTTTTGTCCACTCGGCCATTCAGCTGCTTGAAAGCCAAATTATTACACTATGACTACATGATATTCATTGATTTTCTGCTGCAGGAATGATCAAGACGGCCTTGCTGTCCTGTTCATTCTTTGTAATGAGTTTTCAGCTGACAGTTAGTACCAGTGTTGGCTTTTTAGCTGCATGGGATTTTTATGCAGTTGTGTAGCACTACATACATTTCTGTGAAGGTAGTTCATCAAAAGCACTCCCTTGCCTGGCTCTAAAAAGTGCTAAAAATGTATTTATTTGAACTGCTATGTAAAGCAGCCATTCAAACAATTGAAAGCTACACACATGTCCAGGCGGAACATGGCTAATTCCGCATCCAGCTTCATCCTCTTCGCTAGCAATACATTTCATTGTAAGGACAAAGCCAGTAGCTAGTCAGCAAGCTACAAGCTACTTTCTGAACACCCCATTTCAGATTTAGTCTGTTATAACAGATAATAGATTTAGTGCTGTTATAATAACCTCCACTCTTCTGGGAAGGCTTTCCACTAGATTTTGGAGCGTGGCTGTGGGGATTTGGGGGGGCAGTCGTGGCCTAATGGTCTGAGAGTCGGACTTGTAACCCGAAGGTGAACCCAAAGGTCGTGGGTTCGAGTNGTGTGTGTTCACTACTACTGTGAGTGTGCACTTGGATGGGTTAAATGCAGAGCACAAATTATGAGTATGGGTCACCACACTTGGCCACAAAGTCACTTCCACTTCACTTCACTTCATTTGTGCTCATTCAGCCATTGTTGGGCAAGGAGGTCTGGTGTACAGTCGCCATTCCTGTTCGTCCCAGAGTTGTTCATGGGGTTGAGGTCAGGGCTCTGTGCAGGCCACTCGAGTTCTTCAGCTCCGACCTCAGCAAACCCTGTCTTCATGGAGCTCGCTTTGTGCACAGGGGCATTGTCATGCTGGAATGTGTTTTGGCCCCTTAGTTCCAGTGAAGGGAAATCATAATTCTACAGCATAGTGCAAAGACTTCATATACAGTTGTGTGCTTCCAACTTGGTGGCAACAGTTTGGAGAAGACCCAGGTGTGGTATCATGATTGTGAATACCAAAATGATACTTTGGCCACAAATGAATGAATAAATAATTAAACAGCCAAACAAATCAATAAATAATCCCCACACACATTGATCGCTGGCAGTGAATTACGATTTCCTTCTCTTCATAATTAAATATAACAGTCTCTAAATAATGGTTTTAAAAACATGACTTTAAATAGTGTAATGTAGCAGGTCTCCAGGACTGGACAAGGACATCCCTATATATTAGACTGATAATGTCTAGATTATTTTTTAAGTGAGACAATGTTCTGCCATCAGCAACATGTGGTGTGTTTAGTTGCTGCAACTTTTACAGCAGTGTGAAATGTGACCTTTTTATATGCAAGGCACATGTAAATTAGACTGTCACTTCAATACACTTCAAGTCATTTATGACCTTTACATGTTATTTTCAGGTCGCAATAAAGATAATTGACAAAACCCAACTCAACCCAACCAGCCTACAAAAAGTAAGTATCAGAACCTACCTTCATAACTGATTTGATTTGATTTGATATGAGTTTATCTTAGTTTATATTTAATTAAATGTGACAAGGTCTGGAAATGGTCTAGTATAATGCAAAAAAAAAAAGACTCTGGTAAAAAATACACTTCATGGTCCACTTCAAAGGCTTGTTTTGTTCATACCTTTGTTGAAAAAAAAAGCTGATGTAATTCTGATTTATCAGGAAAAGTACAAGCCCAGCATAGTTACTGCATTGTTAATTTCACCTGTTTGCATGAAATCTGGACAAATCCAGTGTATTGTTGTGATCACTTTTATGGGAGCTACATAAAACATTAATGTCAGTAAATGTCAGTAGGGATAAGGTGAGCTGTACAGTAAAGATAAGCAGTTGTGTTTTGTGCGTGCTTATTTGCTTCAGTAGTGCAGTGAGAAGTCCTGGATTTGCATAACAGACATGCAGCTTAGTTTGATATGTTTCAATAGAAGACAGGCACAAGTGGAACTTAAAGGCACATTAAGATATTCAGGTCTAACGTCTAATGACTAAATTTACGCAGGTATCTATGTGGTGCTAAACATCATTCAGTGCTGTAGTCATTTCAGTACTTTGTCATATTGGACCCCTTTATTAGCCCCTTTAATCTCAACGCTTACTATATAGTTGTTATTCTTAAAACGTATTACTTAGCAACCACTCGATTTTTTTCAATAACTACAGTGAAACCAGTCAAATATATGGACCTGCCACTAGCTCCTGGAAGATTCTGGGCTCATCATCCTGTGGACTACATGTGCATGACTTCCACATTTCTGATGTGAGAATTACTGTTACCATGGAAACCTGTTGTTGTGACTTAATTACATAAATGTATATCACATCAGCAAATATCTAATATTTTTAAAACGAGGAAACACAAGCAAAGCGGTACACCAAGCAGAGAACAATATGAGTAGTGCAGCCATGCAAGATTGTCAATTGAGTGCTAGTGGAGCAAAGTGCACAGAGTAGAGGGGTAAAAGCCAGCCTAAGTGCAGAATTTATTTATTTATTTTTTTTTTTGAGTGGAGACAAGTTAGGGGTTAGTTAAGTGTTCACCGAAGATGTGCATCTTTATCCATTCATTTAGATCGTGATGAATTCTGCTATCCGGATTGAGGTTGGTAGTTCATTCCAAGTTACATTCCCATCAAGGGACAGTCAGTTTGACGGTTCTGGAAAGGGACCTCATGCCTCGCTGAGTAGACCTACCAGGCGTCGGTTGTTAACTCATCACAGGGTGTGGGAGGGAATATAAACCTCAAGTAGATTGTTGAGGTAGGTGGGTGCTTTTTCATACAAGGTCTTGAATTTGATGCGGGCGGATACAGGAAACCAGTGGAAGGAGATGAACAGGAGTGTGACATGGGTCCTTCTGGGCTGGTGGAAAACAAGGCATGCTGCTGCATTCTAAATCATCTGAAGGGGTTTGATGGAGCTGGCTGAGAAGCCCAGGAGTAGTGCATTGCAGTAGTCCAGTTTTGAGATAACAAGAGCCTGGACTAGTAGCTGTGGGGCATGATCAGTGAAATAGGGTCTGAGTTTCTTGCTGTTATACAGAATTAACCTACAGGACCGTGAACATATAACGATCTCAGGAAAAGTTCATTATATGTTTATATGTTGCCTCAGGCTTGCTCACTAGGGATAATTTTGGCTAACATCTAGGACTGTTTGCATGTTTTTGTTTGTTTGCATGTTTTTCTGTTTCTTATGTTCTGTAAAGCTGCTTTGAGACAATGTTCATTGTTAAAAGCGCTATACAACTAACACTGAATTGAATTGAATGAAGAGATTTTGATTGTTTGTATGTAAAATTGAAGGACTGTGTGCTGTGTGGTTCTGACTCTGTTCTGGTGCAGGGTGGAGCTCGGGTGGTGGTGTGTGAGCTCTGCAGAGAGGTGTAGTTCAGTGTGCTGCAGTAATGCTGGTTCACTGTCTCGTCAGCACTGTATCACTATATGTTCACAGTGCACCAGATCACCAGTGTTCCACTCCCTTTCCTTGCAGCTAGTCAGTTCTCTCTGTTCCTCTTCTCTGTCTCAGACCACTCGTCTTTCTCTTTATTTGTACCTCTTTACCTGCTTGCCCTAAAGACAATACCCACCCTTTCATATCAGTATTTATAATCAAAATACCATCTTCACTTGTGCAAATGATATTTTATTCTGGATTTTAGAGTTGACTTTTTTGGTTTCAGTTTCTGTCACTGACAAGTTGATCTGTTTTCACTTTGCCGGTTTCGTACATTACCCACAAGGCCGTCGGCCCGCACGCTGACGGTGGCACTAGTGGGAATTCATCTCGAACTAAAGAGAGTGATGTAGCAGTGGTCTAGTCCAGCTCTCTCACCTCATCTGTACATTCTGCTCAAACACAAAGGTTCCAAAGCATCAAATTTCACGCTAACACCTCCATCAGTGCCATTGTGCTTGTCGTTTTGTAGATCATGAACTAGCCAAGCCATGCCTGCTGTAATTCAGTGCATCGTGTAGCTGAGTTGCACATGCAATTGCATGTGTTTGCTGTCTCCACTACATCTTCATTGGATTTCTTATTACTGTATCATTGAATGTCACTGGAAAATGGTGACTAAGAAAAGTAGTTCTTTCTCGTTTGTTTTTTAAGCTAACAGTAAACCCTAACTGTTATCGTTTGTGTTAGATTGTTGAATTTTATCCCTATTCAGCGCCACTGTAACTGCGTTAGCAATGTCCCCTGTCTCCAGTATCTCCAATATCTATATTATCTCCAATATAAATATATTTAATGTGTTTTAGGGTGGACTTTAATGCTTATGTTCTGTCCTTCCACAGCCATGGATTAACCCATGCCGTATCTTGATTTTATAACAGTACAACTGTAACAATTGAAATACCCAATGTTATCTTTATCTCAATTCATTTTATTTTCTGTTTCTGAAGATCACTCATTGGTAGCACCTTTATTTCATCTTGTTACTCTCAGGTCAAGGAGATCTCACCATTGTAAACAATTTAAAATTGTTTAGTTCATCCCAAACAGAAAATAAGGGTTGCTTCTCTCTGTCCTTTTTCCACTTGTTCTTTGCCTTTATCTATTTCCAACTTTCCATCAATCGGTTATTTGCCCTCTTTTCCACTCACTCACACACAGACATGCAATCCAGTCTCTGCCACAGGGAAAGTGCTGCTTCTGTAGGAGGTATTGAATGACTAAAGAGAGGGCAGTGTGTTCATTCATCGTTACAGAGATGCTGTATTGTGCCTACCATGAAAGTATACCGTCTCTTGTGATCACCAGAGTACCAGCTCTGAAGCAGGTACAGTGGACTATTCGTGTCTTTACCCTCGTGTCTGAACAGACACTCCCCAGCCCCACCCCAACTCAGGCTGTTTAACTAATGACTTTTTTTTTTTAAATGAGCCACAGTTGATGACACACTAATGCATAATAAATAAATTAAGTAAAGTACCTTAGTAGGCCTTTAGCTTTGAGGATTTATACGTCCTTACCCACGTGGCCACTGCATTAGATAATGTTCCTCACTGTCAAAGTGTATCGATTAAGACTAAGCCCCATTTAACTGATCTGGCCATAGAATACGGTGTAATCTGAGAGGTGCCTCGACCACAGGACTGGATGTGAGCCATCAGCCTCATTCTCTCCCTTTTCTCTGCTAGGCCTTTCATCCAATTTAGGTATAAGACCCAATCAGCTGACCACAGTCTTTTTCCCAGTAGTCAGATTTCTGCTAGGTCTCAGGAGATTACATACTGGATAGAGTAGAGAATAATGCTGTTTTTTGGACCATAAGAGTGTTGCCTTAAATAAATGGGGGCGGGGGGGTTGGGGGTGCTTTGGGAGGCCATTAGGGTGAAGGGCGATAGGGGGTTGGGTATCCTCCATTCAAGTTCCTGCAGCCAGGAGCTACATTCCAGACAGGCAAACAACGGGGGCATCCGAACCCAGAGGGGGTGGGGACCTCCAAGGTGCCGTGACATAGGAACAAGATACCGAGAATTCAAGCTACAATAGAAGACACTGAGATACCAAATGTGATGCTAACTGTTATGAATGCATCAAAATCTTTAGAATGGAATTGCTTATGGTTGAGGTGATATTAATTTAATGGTGTCTCATTTCTGATTAAAGACTGTTAAAATGTGGGAGAAGCTGGGGGACAGGTTCACTGGAGCCAAGAGTTTTCTCTCTCTCTCTCTCTTCTTTTTTTTTCAATAATCTTTTTGATTATTAACAGATTGCTAGAATACAGAGCCAGGCAAAGATGTACTAAAAAAATGAAGGCATTGTATTGCTTGCATTTGTGAGTCATGTCGCACATTTTCTGTCTATTTAGACTATTTAGAAATTACACATTATGTACTACAGTACATGACGTTTGAACGAAGATATTTCTCAGAATGTGCGTGTGTGTGTGTATATATATATATATATGATTTATGCAATGAAATCATTATGACTTTACTGGTGTTTTATAGATCAGAGGTTTGAATTTTTGCAAGTAGGTGGTGTAAAAAAAATCCCCTGACCCCCTTTATGATCACAGCGGCGATTATTTTATGACTAAAATCTCCCAGTTAAATATTAAGTACATCAGGAACATCAGTATATCATCATGTCTATTTATTGGAGCTATTTGCTTTTTAAAAGTTTATTTCTAACACATTCGTGTGACTGACAATTTTTTTTATCCATTCAATTAACAAATATAACAATAGTATAAAGTATAGTCATCTCTAATGCTGTGACAGATCTGTAACAATTAATACATGATCATCTAATCACAATTATATGTGCTGATTAATAATTGCCAGCTGTACCCCTGCTCATTCATATGCTTATGCAGTCAGCCAATCATATGGCAGCAGCACAATACATAAAATCATGCAGATAGCATTAATGTTCACGTCAAACATCAGAATAGGGGAAGAATGTGCTGTCAGTGACCTTGGCCTTTGCTTGGTTGCTGGTGCCAAGCGGGCTGGTTTGAGACTTTCAGAAACTGTTGCTTTGAACTAACAGGAAGTCTACAGGAACTCAAATAACCACTCTTTATAACCATGATGACCAGAAAAGCACCTCAGAACACACAACACACCAAAGCTGGAAATGAATGGGCTACAACAGCAAAAGATGACCTCGGATTCCACTCCTGTCAGCCAAGAACATGAAAGACTCCGGAGTCACCCGTGTCCGAGTTGTTTTGACTTATCGACTTCTGACCTTTTTGAACAAGTTCACGGGTCAAACAGTGATGTTTGCTAGGAAAATTAAATTAAATTGTTGTATATGCATAAGTTTGCACGTTGTGCTGATAGGCTAATTCAATAGTTGCATAAATAGGTTGGTTTTTACTAAAGTGGCACCCATTAATCTGACCCAATCAGTTTCTTGATGTAATTAAAGTTGCTACATGATCAAATTTGAATTATTATTTTTAGTCAAAATCTTTTACCTATAAACTGTTTAACACCATTTTGGATCTTAGTAACTGTGTCATGGAGCAGAATAATATTTATGAAAATAATAGTTGTAACTAAGCGACTGTCTCTAAAACATGCCATTGATGACAGGACTTAGTTTTATTATTTACTTTAATAGTTTTTGCTGTAGTCCATCGTTTATGGTCCAGTAACACATGGCCAAAGGTTTGTGGATACCTGAACATCACACCCATATGCGGTTCTTCTCCAAACTGATGCCACAAAGTTGGAAGCACACAATTGTGTAGGATGTCTTTGTGTACTGGAGCATTACAGTTTCCCTTCACTGGAACTAAGAGGCACAAACCTGTTCCAGCATGACAATGTCCCTGTTCACAAATTGAGGTCCGTGAAGACATTGTTTGCCAAAGTTGGAGCAGAAGAACTCGAGTGACCTCCACAGAGTACTGACCTCAAGCCCACTGAACACCTTTGGGATGAATTGGAACGGTGACTGTGCCTCCTCGTCCAACATCAGTGCCTGACCTCACTAATGCTCTTGTGGATGAATGAGCACAAATCCCCACAGCCACGCTTCACAATCTAGTAGAAGCCCTTCCCAGAAGAGTGGAGGTTATTAATTCTCATTTTCCCCCTGACTTAGACCTTACTCTAATACTCACAATACCAGTCTAGAGGTGTTTGTAAGCCGGTATACGTGTATTTGTGTAGTTTCAGTAATTTTTGATTAATATTACTTTATTAATATATTTGTTATTTTTTTTAATGTTATCCCTGTTTTTACAGTCCAATTCAAATGTAAGCAAATGTAACTATATGTACAGTGTTGATACAGTGCTGTGTGTAGGTATAGGTATGATACAGTGGTGTGTGTAGTGCTGTTTGATACAGTGCTGTGTATAGTGCTGTTTGATACAGTGGTGTGTATAGTGCTGTTTGATACAGTGGTGTGTGTAGTGCTGTTTGATACAGTGGTGTGTGTAGGTATAGGTATGATACAGTGCTGTGTATAGTGCTGTTTGATACAGTGGTGTGTGTAGGTATAGGTATGATACAGTGGTGTGTGTAGTGCTGTTTGATACAGTGCTGTGTATAGTGCTGTTTGATACAGTGGTGTGTGTAGTGCTGTTTGATACAGTGCTGTGTGTAGTGCTGTTTGATACA
>CM074958.1:9294356-9307686 GCA_037577455.1 Pangasius macronema
CCTTGCTGAAGCTTCCTTAACCCTTAATTTAGCCAAGTGTGAGTTTGGACAGGCTACGGTTACATACCTCGGTAAGGAAGTTGGGCATGGCCAAGTGCGCCCTATCGAGGCGAAAGTTACAGCCTTCAACGAAACCCTTCACCTGGTCAAAGGAATGCCAATGCGCCTCTGTACATTCATGAAGGCGTCTCTTGATTGTAGATTGTGACAATGATATGCCTACCTTCTCCAGAGTATTCTTGATTTCTGTTGATGTTGCAAAGGGGTTTTTCTTCAACAAGTAAAGTATTCTGTGATCATTCACTTTAGTTGTCTTCCAGGCCTTTCGATGTTGTTGAGCTCACCACTGCTTTCTTTCTTTTTAAGAGTGTACCCAACTGTTGATTTGGCCACACCTAAGGTTTTTTCCATCTCTCTTATAGATTTATGTTGTTTTATTCAGCCTAATGATGGCCTCCTTCACTTGCATTGAGATCTCCTTTGACTTCATATTGGTAACTCCAGTCGAACAGCTGCCAAATGCCAACAATATCTGATATCATCTCCAGACCTTTTATCTGCTTCATTTGTCCTGAAGTAATGTGGGAATGGACCACACCTGGTCAATTAACTTCTTTTCAGTCAATTGTCCAAATACCTTTGAGCCCCTGAAAATCGAAGTACTTTGCTTAAAATAACTGTAAATCCTAAATGGTAAATGCCATGTTTTTGGGGAACCTCTTAAAATAAAGCTGGAAGTCTACACTTCGAGCACATCTTTATTGTTTCAAATCCATTGTGTTGGTGTATAAAGGCAAAATAACAAAAACTCTTACATTGTCCAAATACTTCCAGACCTACCTGTATATATATAAAATGTCATCACTAAGAGCAATGTGTGTTTAATTGTTTTTATTTGAAACAGTATTTGTGAGTTTGCACTGCAATTGCACTACTTGTCCTTATAGCGCACAATAATAGAAGGGATTTATTTATTCAATCGCACTATCGTTGCACCCAGATGAAGATGGGTTCCCTTTTGAGCTTGGTTCCTTTCAAGGTTTCGTCCTCATGTCATCTCAGGGAGTTTTTCCTTGCCACCGTCGCTACCGTCGCCACTGGCTTGCTCATTAGGGATAAATTCACAGTGATAAATTAAAATATTTATAATATATTTTTTGTTAATCCATTTATTTCTGTAAAGCTGCTTTGTGACAATGTCCATTGTTAAAAGCGCTATACAAATAAAACTGAATTGAATCGAATTGAGTTTAATTATATGCACGAAGTGATGCTAGTTAAATGAAGCTATGTTTAAGTAGTCATTGCACCATTTTAGGTATGTGTTAAGACTAAGGCAGAAAACATTATCAAGTTTTTGATACCATTGATTTTTTCTTTATGTGACACTGTTTTACACTGCTTTACTGTTTTCTTTGCAGAATTTGTGTGACTGCCACATGAAGGATTCAAGATGGCAAGCCACCCAAGATTTTCTGGAACCTTCGATTAGCATCACTGGAGTCAGTGTGCTACAGACAAGAGTTACTTATTTGTACTGTTAAGTTACATTAGAACTGAAACAACCCTACCCTGTGTGTAAACCCTGTGCATAAATATAATGATTTTTTTTATATATATAATTTTCACTCTCTGGGGATGAAAGCATGTGGGATTGTCTTTTTTTATTTTTTTATTTTATTAGTTCAAATTATTTAACTGTTTATTTTATTATTTTTTTTTTTTTTGGTGAATTGGGTAAGGAGTTATCCACTACAAGCTTCAGTACCTACCACTCAATAGATAATCAAGCTCTAGAGATTAACAATTGGTAAAATGGCAGGTACTGTATATAAAATGTGAATAATTTTACTCTAATTTAGTACATAACTTCACTAAATTAGACAAATTCTAGAACTCAACTAACCCCTAAAATTAACCTAAATAGATTATATCTTAAATTGAGATCTAAAACTCAAGGTACCCAGATTAACACACAACTATTAATACAGAATAACTTAATACTTTCTGGTAACTTAAAGAATCCTTGATTAATATCCTTTGAAACATATAATTGATTAATGCTTATTATTAATACTAATTTAATTATAGACTGTCTTAAAGAACTATGCAAACTATGTGAAGAAACAAACAACAGCACTCAAATTGAAAAAAAAGAAAGAAAAAAAAAGAAACGGCATATACTGTATTTACCTGTATACTTACCTGTCCTTTGGATGCGAGAATTTTTACCTCTTTTCTACATGTTCATTTGACCCTTTTCAATTTTGGCAATTAATTCCCCTGAACATACTTTGATAAGGTGAATCTGAGGTCTCTGGTCTCCCATTGAGCCTAGACTTTTGGCCCACAGATCACAGTTCTTTCAAGCAGTGTGTTGTTACACACAGAAAGGTATTCAGGTATTTTTTTCTCACTGTGCCTGGTGATTAAGATGGATGAAGCAGAACCACAAGGGACCACAAGTTCTATATAGAGACAGAGACAGACATCAAGCTTTAATCACGTATCAGTAAGCAGAAGAGAATACGTGGTAAGCAGCTGTACAACAAAGGGAGATTTTTATTCAAAAAAGTTCTAACAAGAAGTATATATGACAGGTTGTGTTGGTCTTGCACATTTCAAGTACAGTATGGGTTTTTATGTTAAGGTTCTACTTCTGGCTCACTAGGCATTTCTGATAACCCATTATGCAACATTTGAAA
This sequence comes from Pangasius macronema, assembly GCA_037577455.1. Taxonomy (NCBI): domain Eukaryota; kingdom Metazoa; phylum Chordata; class Actinopteri; order Siluriformes; family Pangasiidae; genus Pangasius; species Pangasius macronema. The sequence goes on from CM074958.1 coordinate 9,297,062, forward strand.
GATTTGTAATGAACAAGAGCAATATCATTGGATTTCTTTTGAATGAAGTCATATGCTACAATCCCTAACTTTATCATGTTGGTTACAACACAAAATATTTCATTCACAACTTTTACATTAAATGGATTTCTTGCTTTGGGAGAATGGCGGCCCATTCTGTCCATTCCTTATCTCCTTATGTTTTTATTGTCTACGATTTCAAACTCTATTCTTATATATTTAATTATTTCTCAGAGGGCTTTGCACTCTCCTATGTGTGTACTAATTGGTCTTATGGCAGTTGTAGACCTGTGTTTACCAATATTTTTTGTACCAAATATGCTGCTTAATTTCTTATTCAATTGGAATGGGATTTCTCTTTTGGGCTGTTTGGTGCAAATGTTTTGTCTTCATGTAGTTGGTACTTTTCAGTCTACTATACTGCTTTGGATGGCTCTGGATCGGTTCTTTGCTATATGCAGACCTCTTTATTACCACACATACATGGAAATGCCCAACTGTCTAAAGTTTATTATTTTTCCAGTTATCAGAAATGTACTCTTAATTATAATAATAGTGTTTTGGGCTGGAAAATTATCTTTCTGTGCGACAAATGAGATAGATCACTGTTTTTGTGAACACATGGCATTGGTTCAGCTGGCTTGTGGAGATATTTCCATAAACAACATATTGGGTCTTTTAGCCATATTCCTTATAACAACAACTGATTTTTTTTTTATTATAGTATCATATTTAACAATACTGTCTTATGTTCTAAAAACTGGCAAAGGTAGTGTAAAGGCTATTAACACTTGTATAACACATATTATTGTCATGACAGTTACTGCAACCTTTGCCTTAATTGCTTTTATGTCATACAGAATACGAAATAACTTTTCTCCCTCCAACCGTGTCTTTTTGAGCACAATGTACTTGCTTTTTCCAAGTTGTTTCAATCCAATTATTTATGGAGTACGAACCAAAGAAATAAGAGAACAGTTTTTAAAACTCATGAACCAACTTGTCTTTTAATAAAGTAATTTAATCATGTGTATTTTGTAGCAGTTATTTGAGTATAATTTTTAGTTATACATGTTGAATAACCACTGAAAAGATCAATGTGCTATAGTTTATGTATGTATGTATTTACTTACTTACAAATAAATTAACAAATAAATCATTTTAAGAAAATTTTGTTTTGATCCTAAGTGTCAGATGCAGGGTCATACTGCATGTGAACATTCTATTTACTAATCTACTTTAAATGTAGCATCATTGTTATAATTTACCCATTTTAAAAATACAGATGAGGTAACAGCAAGTATGGAATGTTAAGATGTTTAGTCTGGGTTGAAGAGAATGTGCGTTACTTTTGACAGTAACAGTGAATAAATACTCATATAACCAAAAAAAAAAACATTTAAACATGACAATAAGACATTGCAGTAACCATAAGGTCCATAGCTACCACTAGAATGGAAATTTATTATAAAGTATAAAGTTTCAGTGCAGCAATGGTTGTGATAATAATCTGAGAGGAATTGAGTTTAAGGGACAGTGCAGTACTGTAATGAGTCAGTGTCTGTGTGCTGTAAACAGTACATCTTTGCAGTAAATGAACAAAGTGATGTGCATCATTATTGATTTAAAGTATCTTCCACACTATACCCTGTAGGGTCTTGTGATCAGGGATATTGAATTTCCCAAATGAGACAGTGATGCAGTTGGGCAGTATGCTGTTTATGGTGCCCCTGTAGAAAGTGGTGAGGATGGCTGGGGCTATGTCTACCTTTTTCAGGCACTGGAGCAAATGCAAGACATATGTCTTGTGCTGTTCAGTGGGATGAGTTTGAGAATTTTAAAATTTTAAGAGGCAGCATGCATGTCCATAGTCAGCATTTCAAAAAGTCTGGCTACTTGAAACATGGGGCTGTACCCTCTCAATTTGAATGGACAGATCAAATATCTCTTGTCTGGTGAAATGTTTTTGACAAACTAAAAAAAGCCATCCAGCTTCCTCATTTGTAACACTGAAGGGTGAAAAAAGTCTAATAGCCTAACATTTTGATTATTGACATTTTTGTGATATAGTTTTTGCCCCATTATATAAAAAGCAATTATGCATTTAGGATAGGATTTCCTATCTATATTTTAGACAACTAATTTAATGTGAATTCCAAGGGCAGTCTGAATCCAATTCCTATCCTGCTCTTGTATGCAAGGTTGCATTGCTGGTAGGTGTTGTAATGGCTAAAAGATCAGTCTAGAGTTCTCCTGGGGGATCCACAAATGTACCCACACCAACTGTGACACACCAAGCCTCTCCAGTGAGTCTTGGGTCTGTCCTGGGTTCTCCAAAAGTGACTTATCCCATTGGTATTCCAAAGTTGTAACCAGTGACCCAATACTTCCTCCCTGGGTCTAATAGAATTCGAATAGTTTCTGTTTCCGGTTCCATTGAGAGTATGCAGTGTGCAAATTGGCAGCCGCTTCTCTTCACTTTCTCTTTGTCTGTTTTTGTTGTGAAATCGCTTGGTTCATCTTCTTTTTGTTTTTTTGTGAACATTTCCATCTTCACTTATCGATCTCCGGACTGGATTTATAATCAAAGATTTCACCTCTTTTGGATGTTAATTCGTCACACGCCTCACACCCCTGCAAGCTCTCTGCCCGGACCGACAGTGTGCTTGTACCACTTGACTGTGTCGGTGAGTAAGTCTCCACTTTCTCACTGATTCGTTGTGCTTGGTACTGTCTATCGTTTGTCTTGGGTTTGGCTAATGTGGTGCTACGCAGCCACACTTCATGGCACTCACGAGCCCTTGGCCCGGATCTAACTCTCTGTGTTCATTCTGGGCACTGCCGATGGGTGGGATTCCAACTTCTCAACCCACTGTGCCCTGTGTACCACTGTCTGGACTGGCTAACATGGGTCAGTGTTGTGTGTCTTGTGTATCGTTATGGTAAGTGTTGTGCTTCGAGTCATGTATGGAATATTTTTCATAAATAAATCTCGTTTGGCCGTGAGACTGATGGCCTCTTGTGTTTTTTTGTTAATCATGCTCTTTTCCATTCAAATGGAACTTTGCTACACATTGGCCCAGTTGCGTTGTTTGAACTGTTTTTCCCGGCTTGATCCCACTACCTATGGACTGTGTAAAACTTGGGATTGCTCGTCAGCCCCGCTATATTCATCGCTCACCAAAACGACTCCTGAAGATTAAATGCTCTTTGCCTGCTTCTATCCCCTCTATCTGATCTCACAGATTAAGCACATGGAAGTCATCCTCTACCTATATACATCGCTGAGTTTGTTTATCGTCTCTTAGGCCACTAGAAAAGACCAGAGATGAATCTGTGCTTAACAAGAGTGTGCAGCAATGTGGTAATTTTGCACTAGTCAACACCCGGTCTTTAACTGTGAAAGGAACGTTTCTCCGGTACTTCATCGCTGACAACATCTGATATGCTGATGCTCACAGAAACCTGGCAAGCATCTAATGACTTTGTTGACCTTAATCTGCTTTCTTCTCCTGGTTTTAGTATTTTGACTAAGCCCCGAATTGGAGGCAGGGGTGGGGGCCTGGTGGAGGTCTATCGCCACTGTCCTCATATTGAGCTGTCTCCTTTCCATGAGTTGACCTCATTTGAATATTTGGCATTTAAAATCACTGATTATAATATTGGTGCATCATCCTCCTAAAATGAACATGTAATTTCTATCAGATTTGTGTGAATTGCTGACAAGTGCTTCTGCCCAATCTACAGCCATGCTATTGCTAGGGGATTTCAATATTCATGTTGATACTGATACTGTTCATGCTATTGGGTTCATGTCTGTCCTTGATTGTTTTAATCTGCAGCAACATATTGATTTTCCAACTCAAGTACATGGCCATACACTGGATTAGGTTTGCTCTACTGGTATCAACATTACTGCCTTAAAAGGCTCTGACATAGGTATCTCTGACCATAAACTGAATTTTCTTGTAATTTTTTACATTCCAAAGCCTGTTGTTAAATCCTTGATTGATTATCATGCATGGAAGTTGGTTGATCCTCTGTCATTTTCTGCTGCACTCAGTGACCCCCCCCCCCCCCCCCCCCCGACTGCTGCAGTCTTTCCAGTGCTGAATATATCCTTAATGTCGATGATGAAAGTATCTCTACTATTTGAATCATTTTGCTCCACTAAAATCTAGACAGGTCCCATCCTCGTGCACTTCTCCTTGGTTTAACACTGAGCTTAGGGCAATGAAAACTAAGGGCTGCCAGCTAGAAAGGCTTTATAAGAAGACTGGCCTTATTGTTCACTCCTTGGCATATACTGAACACATTAAGCAGTACAGGAATGCTCTTAATACTCCTCGTTAGTATAGTGGTCAGTATCTCTGCCTGTCACGCGGAAGACCGGGGTTCGATTCCCTGACGGGGAGATAAAAGCAGGGCAGTCGTGGCCTAATGGTCTGAGAGTCGGACTTGTAACCCGAAGGTGAACCTGAAGGTCGTGGGTTCGAGTCTCNGATGGGTTAAATGCAGAGCACAAATTCCGAGTATGGGTCACCACACTTGGCCACAAAGTCACTTCACTTCACTTAATGAAGCACAATCATCTTATTTCTCTACTTTCATTATTAAGTCAAAAAACAGGCCTAGAACATTATTTACTACAGTTAAAAAGTTAACTCAGCCTCCCTCACAGTCTCTTGAGGATTCTGATCAACTGTGTGATGCTTTTCTGAAATTTTTTCAGAGTAAAACATCTCATACCTGTCAACACCCTACCTCTATTCCCACTAGTGAACTTCTCTCTTTATGCCATGCTCATAGTTTCTCTAGTTTTGACTCTATTGTCCCCACAGTGATTGATGAGATAATCAGGCTGTATAATTATTCTACTAGTCTTCTTGATCCTGCACCTACCTCTTTTCTGAAGAATTGCTTGCTTTGTCACTACCCATCACTTATTTCATTAATACGCAATGTCATCTGGAACTATACCATCTAAGCTTAAGATTGCTGCTGTCACCCCGGTTTTTAAAAAGCATGGTCTTGATCCTTTTTCCCTTAGTAGCTATAGGCCCAATTCAAACTTCTTTTATCTCTAAGATATTAGAAAAAGTTGTTGCCTCCCAGTTACAGGCCTTCTTAACAGCACACAGCCTCTACGAGCCCTTTCAGTCTGGCTTTTGTCCATTACCCAATACTGAAAGAGCTCTGGTTAAGGTTCTTAAATATCTTCTCTTAGCCACAGACTCAGGTGCCCTTAGCACTCTCCTTCTGTTAGATCTCAGCTCAGCTTTTGACACTGTTTTTAATGAGATACTCCTCTCATGGCTTTCAGAAATTAGTATTACTGGTACAGCCTTTTAATGGTTTTCCTCCTATTTGATAGGGAGGCAACAATTTGTCATATACCAGAAACACAAATCATCCACCAAAGTTCTGGCATACCTCAGGGTTCTGTTTTGGGCCCTCCCCTCTTCACTATTTATATGCTACCAATTGGACAAATAATCAAATGCTATGGGTTTAACTTCCACTGTTTTGCAGATGATATTTAGATTTATTTTAGCATACCTTCCACATCAGTGTTTCCTCTGCCTACATTAACAACTTGCATCAAGGAACTCAAGCTTTGGCTGGAGGCAAATTACCTTAAATTTAACTCTGATAAAACTGAGGTAATTCTAATTGTGATTGGAATGATCCCATTACCCCAATCCTCTATCATCTTCATTGACTTCTGGTTTCTTTGTGCATAAACTACAAGATACTAATCCTCACTTATAAGGCTCTCCATAACCTAGGTCATACATATTTATCTGACTTACTTCTGCCTTATTTTCCTGCCTGTTGCTTACAATCTGAGGGATTGTTAGTCACTCATAAGTTTCATCTGGTGACTATGGGAGCTAGATCTTTCAGTGTTATGGCGCCCACTTTGTGGAATGCTCTTCCCCAAGACATCCGTCAAGAATCCTCCCTTCTCTCATTCAAAAACCTCTTTAAAACATATTTTTTCTCTGAGTATTACTCTTCAGTTCTCAGTCTGTAAATTGTACCATATTAAGGAGGTTCATCTAAATTCTCTCTGTATCTCTAAGCTAATTTTGTAGGTGTGCTCTGTATACATATGTGTTATGTGTTGGTATGTGCATCCCTAATTTAGCTTTGTAAGCAACCTCTGTATATTACTTTCAGCTCTTGATATGTGTGCTGTTCTTTGATGTTGATATTTATTTGTATTCCTTAAATCTGACTTGTAAAGTGACCTTGGGTGTTGGAAAGGCACTATATAAGTACAAGTTATTATTATTAAAGTTATTGCTGTATCAGGAGCTGACTGGGGGCATCCTTGTAAGGTGTCCAAATCATATCAACCTGCTCCTCTGTTGAGCCCTTGAGAAAGACCCTTAATCCTCTCTGCTCCAGAGGCAACATATCATGGCTGACCCTGCAATTTGAGCCCAATTTAGTGGGATATATGAAGAAAATAATTTTATTGTACTGTAATGTATATGTGGATGTTACTGAATGGTGCTGACAAAGGTAGCCAAAAAAATACCTGGAGAAAACTACACAAGAGTTCAGCTGTTGCCCATATGTCACACAAGCCCATAAGGGTTACTTGAGGAAATGCAAGTTTTAAATGCAGAAATGTTTGCTCAGCACGAAAGAACACCTGTAGGAAATTCAGATTGTATTATGGTACAATTCGTAGCCACATGTATGCAGAAACTGGTTCTTCTCACCCTGACACTAGCATGTCAAGAATGCCAAGAATGTCGACTCATCTCTCACTATGCTCAATATCACTACAAAACTATCTTAGAAAGTGGCACAACAGAAAAGCGTTCACCCTATCATGAGATCACAAGTTTGAATCCTGATGATGCCACAGCTATCCTTGGCCGGGAGTCCAAGACAGAAAAATTGTCTGTGCTCTCAGTGAAGGTTGGCATACTCTCTCTCCCCAAACTAACCATTCATAGGCGCCTGTGCACTCAAGTATGTGGAAGTGTGTTATGCTGCCCACTGACATTGCATGAGCAGCAGTTCGAAAAGATGTGGTTGGCTGGCTACAGCCGTACCTTGGAGGAAGCACATGATAGCCTTTGCCCTCCATAGTTGATAGCTGTCATGTGACAAGAGAGATCTGCCTGATGGCTAGGAATTGGCCATGACTAAAATTAGAGTGAAAATCAGGGAAAAATTTAAATTATCTTGAATATTGGAAAATTCAACTAAAATTTCTCTTCATTAAATTGTTTTTAAAATTATTAAGCCTATTTCTAGATATTTTTATTCATTTCAAAATTGAAATTGCATTATTATATTGGTAGACAATTGTGCTTATTTAAAATTTTGCTTATTTATTTATTTAGTAAATATTAGTAAATATGTCCAGAGATAGGCTTAACAGTCTGATATTTGTTATATAATCATCTCATAATGACAAGTATTAGATAATCATTCCTTATTCAAGACATTTTCACTTGTTAAAATACAGTATCTTTCTTTGTAGTGAAAAGTCTGGATCTCAAATAGTACCAACCTAGATACCCCATACTCCTACATACCCCATAGCTATACACCTCCCACAAAAAAAGGACACAAAATCATAGACCTTCAAATCCACAAACACACATGCACACTGGAATAGCATACTTCTATGATTCCTCACAAAGCAGAATGCAGAGGTGGATTACTGTTCCACAGCCTGGTTGGAAACAGCATTGTTCCTCCTGAATTCTCAGTTCAATATTTGAAGGAATTTTCTCTACAGGAGCCTGTCATAGACTTTTCCTGGGAGGCTGAAGAGTGTGATTCCCCTATTGGAAAACATCCTATGATCTCCTTTTTTAAAATTAGGGACCACCATGCCAGTCCAAAATCAAAGACATGTTAACCATACAACTCCAATGTTGTCCAATCACTATAAAATTTCCAGATGAATCTCACTCACCACTATAGTAACTGCAACCAGATTGATGGGCTTCAAAGTACCAGAAATGTCTACCTTTTGAAGGAAGGCTATGATTATTACTTTTAGGAGTTTCTCAAAGTGCTTCTTCCATTACTAAACAAATATCTCTCTAGAAGTCAACACTGCCGCATACTTTCCTCCATCTTCACCATATTTTCTCCCCTCTTGAGGCTTTGCTCAGAATATCTTTGAGGCCACCCAAAATACTTTTCCTATGGCTTCTCCCATCCCCTTGTTTTGCTACTGCCCCTGCTTTGGATGCACCCATTCTGTCTCTCTTATACCTCTCAAATGAACCAGGAGAGCCTTAGAAGTCCTCTTTCTTAAACTGGCTTCTCTTCCACTAGTGTCCATCAGCACATCCTAGGGTTTGCAAAATGTCACTAACAGCCTTTCAGCCTTCTTAGCACTGCTTTTATGATTGAGAATTTATACATGGTCCTTCGGACTCAATTTCCCCAAACCTCACTCATACAAGGCAGGTGGGCATTAAATTAGTCTCACAGTGAAGATTCTGCCAGACATTCTAAAGCCAACCCCCTGCATTACAAATCCGACTCACCACCAAGCAGGGATCAGTTGAAACCTGTGCCCCACTTTATTCGAGTGTCCAAAACATATGGCCTTACCAAAGTCTTATCAAACCCTCTCTTCATCACATCACTTTCAAGTTTCTAGTACACTTACTTGACCCACCATCCCTCAAGATACAAGGATGACATGCTGTGGCAGCTGGGCATGGTGCACTTTCATGCTCTGAATCTCCCATTCTCTGCATCCCAAAGGTGTTCTATAGGATTCAGAGCCAGTAACTGGTAAAGCCACTGAAAAACGTTGAACTCATTGTCATGTCCATGAGACAACTTTTGCTTTGTCACTGGAATTAGCCATTAGAAAATGGGTGAATTGTGGCCATGAAGGGATGCACAGGGTCAGCAACAATATTCAGCATAGAACAGCATTCCAGCAATGATTGATTGGTTTTAATGGGCATAAAGTCTGCCAAAACATTCCCCACACCATTACACCACCTCCACCAGCCTGGTCTTTTGCCACAAGACAGGTTAGGTCCATTGATTCATGCTGTTGACTCCAAATTCTGACCCAGAATCTGTGTGCTTCAGCAGAAATCAAGATTCATCAGACCAGGCTACATTTTTCCAGTCAACTGTCCAGTTTTGATGAGTTTTGCTATACCATTCTGAATAAGCTTTAGATACTGTTTGTGTGAAAAATCCCAGGAGACCAGCAGTTATAGAAATACTCAAACCAGCCCTTCTGGCACCAACAATCATGTGATGGTCAAAATCACTGAGATTACATTTTTACCCATTCTGTTGGTTGATGTGAACATTACCTGAAGATGCTGGCCTTTATCTGCATGATTTTATGCATTGCACTGCTGCCACATGATTGGCTGATTAGATAATTGCATTAACACTACAGGTGTTCTTAAATAAGTGCTCAGTGAGTGTATTTATTTTGTTTGTATGGAAGTATATGGGGAAAAAAACATAAGAAATTTGGTAGAACTATTTGTCCTATAGCTCAGTAAGAGTGTGTTTAGCACTGCAAAAAATGATAGCAAATAAAACATATCTAGAAATTATTTATTATTTTATTATATTAATTATTCTAAAAATTATTATTAAATTGTAAACAAATAAGCTTGTAAGCTTGAAATTGTCTTATTCTGTTATAATATGTAAATATGTCTAAGAAATAGGCTTAATGGTACTATATTTGTTAAATAATAGTCTCATATTTGTAAATGTTAAATAAAAACTTCTCCTTTATTCAAGACATCTTCATTTGTTAAAATATTATTTTTGCAGTAAGGTCAGGCTAAAACCAGGTGGTACATCTCCTGTTTGTATCATTAATGATCTACTTCCTTCCATTTCCAGGGTTGCTAGGTTCCACCTATAATGTTAGTGTATTGCAGATATACAATTGAGGATGTAGAAGATAGGGATAGGTGGAGAGTGATGATTCGCTGTGGCAACCCCTGAAGGGAAAAGCTGAAAGAAGAGGAAGGAGATTGCAGATATACAATGCAAATCAGAAATGTGCAGCACTGTTAACTTGTTTCCCACTGAAAACACTAAATAAAGAAGAAAAATATGCCTTCCTAGGATGAGCTGCCCTTTAAACCTGAAAATTACAGTAAAAACCTTGTGTTCATGTGACTTTTTTTTCCTGTGGGATCCCAATACAGATGCCCCTAAATTCTGGAAAAAAAGAAGGAAAAGAGGGACCTGAGCCTGAATTGCTCATGAGCTATACCCTAAGAAAGGAAAGAAAAGGACATGAACATGGATCCTGTTACATGGACAGAGACCTCAGGAAGGAGCAAGTGCGGCTTCCCTGTGATGATTCAGCAGCCAATGAACACTTTGCAATAAGGGAAGGTTGTTGTGGATATTACCTTATTCTGTGAAACTGTACAACCACTTCAAATATGGTCATGAAATAACCAGAAATAACAGGTATAAAGTGATGGGGTTTTTCATGGTAAAGTTGTGGGAATGAGAAAAGCACAAGAAGCAGGATGAGGTGTGTGGCCCAGGTGGTCTGCGCAATTCAATTCAGTTTTATTTGTATAGCGCTTTTAACAATGGACATTGTCGCAAAGCAGCTTTACAGAAATAAATGG
>CM074958.1:9307786-9321567 GCA_037577455.1 Pangasius macronema
CAGCTCAATGGGGTTAAGGTCAGGTGATTGGGCAGGCCACTCCATGATAGACAAGACACTGGCTGACTGTTTCTTTAAGTTACTTTAATGCATTTACACCAGGAAAATAAAGATTAATGCTGATATTGTCCAAACCCTCACTTTGCTTAGGGTGTTTCCAAACTTTTGGAGGGCAGTGTAACATTTATAAACTCATCGAATTAGGAACAGGTATTATATATTTAGATATATGTTATTAATACATATTGTAACAGGAATAAAAAATGTCTTCATCTTTTGGTATTCAAACTTTTCAAAGTGAGACGCATAAATAAATATCAAAGTAATTAGTGAAAATATGAGTAGTTTTTTTTCTTTAAAACCTTTGTGATATGATAAAGGATATGAGTCCTAATCGATTAAACATTTAAACAATACCGAATGTTTATTGGATATCAGCTTGCTCTGAAGAATCTCCAGGTGTAACAGAGTTTATCAGATTGTCTACTTCAGAGCATATTACTTCATTCTCTTGCAAGATTTCTAATATATTCCCACCCCCTCCCCAACCCCAAACCCCTGTCCACCCACTCGCCACATATTCTGCCCACACCTCTTTTCATCTCCCACATTTCATTTCAACCCTCCACCTCCCCAAACACTCCCTCCCTCTTTCTCTCTCTCTCAGTCGCCATCTATCTGGGTATCAAAAAGCGGCAGAGCCCCGGGCCCCCCGATGCGGCTGGGATGTGAAGGTGCAGAGCGCGCGGGACCCAGCCGAGGTGGTGCTGGCAGTTCGTGAGGCGGCGCAGGGCTGCGGTTGCCAGGTGCACCAGGCCGGCCCGTTCCTCCTCTCCTGCACACACGGCGCTGCCGGCTCCCGGGTGGCATTCGAGGCTGAAGTAGGCCACCTGCCTACGGAGGCCAGCGGGGTCCGCTTCAAGCGCCTGTGGGGGGCACCACTCGCTTTCCGGGACATCGCTACCAAAGTGTCTAAAGAGCTGGAACTCTAAAGGGCAACAGGGGGCAGAGGGGTATGGGAGCAGAGCAGGGGACTAAATAATAGGAACCTCCCTACGCCACCTGCACTTTCTGTGGGCTCGGACAGACTCAAAAACAAACATGGAGAGCTTCATGGCTGCCACATACAGGCCCTGCTGAAAGAAACCCCCTCCCCATTGATTCCTACTCTGTGTCTTAGCCAAGCTATTTGCTATTCCAGTTTTGACAGACGTTTATCTTCACCACGGCGTCTCAGCCCTTCATGTCATTTCCTTTTAACAGCTGCTATTTAATACGTTTTGAACATTTTTTTTTCTTTTTGTTTCTTTAAAACTTGCACCATCCTGAACACTTTGATTATCAGACATGTCCTGAAGACCAGTTCTTTTGTGTGTATTTTATATTAACATTTTCTGTGGATGAAAAACAGCCTAAACACAGGTTTAAGAGCTTCCTAATGGGAATAAACAGCTGTATAAACCTGTGTGATTTGGGGATAGCTGATGGCTGCTCTTCTGAGCCACTAACATTGTAGCCTTTATGGCTTTTTTTTTTTTTTTTTTTTTTGTCTGCGTTTCAGCAGTTGTTCTCAGTAATGCAACTTCTGTTGTTGTACAGTAGCACTTTAGGGTTGAGTGAGCATCACTTTTCTTGAACTGTATTTCCCCTTAAATGGTACACTGCGCCTGTCAAGCCAAGTCAAAACACAACACTCCTTCTGCTGTTCTGTAAGTATTAAGCTGGTGAGAAGCCTCTCTTATACAGCCAAAAGAGGATCCTGCTAAACGGACACGGGACTGCAGCTTTCCATTGAATTGGTAGAACCAGTCACCACCTTAAACAAGGAAATATGTACATGCACTGTGCAAAATTGATTTGTTCAGCATTTGTATGAAACCCTGGAGTGTGCAAGTCTAGTCGTAGTCTTGGAGTCATCTAACAGTCGTAGATGTACTATATTTTTGATAATGTGACAAGTGTTGGGGTGCTAAAACATCTGCCAAATTCTCCTGTGATATAATTTCAGTACTGTTTGACGTAAATTACTTTGTATTCTTAGCTCAAAAAAATGGCTCTTTAAGTCAGTGTCATTATTACTGAGTGCTGTAGTGGGCTGATGTAGTGATTTTAGGGTGTGAAGAGACGTCCGTCCAGTCCCAGCTATCCTTCATGAAATTATAGCTGTACAGTTCCTACGAGCACCGTTCTGAAATGCTTTGCTAAGGCATAAGGGCTATCCTAAGAGAGTATGCTCCAAAATTTCATTGAACAATTTTCAAAAATAATAAAAAGACAGTAATTGTTTTATCGTGAGCCCCAATCTACTACCAAGATCAACATTTCTTCTGACCTCCTCAAACCTATAAATGAATTGTCAAAGTTTCAGATTTTGCTTCTTACTTGTTAGTCTATACAAACGTCAACATTTTAGCAAGTGAAAGCATATCAAATACACTCAAATGAATTCTTTAATTATATAATTATTATGTAATTATTAGTTAATTATACTTATTATGAGATTATTGTAATAACTACAACATCAGTAGCTTAATTCTAGACATATTTGCTAATCTCCAGTTTGAATTAGTCTTATTCTGTTGGCAGATAATTCAGCTTGTGTAAACAAATGCTTGGAATTATCTTCTTATAGAATAATGCAAGTTTAAACCTGAAATTTGTAAAGATGCCTATCAGTAGCTGTCGATAAATTCTAATATTCTCATAATAAGAAAAACTTGATAAATTTGCTAATATAATTTTCTTTTTTTCCATGTAAAAGCCGTGTCTTTTTGATATAGGCTTCGCAGTAAAATCTCTTGGGTTTCTTAGGCTTGCTGTTTATTGGTTCCCTGCGCTGGTGGTGTTGATCCCTGGGTTATGCATTGTAACCTGTGGTTAGCATGGATGACAGAATGTGCCAGTTCATGTTTACACTCAAGGAGCATTTACAGTTCACAGCTACGTCTGCTTCCTTAATGACTTGGTGCCTTGCTGATTCATTTAATATATACCAAAATTCTGGGATTACACAAAACCAATTGATACACTATTTTAAAAAAAACCTGGATCCAGTCTGGAGCAAATTCAGTCAAGGGCAAAGCCTTAAACTTTGAATTGATCTCAAGAAATTATTATGGAACTTAATAGCGCAAACACTCATGTCCTAGAAAGCATATGATCTCTCTATTCTAGCAGACTGTGTGTGTGTGTGTGTGTGTGTGCGTGTGTGTGTGTGTGTGTGTGTGTCCTTTCATGTATGTGTTTGTGTGTGTGGGGATTGAATTTTCAGTGAAAATAAAAACACTGTGTGGCTTTTGGTCTTTAGTTAATAAACATAAGTAGTCTTAACCCCTTAAACCAGCAGGACCTGTGGGCGAGTCAAGCTATACATTCTTCACTCCTGTACATACATACGTTTCCTGTTGGTTTCACTATAATTGCAAAATAATTCATAATAAAAAATAAAGATGTGCTTAAGGGGTTAAGTACACTGTTACACACAACACTGTTAGGTCACTGTTTCACAAACCGGTCCTCGGGATCCCAGATGCTGCACATTTCGCTGTCAGCTCCCAATACACCTGAACACTGAAACCCTGAATACTAGGTGCAGATGTGTTAGGAGGAAGGACTGAGGACTGGTTTGGTAAACACTACAATACGTGCTGTTTTCACTATGTACTTCAGTAAAATAATAAAAAATAATAGCCTCTGCTGGTCACATGGCTTGTCATGACATCAAAATAAGAAGTAGCCTTAGTAACCCTGAGCAAAAATGCCTTTTTTCCCCGTGTGCATTACCCTTCAATTACATACAGCAACTTGATGTATTTTTGTTTTACTCCATTTTTGAGCAGAATGAGTTAAAAGAAGCAATTTTCTGGTTAAAAGTTTTTCTGGTTTGCATCGACAGTTTCTCCTGAGGCAGATCATCGCCTACTGTCTCTCCTCCTGCGAGGCTGACTGTATAAATATGTAAAATTGTGTAGGTAAATTATGATTGAGTTTTGTTCTTTTAAACATTTTAGATTATTTTTCTGCCTGTACTTGTACAGAGAGGGGAACAGCTGAGGTGACTGTGGAATAAACTCATTGACTTTAAAGTCTGTCTGTGCTTTATGTCTTCACCACTAACACTGGAATGGGGTCAATGCCAATGTTGCAAACACAAAGAATGTGTTTAAGTAAATAACTGCAAAAAAAAGGGAGGTAATGTGACAAGGAAAAGAAAGCAGAGGCCCAGAAAACAGTAGTTCCCTGAAGAGCTGGCCCGTATGTCAGTACAGTGAAAAGCCTTATGATTAAACTTGTTTGCATGATTCCAAACCCAATGATTTATCACTGATGGTAGTGGAGAGTGATGTCTAAAATGTTGGTCCAAAATCTCCCATGTGTGGTCCATTGCATTGAGGTCTGGTGACTGTGAAGATTATAGCATCATTACATTATAATTCATTATATCAGTGAGGCCTTGTGTCCTGTAGATGGGGTGGGGTCATCCTGGAAGACACTCCCATCAGGAAAGAAGTGTTTCATTACAGGATGAAAGTGATCACGCTAGGTTAACTAACACCATGCCAGCAAAAAGACCCCTCTAAAAAAGACCTCTGTAGATTTTTGTCAACTAATTTTAGACTAAAACTAACAATAAACAAATGACTAAAATATGACCAAAACTATTATATATTTTCAGAATAATATGACTTACATTAAAGTGGGCAGCACAGTGGCACTGGTTTCTTTCCTGCCGACGGAATGGCATCCCATCCATGGGATATGCACTGAATCCACCGCAACCCTAACCTAGATACTGAAGATTAATTTTAATACATACTTCTATTTATGATACTGATTACTTATGATAAATTTCACTCAAAAAACTTTTTAGCTTCATCTAGAATGGGAGGAATCCATGAATCTTGAGATGATCTGGTTAGATTTTAAAATAAATAAATAAATCCTGCATCCTAGAACAAAGCCTGTTAATAATTCCCATTTTTATTAATACTGATTGTGGTTTTGTAGTCAAACATTAGCTAGAATTATGAGCCATGACACATAGAGTTGATTGTTTCATGGGGCTTTTATTTACTTTGTACAATCAAAACAAATGTGAATACAGCACAGTCAGAGTTTCCTGATCTATGCGGCGATTTGATCCCAAGATGTTACAGGAAGAATGGAAACGATGGCAGAGTGATAGTGAAAAGGAGGCAAAAGAAAATGGTTAATGGGGAAAAGAGAAGTCAGATGTAAAATAAGAAAGAGAGGGAGCAGGATGGAGTGTCTCTTGGAAATGTCAATCAGGAGCACTTCTCCTGCTTGCTTGCTCCTTAGACTGTAAGGTTCCTTGTAAGAACAAATACAAAAAGAAACACTACATCCACTTTACTTCTGGGCAGGGATCATGTCATCGATGGATTCGCCCTTCTCCAGCTTCTTCTCCATCTCAATCATGAGCTTCACACCATCAACCACCAACTGTACCTGCTGCACTTCGGATGAACCCAGACGGTCAGCATTGGAGATGTCAAAGACACCACCAACAGAAGCAGTATCCACACCACCTGGACAAGTGAAAAAGGAGGGTCAGGTGGTTCAAAGTATTCAGCTGGGATGTCTTGGCTGTTTACTGTAATAAAAATATATACCTGTGCCACGCTTCTGCAGACGGAGTCTGGTCAGGATCTCCTCGAATTTGGCATGTGTGCTGAGCTTAGGCAGCTTGACATGCACACCACCACGCAGGCCAGTACCCAGGTTAGAGGGGCAGGTCAGGATGAAACCAAGATGCTCATTCCACATGAATCCATGGTTGTGCTTCTTAAAGATCTCTTCAATCTGTGTAAGTGCGGAGCACAAATGTCAATTTATTCAGTTCTATTCAAAGGGAAGAAACTTAATATTTTCAAACTTTGGACATCTGGTTGTCTTACCCTCTGCAGACCAACGCAGAACCTCCTGAAGACCTCCTTCATGTTGCCGCCCAGCTGCATGGAAATGACACGCAGATGGTCCTCTTCATTCACCCAGACCAGGAAGGTCTTGTTGTCATTGTGCCAGATGCCTCTTGCATCAGGCCAGTCACGAGCCATACCGGCAGCCAGCAGCAGTGGGGAGACAGGCTTGTCAAAGAGGAAGTGGTCAGCAATCAGCTGTTCCTGCTCTTTGTCAGTCATGTCCTTCAGGGGGTAGTACTTGCCCTTGAACTCACCATCCAGGCTGGTCAAAGCTTTGAAAGAAAGCAGGACCAAAGCTTACTTTTTACCTGTGGGTGTGACCTGTAACTAGCTGGTGGTAGTCTGATGGCTGAGACTCACCCTCAATGGACAGCTTCTCCACAGCTCTACGCTCACCACGGCTGTTGTGGGGGGGCAGAGTGTAACCCTTGATGCTGCGTCCAGTACGTACACGGCTGCTCAGAACGTAGTTGGGGTCAAGATCATCACCACCCTACATAAAGAATGAAGGATGTCATGAAAAAAGTATTTCTACAGTATTCTAAAGTATTTCTAAATTTTGTATATTTTTCCACACCTTCAGGTTCTCCCAGTTCAGGTCAGTGTGGTGCTTGTCAGTGGGCTTGTAGCCACCATGACGGTCGCAAATGACAGGGTCGAGAAGATCCTTGAAGACCTCATAGGACTCCTCATCACCAGCAACACAACCAACGGTCATAATAAAAGGATGACCTGGAGACAGGATAAAAAAAATACCATGTACCTTTGATAATGGAATTTATTATTTAAAAAAAATTTAAATGTTAATTTAGTTTTATCTAAGATCTACATATGTTTCAAGATGGAATGGTGCATTGCTAAGACCAACTGTGTATTTGTACAGGCCTTCTTACCAGGGTTGTCCACACCAGTCTGGATGCAGTCATCAAGAGTGAAACCGCTTGGGGTAGACTTTCCTCTCAACTTGTTGTAAATGTCCTTGGTCAGTGCCTTGGCCATATGGTTGTTGTGCAGGGAGAGGTCAGGGTACTCTTCCTCCATAGGAAACTTCATCTTATAGTCATTGTGGCAGTTCTTAGCCATGATTGCACTTTTTAGCTGATCTGGGAAAAGTGCATGGGTAAAAAATGATGTAAAGGCTACTTTTTTTTCTTAAGAGAGATATAATTATTCCTAACAGTCAGGGGTGATATATTTGGGGCTTGTGTAAACCTGGGTCTCACAGTAACTAGCTGTCTGGCTAACTGAAACTAACGTTTCGTATTACTGCATAAAATGGTTGGGGCATGGTCCACATGCTTATATGTATCAGACCACGGATGATATTTTTAGCATGCTCTATCCAAACTCTATCCAGCTAGCACATACACCTCTCTTATTTCTGTGGGGGATGGTGTACATGAATATTTGAAGTAAAGTTAGAGCTCTCTCCATGTCAGAAAACAAGATTTTTCCCCCATTAACTCCCTTTGTTAATGACAAAAAAGGGAAAAGCCGGAAGAAGAAGAAGAAGAAGAAGTTAATGACAAAAAAAACTCTTTCAAACTACTGTTGATGTTGGTTGAAGAGATCATCATAACCCGAGTGCACAATTACATGAAATATTCTACAAAATTTAGAATTAAAAATTCATATATATGTATATAAACTTTATTTTTTTAAGAATTAGATTTATTATTTTTGGTGCTCTTAACCCCTTAAATTCATAGCATTTTATTCAGGTATTTATTTCAAAGCATGTTATTCATTAACATCTATGAATTATTCATTAATTAAGACAGAGACAGGAAAGATCTTATAGTTAGAAGAGTGAGAAATTTGTCGACAGGTCTTGGGAGTTTAAGGGGTTAAATGCTTGGACCATTTCATATTTCATTCATTGTGAATAAAATGGTCTAACAATGGTTTCAATATACAACAGAATAATTTTTCTCCATCAGGAGTACAGCAAAAAAAAAATTGTAGAAGGCTCCAAATAATCACACCACAATCCCATAGACAGTGATGAATTTTTAGCAGTTTATGCTGAACACTGTTGGATACCTTCATTCAAAACGAATTTAAAAAAAAAATCCACCATTAACCGTGCTTTTAGCACAAACATTCCCCAATTCCCACATGCTTCAATCTAGAGTCACCATTGCTTTACCTGCACGAGAGAACAAGGTAACAGTCCTTGGGATCAGATCCTGTTCACCAAAGCCAATGTAGGGGTTGCCCAGCTCTTCAAAATGTCAGACCATGGTTTATATACTCCAATGCTTAATGCCCATTGGCTGCACAGTCCATGCATGCTCTCAGTTTATTGGAGATTGGCACTCTCTGTTAGGAGGCTTGGATTCTAAAAGGAAAGAACCTACATCACAACACCAGAGACAGGGTGACAGCTGTTCCCGCCTGTGTCCCTTAAGTCTGTCCCTGTCTGGTTAATGGCTAAGGGAGTTGTGGGAGAAGTTCCCAGAGAAATACAAAACCAACATTTCCTGTCTTAAAGATTTTATAACTCTTAAAGCATCTGTGTTGAAGAATATTTTGTCAATATTTTGCTTCTAATTTATTAGGTTTAGAGTTACCTTGAAAAGACTAACTTGGATCCTTTATTTTATTTTCTATTACATGCTCAGTAGAGGCTCACTGGGGCTCAATTATTTATAGTATTTTCTCATTTGACACATGCGTCTAAGCGACTTGGAACTGAAGCAGGATGCCGATCAAGCATGTAGCTGACCAGTTGAGGGTTAAGGGCCGTGCTTAAGAGCCCAGCACTGGACTAGCTAAACCCTAGCTCAGCCTTAGCTCAGCCTTAAATGTTTTCGTACATTGTTTTCATAGATGTGGTCAACTGTTGGAACACCAAATGACCATGAAATATGTACATACATACAGTATATACACATGGAACCTAGTCTTCTGAGACCAGAATACTATTTTTTTGCCTAAAACATTCTTGATTTAAATCTTATCTAATATGCATTTAATTTGTTAGCATCTATGGAGACTTTTTCCAGATCTAGAAGAGTGCAATAGGTTGTTTAATGCCCCTTGCTGTTTTTCCTTTGCACACAGGAACTGTAATTCACAAACCCAATATGCACTGTAATGCAGATTATGCACAATTTGACAGTTTGGACACATTTAGCAGCACCCTAAAAGCTGTGCTAAAGGTAAAAGTCTAATTGAATGTAAACGTCCTTATAATAAATTAGAAGTGATGTTTGGTACTAAATGTGCCAAAAATAATGTTGTTAATTCAGTATATCTTGCTGATCTCCTAAAGCAGTAAAACCTATCCCAAAAACGTTGCTTTCTTGAGGCAGGCCTACTGAAAGATGATTTTCTTGCATTGCTCCAAACTTTGAAATAGTGTTCCAGAGAACATTAAGAACACAAGCTCTGTATATATCCACACTATATCCACATTAAGACTTGCTTGTTTTTCTTGCTTGTTTAGTTTATTTGTTTTCCCTGGGTCCTATTTTATTACATTTTTCATTGCTTGTAGGGTGAAGGAGTTTGCAGATGTCTGTGTGTGATGGCCAGAGATGAACATGAATTCCATCCATAGTGTATTACCTCCCTTATGCCGAGTGTTTCTGGGATCAGCTGTATATAACATCATTGTAACATCAGCCGTCATACATGCATGACTCTAGCACTTCAAAACAGAGCATATTGCCCAATCATACTGTACAGTTAAGAAGTTTAGATATTATCTGACACTTGTACCCTAAATTTTTAGATTGTTAATGAAAATCTAAAGTTGCCAGAAACCTTGCAAAGGAACATTTCTGTATTCATTTTAAATAAGAATTGATAACTAGTAGGTGGCACATGATGCTTTAACCACTGTGTATATAGTGAAAATTTCAAGGCGCATAATATGGGACTCTAGACAATTCAAATGCATTTACAATTGCTGAAAGAGCCTGAAAATAAACCAAAGGGACATGATGTAACTTGGTCTGCTGTGAGGAATTTTGTATTATGTAATAAAATATGACTGGTTGAATTTATAAGAACATGGTGCACAGCACAATACTGGAAAAATGCATTCAATTATTAGAGGAAAGAATAGGTTCTGACTAGATACATTCATTTTATTTGGATTCTACAGCTTGTACTTTTGGTCTTAGAGGCCATAGTTATATGGAGTGGAATGTTATGTGATGAAGCTGGAACTTGCACATGTGCCAGTGCCTGCCTCCAAAATTAGTAACCAATAGGCTCCATCTGCCTGGCATTGAGGATGAACTGATACATATGATATATTCAAGGTTGTAGAAGAGGGTTTGACTGATTTTGTGGGGGTCCCCTCACTGCAGGAATTCCCCTTCCCTCTTTCACACAACAAAGCTCTTAGAAGGAAATTTGGGAGATCTTTTCTGGGCAATCACTGACGTGTGCACTGGTTTAGGTTTCTCAGTATACACTGCAGATGTAGTACAGACTGTCCATTTGGTGCAAAGTTCTGTGTCTGTGGAATGACCTTTTGCTGTCACAAACCTGAACTGTGCACTATTTCTACAATGCTCTAAAGAAATCTTATAATCATTGCAAACATTGCAAAATCAAATTAAAATGTCTTGTTATGCAATAAACAAACAATTTACTAAACTATTAGCAAGATAAGAAAAAATAACTTTTTTTGACTTAACGTGAGCTCCAAGGCTATCCCGGTCTGGTTTTCTCCTTAAAATCCAGACACAGGATTTTCTGTCCGTCTGTGGGAAGTGGTAGCTCAGTGGTTAAGATGTTGGACTCCTGATTGGAAGGTTGAGAGTTCAGATCCCAGTACCAAGCCAAGCTGCCTCTACTGGGCCCTTGAGCAAGGCACTTAGCCCTCAACTGCTCAGTTGTATAAATGAAATAATTGTAAGTCACTCTGGATAAGGGCATCTGCCAAAATGCCATAAATGTAGACCTGAAAAAAATGAAAGAAAGTAAGACAAAGAAACCATCACCAAACCATGAAAATATCTATGTTTACACTTCTGCAAATGGTAATAAACTGTAAAATCAGTTAAAAAAATCAAAATCATATGACTGTGGTGACAAAAATATTAGCATTTGACATTTAATTTGTTCTTGTGACACTGCTAGATCCTCCCATTATTTCAAATCCAGATGACAGCACAGTGTGAGCTATATTTAGCCTATTATACTTTATGGTGTCCTGCTATGTAATAGCTCTTGAATTTGCCTGTCGGTCTGTGCACTGTGTTTTCGGCAAACAAATACGTGACACATATACATGCAGGGTGTACCGGGCCTGTGCTTCTGTCAGAACATTGGAAGCTAGGTTTCCCAAATCTACATCCAATTTAGCACACACTGATAAACGTGTCACACATACCAGGTAACCAGATACATAGCTTTTAGTGCACTTCTTCTTTATTTAACTCTGTCTTGCATAAGAGTGTTTGAGTTATATGAGCATATTATATAAAATCATTAGCAAGTTAGCTTGACACTGAAGTACAACAATACTGGGTGTTTCTTGAATAATAAGAGTTGATACAAGAAGAGATCCGGTCTGTTACATGTAATTATATCTAAACAGGCCAAACATGTATTCGTGCACACCATTCCATTTGGTATGGAAGCCTCTTCCATTGAAATTTGAGTCTGCCCAAAGCCTTGTCGTGTTACCAGTGCTATGTTTAGTGCTGGGTCGCAAAGTTGTCCATTTCCCCGTGACAGTCTCCCTGATTGAATTGCATTGACTCAGCTCTGGTCCAGTCCATGTACCTATCCACAGGACCTTCCAGTAACCCCTGGCCTTGTAGTAACTAGCTAATCACGTAGGCAGTGCAATGAAGTTATCTAAATAATTGAGGAACCTGCCCACCTTTGTGGGTGTGAATCCATGCTACACTATGCTATATTTGAAAGTCATGTGTAAATGCTAAGTTGCCAGATACTGTATATCAGTGTAAAGTCTTTGCACATATGCTATACAGGACATTCTCTTTTTTCATGCACTCTTTCCAAAGACTACTCTTAGCAGAGCTGGCCAGTATGCACACTATCAGCTGTGCAGGGAGAGACACTTGGATCACACAGTGGCTTGACGCATATGCATTAATAAAATTCCCCATGCTTAACACCTGTCTCCCACATCTTCTAACATGTGCTATGGAAAATAATGGCTCTTCCCCCAGCTCTCTCTCTCTCATCACCTAAATGAAAGGAAACACTGAAGGGTGTTTAGGGGTAAGTAAACTTTCTCTGGTAACACCACCTAAACCAGAAAAGTTGCTATTATTATTATTATTAGTAGTAGTAGTAGTATTAGTATTAGTATTAGTATTATTTAATGTATGGATTTAATCTCAAAATACTTGCAATGGGATTAAAAGCATATTAATGAAAATATTTACTGGCAAAATAACAACTCAAGGTTTGAACTAAGACCGATTAATTCATCACCATCTACTATCAACCCTTTAAACTGCCTATTTAACAATACACACTTTTACTGTCATTCTGCTGACAGTTGACGTTTGATCTTCAGTTATGTTGTTTGTACTGAACTCTGTAGGTCAGATATGAGAATAAGTGAAAGTTACGGGTGGCTTTTTTGACCCAGGCTGCCCTTTGGACCTGTACTGCTCCCTCCCACTGCCAGACTGTCCTTATATGGCATGAGTTGATCTCCCACAGTCTCTGTGCCAGGCAGCTGAACCATCAATCAACCCTGCCTCATATATCTGCCTGGCCACACCTGCTCTTCTGCTATCATAGTCCCACTCTGTTTCGGCACATATGCCTTGCCAAAGCTCTGTCTTTTTTTCCAGCAGAGCCGACACAGCAGAACACTGTTCAATATGAGCCCATACAATTCCGTTTCTAATTTTTAGAAAACCGTACATATTTACCTCTGTCCTTTTGCCTGTTGTCAGGTTGTTTTTAAGCAAAATGCCCATTAGGATTTTGACCTGTCTGTACCCCTGAGGGCAAGCTGGACATCCCTATTTTCAGAACTGTAAATCTGACTGGTAGTGTTGATATTATCAGTGGTGTGTCCTGACCTGTGTGACTGTGGCTTGTCATGCTAAGCAAGTCTGACAGGGACAGGCTAATGCCACTTATTTCACTCGTCCAGCCCTCCTTAAGCTGCTTTGTTGAGCGTTGCTGGTGAGACGTCATTAAGGCACTCCTCCCCCTAACATCCTCCAAAACACCTCCTTCTATTTTGACAGTACTAAAAAAAAAACAGAAAACCAGTCTTACTGGTCTACATTATATAATAGACAAACTCAGTTCTCACAGGTATTCATTAAGGGATATGCTAATAGCCCAACAACGAAAGTAATAAACGCTTCCTTGTAGTTGTCAGACCGGCGTGACTGTTTACCATGCAATAGTGGAAGCACTTAGCCACTTCACTATAAACCATTTTACCTGAACAACCACCCATATCTTACTGTAATGTAATTCAAAATATAACCTAATATATTCATACTACCAGAGGCAGTGGTTTTCAAAGTCGGGTCCAGGGATGAATCATAGATCATGGTCACACCTACTAGTCTGTGATTTTATTTATTTATTTTTTATTTTTATTTTTTTTGTTACAGTGATGGAAATCACAACCAACTATTATCAAAATTATTATATTTAATATTTAGTCCTTATACTCAGTTAAATCAAAAGGATTTAATCAAAAACCCATTAAATCAAAACAAACAGCTTAATTTCAGCTTGAGCCTAATGTGTTCTGTTGATGGCAAATTCAAGAATAAAAAAAGTCTTTTGACTTTCAATACATAGCCAAAATATTATTGTACACAGTTTGAATAGTGAGCCTAATATTTGAATAATGCATTATGTTTACGT
>CM074958.1:9323431-9335435 GCA_037577455.1 Pangasius macronema
GACTCGAACCCACGACCTTCAGGTTCACCTTCGGGTTACAAGTCCGACTCTCAGACCATTAGGCCACGACTGCCCCGTAGACGTATCATAATATTCATTCATTCATCTTCAGTAACTGCTTTATTCTGGTCAGGGTTGCCGTGTGTCCGGAGTCTACCCCAGGAACACCGGGCATGAGGTGCAAATACACCCTGGATGTGTGTGGTATTTCAGGGCACACACACATTCATACACTGATTCACACCTAGAGGAATCAGTGAATTTAGAGTAGCCAGAGGAATACTTTGATAATAGTTGGGTTTATTTTGATACACTCATGTAAATGACAACAATATTAATAATAAAGCATCTACAAAATCCAATTAAAAGACTGTGTTTCAGAATCCTTTGCATAGACTGTCAACACTTTTTAAGAGTGATGTTATTCTGCTGGCCGCAGAGATTATCCATGAAACATGTTGTCTGATATGTCTATCTTTCAGATATTGCATCTGGGTCAGTAGGTAACAGGACATAAACAGCACATTTCCAAAACAGTTGTGTCTGCTAGTCTGATAATCAGGGAACTATGTCTTTGTGAGTGGAATGAAAATAGGGAAAGTGGGGTCATATCAGGCAGCTGTAGTTGACAACTAAGATATTTGGGAATAAAATCCTTTGGGGATGCTTCTGTCACCAGATATGTTATGTTAGGTGTGATATTTTTGGCATTCTTTCAGAAGAAAACATATAGTGAAAGCTCTAGAAAGAAAAGCAGGAGTATTGATGGTACACTTCCACCTTCTGTTAGAGAGCACACAATGATATGATGCTCAGATTTATTATACGTTTATTAATGTATTATTATTATTAATATTAATAATTAATTGATTTAGTAAGTACTGTATTTTGGTGTTTACTTTGTAACTGAAAAGCCTTACACTTATATTTGGCCAGAATGATTGTTGAAATAATTTGAATATGTATCCATGACTGTTTGTATAAGGTGTTGTCAACTGAAATGATTGCTGGATCATTGTTATTTTCAGGAGTCACAAGTACTTTGGATGAGTAATTCATTTAAAAGGAAATGCAGTAACCTGTAGTAACCTGTAATATGTCATATTCACACACCCTTCTCATGTCCTGAGGGACTTCTGTCTCTGTTTGTAAATGGATGTGCTCCTAGTAACACATCAGTTGCTACTTGACTTGTCTTGTTTGCACTAAGAATCACATATCTCAGGCTTCTATCTTATCTCATATCTGATATTTGTATCATATTGAACACAGCACTGAACTGACCGAAGTGAGCTGCCAGACCTTTTCTTATCATTTTATCATTGTGGATATGTTCCTCAGTTTTTAGGGCTGTACTGTATTTGTAAGTATTTGCTTTGTGACCTACACTGCTGTGCAAATGGCACAGCAAAAATGCCAGTAAACAGTAATAAACTAAAAAATCAAGCCTTTTAAAACTGTATCAGTTCTCTTAGGTTTTATTTATAAAAAATGTCTTGTACATTTTTCAAAGCATCTTGGAGAAGCTGCCACTGTTCCTCAGGAGACTCTGGTTGTCACGCTTCTGTTTCTGCAGGTAAAACCATTATGATTTTATTTAACATTTCATTTTTCTGTAACATTTCATTTTTCTTGGTAAATGAATGTTTGGAAATGTAAAATATGCCCTTCTACTGACACCCTAATACACAAGACATAAAATTAATAACTATTTATTCTGGCGTTACAACATTTTTCAACACAGTTCAGTTCTCTGTGTTTTTACAGTCAGCGGTATTACATTAGAAGTCTGTCACCATGTTTCTTTTAACTGATCGTTTTTTTTGTAGTTTATGTTCATAATGTCAAAGGGCTGCAGGCATCTTAGTGTATAAAGTGAAGTAGACATTGTCAAACATTGCTTCCCCTCTTCAGGGCTGAGTTAAGCCAGGGCCATGTTGTCAGCAGAAGAGATCTTGAGCAGCACAAGGCAGGTGATTGCAGGGTTGGAGGCTCTACGTGGGGAGAACCGCACTCTGCTGGACAACCTGCAGGAGACGCTGCTGAGCCGGACAGCCAGTGAGTGCAACAGCCTAGAGGAGGAGAAGAGTGGCATCATTTTACAGTCCCTGGAGAGAATCGAATTGGGATTAGGTGAAGCACAGGTGGGCTTCAGGAACAGACATCTGCTTTGTGCTCTGTGCAAGCTACACTCACCATGCACTTTATCAGGAATACCTGTACACCTGCACATTCAGTTGTACAGGTATTCCTAATAAAGTGCATGGTGCTGCAGTTATCTAATCAATCTATCAATTATGTGGCAGCAGCACAATGCAAAAAATCATGCCGATACAGATCAAGAGCTTCACTTAATATTCACATCAGAATGAAGAAAAAGTTTGATCTCTGTGACTTTGATCGTGGCATGGATGTTTTTTGTTTTTCACGCCATTCTGTGTAAACTCTAGAGACTGTTGTGTGTGAAAATCCCAGGAGATCAGCAGTTTCTGAAATATGCAATATATTCAGCCCGTCTGGTACCAACAACCATACCATGGTTAAAGTCACTGAGATCCTTTTTTCCCCATTCTGATCTTTGATGTGAACATTAACTGAAGCTCTTGGCCTGCATCTGCACTGCATTGCTGCCAAATGATAAATTATTGGCTGATTAGATAACTGCATGAATGTGCATGTGTACAGGTGTTCCTACTAAAGTGGACAGTGAGTGTATACTTCACTTTATTCATACGCCAAACTTCTTTCTATATTCATGACAAGCATACATCATTTTTCTAACCTCTAGATTTGCTACTGAAATACACTTCAGTTACTCCCTAGATTTTTCTGTATGTTTTAGAAACACATGCACCTATGCACTGTATATAAATAAATCATTGTTAAATCATGTTAAAGTTGTACTCTAGCCTTTTCAACCTTATCTGTAGCTAACACATGTAGCATACTGTATGAGCAGTTACCTCAGTTAGTAATGTAGATATTTCCGTGTTGAGAAAAGAATGGAAAACCTGCTTATTCATAACAATAATAAATGTCCATTGTTAGGGAAACCAATAAAAGTGTACTGCATAACACAATCATTAATTCAAAAGATGAATGTGTTAATTAATGAATATGACAAGATGTTTGTAAAACAAGCTATTTTGTTTTACAATCTATACAGTTCATCCTTTCAGACCTAAGACTACTTTTTCAGAGGGAGGAATTTGCAGTTATACATTACCAGAGTATTAGTGAGGGTCTGGTTGCACATGATCCCCATTAAATTCTTAAGGATAAGTTACCATAATTGCTGTTTTCTGTATTGCTCCATCCTTATAGTTATAATGTAACATATATAAAATGTTGACCATGTTCACCAACTTACTTATCAGTTACTTATCCATTAATGTCAAGGTATTCCATTAACTCATTACTCCAGATGATGATGGCTCTGTCTGCGCACCTGGGTTCTCTGGAGGCAGAGAAACAGAAACTGCGTGCTCAGGTGAGACGGCTGTGCCAGGAGAACCAGTGGCTGCGAGATGAGCTGGCTTCAGCTCAGCAGAAGCTGCAAGAGCGAGAGCAGGAAGTGGTGACGCTGGAGGAGCAGAACAAACACCTGCAGTTCATGAGTAGCATTCGCAAGTACGACCAGGACGAGCTGGCACTGGTGAGAACTGAAACCGACAGAAACAAAAGCATATTAGAAGCACTACAGTAATTTGCATGCTTTTTAACTGAACATTCCTAGCTAATACATATTCATGTAATATGTAGAATGTAAAATGTCCATTTTGGTGGTTGATAAATGATGTGTATCTATTAAGTTTGCTTCCTTTCCGGCCTGTACAGTAGATTTGTTTGAGAACATGTAATTGAACTTGTCCAACAGGAGGATAAAGACAGTTCCTCAGTTAAGGAGTCCCTTGATGATCTCTTTCCTACTGATGAAGAAGAGCAAACACAAAGTAAGTGATCCTTTGATTCCACACATGCTGTACTATGATCTTTGAGCCTCTTAACACATTTGCCTGTCAAGTTTATTGTCATGTGCATATTGAATAGGTGAGCATTCAAATCCAGTGACATGTTTGTGCCACAGAAGTATGCTTCTCCAAAATAACTTAAAATGTGGCCATTGCACCATAAAATACATATAAAACTGACAGTGCAGGAGGGAAGGAAGGGATATTTCAAATGGTTCACAATACAATTAATAATAACTATAACTGATATATTGATACTGTTTAACATAGCCAGTTATGTAGTGTCACATTGAACTTTATTACTCCACCCTTCATACAATGTATATACTTGGAAACCAATTACATTAAACATAACAGAGTAATAGAGTGCAGTATACAGTATGTACAGACATGTGACCAATTAAAGGCCACCATGAGCTGCCAAAACAGCTTCACTGAGTCTTGGCATAGATTGTGCAGTTAGAACTGGAACTGTACTGGATGGATGGATACAGTTCTTCCCAAAGATATTCCCACAGCTGGTGTTTTTAATGATGGTGCTATCAGTCCAAAACATCCCGTAGGTGTTCAGTGGGGTTGATATCTGGTGACTGAAGACTGAACACCATGTGATTTACATCATTTTTATACTCATCAAAACCATTTAGCGAGCCCTCTTGTCCTGTGGATGGGGGTATTGACATCCTGGAAGAGACCACTCTCGTCAGGATAGAGTAAAGGTCATAGGGTAAAGGTCAACAATCAGAAGAACTTTGTATTGATTTACAGTGACCCTTCTCTCTAAGGGGACAAGTGGATGCAAACCAACCCGGTATAATGCATCCACCATTATTTCTTTTAATTTGTTACCCATCTGTGTACAGAATGCAGTACGTACAGAATGGCAATAAAGACGTTATCAGGTTTTCACTGTTACGCTGATCCTTTTGTGCTTGCAGTATCTCAGCCACACAGTAGTGCTGTAACTGCAGCCCACCAAGCAGGGTATGAGATCCCTGCCAGACTTAGAACCCTACACAACCTGGTGATTCAGTATGCCTCTCAGGGCCGCTACGAGGTAGCCGTGCCTCTTTGCAAACAGGCTCTGGAGGACCTGGAGAAAACCTCTGGGCACAACCATCCAGATGTTGCCACTATGCTAAACATCCTGGCTCTTGTGTACAGGTGATTGTTAGGCTGGAGTGTCATCAGTATCTATTGTTCATTCATATCCTATCTTGTCAGCCCATTCAGCAATGTGTTTGTGTTTCCTTATTCTCTGTACAGGGACCAGAACAAATATAAAGAAGCTGCCACTCTTCTGAACGATGCATTGACAATACGTGAGGAGACGCTTGGCATGGACCACCCAGCAGTATGTTCCTGTTTTTTTCCCCTGTTACTACACTGTTGTTGAATGTTACATATTATGTAATGCTATTTGGAAAAGGGTTTGTCTTTATTAAGTGTGCTTGTGTATATGTGTACAGGTCGCAGCTACTCTGAATAATCTGGCTGTGCTCTATGGTAAAAGAGGGAAGTATAAAGAAGCAGAGCCTCTGTGCAAGAGAGCACTGGAGATCAGGGAAAAGGTATGGACTCACAGTTAAGGCACAAAAGAAAACCTGTTTTGGTATTCACACAACTAAAAACACTTGAGTTTGCACTTTGAAATGGTCCCGTTCTGTCCCTGTAGACATGAATCATCCTGTCTCTATCGAGTCATCAATTTAGGGGACTCGATCCTGTCACCGTTCAGTGTACAGATGATCTAAAACTAAGATGCTTAAAATTAGATTATTATGTGATTTTGAGTTACAGTTAACAGAGTGTTTAAGTGGTCATGAAAACAGGACACTATATTGTATTTTGCTTTTTTTCCATGTGTGCACACAAAAGTTAGGAGAGAATATAAATAACATATATTGTATGTATATACTGTATGTCAAGAAAGTGAGACAACATAGTGTATATACACAACTCTGTGGTTAAAATGTTAACTGCCCAGAAGCTACTTGCAAATAAAAAGCAGCAATGCGCCACTTCATTAATAAAAAAAAATAATTAAAAAATTTTAAAAATTTAAAATAAACTAACTTTGCTACTTAGGACAAATGGAAGGCAGCCGAGTTAGCATCAAAGAATACTGACACACCATCCCTCTACATCCCTCTGTGTCTGCAGTCAAAAAGTCTGCACTTCACTGTTAAACCTTTATTAGCGGTCTTCTTACATGAGCTCCCTGAGCAAGCAACAAAAATGCATAGATAGCTTCTATTATAAAATAAGCCATCTTCTACCAATAGACATCTCTGAATTTTGTGTTGTGACTTTCTTCCAACCAGAGAATAACACTGCTGT
This sequence comes from Pangasius macronema, assembly GCA_037577455.1. NCBI lineage: Eukaryota > Metazoa > Chordata > Actinopteri > Siluriformes > Pangasiidae > Pangasius > Pangasius macronema. Next base: position 9,329,743 of record CM074958.1, read on the forward strand.
TTCTGCAGGTGTTGGGGAAAGACCACCCTGATGTAGCGAAGCAGCTCAATAATCTGGCTCTGCTATGCCAGAACCAGGGCAAGTACCAGGAGGTGGAGGACTACTATGAGAGAGCTCTGCAAATTTACCAGAATCGGCTGGGTCCAGATGATGCCAATGTGGCCAAAACCAAAAATAATCTGGTAAAAGGACTACTGATACTTTAGGGTTAAGAGTCTTGTAGTGACAGGTGCCTGAGAGGAGAAATTTATATAATAGCTATATAAAGTATATGCATGTATTTATTTAACAGGCCTCATGCTACCTGAAGCAGGGGAAGTACAGGCAAGCTGAAGCTCTGTATAAAGAGATCCTGACACGGGCTCATGAGAAGGAGTTCGGATCAGTGGAGGGTAAATTCCAACCATCTCTTAACTCGACAAAACTGTCAATCTATACAGTTAATATAAAACAAAAGTAATGTAAAATATATTTTTAGATTAATTTGTGTACAGATAATTGATCTGTGACAGGTGTCGGCTCTGTACTCTAGCACATTGGATTAATGCAATATGAGGTTAACGTGCAAACTGTCAACTTAAGTACAGTCCTTTTAATAGGAATCTTCCAATTTTAAATGTGAGTAAAGTAGGGAAAAACTGAGCTGAATCAAAGAGTGAAATAGATAAAGCCTACAGTGTGTCAAAATCAGCTGTTTCCTGTGAGCATGTGAAGCATGTAGTTGCGTGTAGGACTGGGTAATATGCCAGAATTAGCATATTACAATGCTTGATATTTTCAGGGTAGACAGTATTTATTTCAGTATTTAGTGCCAGCAGTGGTATGAAACACTTTGTTGGTGTTTCTGAAACCCAGCTCTATTTTCCAGAAAGTCAGTAAGGTGAACAAATTGATATTGTTCACTGCCACACAACACCCGATCAGACTCATTCATTCTGAGCTGGAGATTTCAAGCATTTTAGCGCAGGTACTTGTGGCAAGTGCTGCAGAGCATTTCTACCAAGTTCGAGTTCAAGTGGAGTTTGTTGTCATTTCAGCCATATACAAATACACAGTGAAACGAAACAGCCAAAGAGGTCCTGGTTCCACGATGTATTCTGCTGTGTCTTGTTGTGTCTTGATGTTCCCTGATGTATTAAATATGTTAAAGTGCACAAGTGCAAACAAGACAGTAAAAGACAGTACACTGACTACTGGGACAGACAATGGGTATAGTAAGTCCCAGTGCAGCGCCGCCCAGTACACAGTTCTGTTTAAAAGTGAACCTAGTGCAAAGGGTACAAGAGTACAATACAAGTAGCTGAAATAGTGTAAACATAAGAGTAGCGGCCTAGGTACAGTATAATAAGTATTGTAGCAGCATAAACATATGCAAAAACCAGGCTCCAGTAATTGCGTTTGTGCCTTCTCATCATAACAAACCAACTGGTGTGCCTAGCAACATCAACATAACAGAAGGCCACAGCAGACATAGACCAAAGAACAACAATTGAACAGGATGAGATCACTAATCTGGAAATAGCTGTATATGTATCAAAGACTATGGTAGCATGATGAGCACCCCATCATACGTCAGAAACTACCAGTAGGCCTCAAAAACAGCTTTCACTCTGACTGTTACAAGGTGCTAAACTGAAGACTCCTTCCAAAAATGCTAAAGAAACATCTCCTCACAGAAAAGTTCACCATATCAAAAACTTACACACACTTTGTAAAATATGTGTAAGTGGAGTGTCTGTCATTCCTGTGTCAGTTGTTACTATAGCTATTAGAAAAAGATAATATAACGTATTAGAACAGGTACATTAATATAAACCTGTGATTTGCTTTGTAGCCTGTCTAAGCCTTGCTCTTTTAGAAAATCAACATCTTCTGACCAATCAGAACAGTATCCAGTATAGACATGAATACCGTTGAATTACATATTCGATTCTGATTTTAGCCACATAGTAAGAGTTTAATTTCTGTGCTGGATGACAGCAGAAAAAGTCTTCTTGCTTATATCCTCAAATTTAGCTTTTCTTAATTATTCTCTCTCTTACATTCAGGAGATGGCAGACCAGTTTGGGTACACACCACAGAGGGAAGCTCTAGACAGGTATGCTCAGTATTCTGTAATCTCTCTGACCTCTCCAAAGCACATTCCTCATAATATGTCTTTCTGGACGTAGGAAAGCTTGAAACGCAGTGGTTCTTTTACAAAGCTTCGGGAATCTTTGAGGCGGAGCAGTGAAAAGCTGGTTAAGAAGCTAAAAGGGGCTGGAACGCAAGAAACAGCGCCTCGCAATCCTGGGTACTTGTATATTCTATTATTTGGGCCTAAAGATTATATTATTTGGGCCTAGAGCATGCTGTACACCCATGAGGAACACCCATACACCTACACATTCATGCAATTATCTAATCAGTCAATCATTGGCAGCAGTGCAATGCAGAGAATCATGCGGGTATAGGCCAGCGGCTTCGGGTGATGTTCACATCAGCTATCAGAATGGGTGGGGGGATGTGATTTTGACTGCGGCATGATTTATAATAATCCAATAACAAAATTCACGACTAGAGTCTTACGTGTCGTACAACTTTGGAACTCCGACTACCTGATGTTGTCTAGAAGTCTGCATCGGGTTCCACTTCTGTCAGCCAAAAACAGATAGCTGAGGCTGCAGTGGGTACAGGCTCACCAAAACTGGACAGCGGAAGACTGGAAAACATAGCTTGGGTTTCTATTTCTGGTTTTTTTATTTCTGCTGAGGCACACAGATAGTAGTGCACCATCTCACAAAGCAAAAGCCATCTCAAATTGGTTTCATAAACATGACAATGAGTTTAATGTTATTCAGTGGCCTTCCCAATCACCAAATCTGAATCCAGTAGAGCACCTTTAGGGTGTGGTAGAACAGGAGCATGAAAGTGCATCAGAAAAATCTGCAGGAATTGCATAATGTGAGCATGTCAACATGGACCAGAATCTCAGAGGAATGTTTCCAACATGGAATCCATGCCACGAAGAATTTGAGGCTGTTTTGGGAGCAAAGGGAGACCCTGCCAAGTATTAGTATAGTGTTCCTAATAAAGTGCTCAGTGAGTGGATGTCCAGAGTTTTTGTAAAATGTAACTCTCAGGCTCTTGAAGGAGATAACCTACTAGTCTGATGAATTTTGTATGATTTCTTTTTAACAGAATGAAAAGGGCAAACTCCCTCAATGTGCTGAATGTAGGAATAAGGGAGAGTCAAGACACTGTAAGGGTAAGAATTCACCAATATACTGCAACTTTTCCCACATTTTACAAGTATAAAATATCAGTTCTTGAGACTATATTCAACAGAGGTTAAATTATGCCACTTCAGGTTTTTTTCTGTTTTCTCTAGTGGAACAGTGTATGTAGCTTTATTCTCTTAATTCAATATAATCCAGTCCATTATCTCAATGGTCTATCTTTTTCTTCCAGAATCTCCACAGGCTGACAGACAGCCGCGCTCTCAGCTCCAGCACTCAGAGTTTAGCTCGACGGAGTTCTATAAGTGGAGAAGGTTAATCTAGAGAAGGTCCTGCTCCTGTCTCCATATGGATGCATAAATCATGTTTATAACCAACAAAGTATTTATCTCAAATGAAGATTAAGTGGACCACACTAAACTGGAGCTAACTAAAGAGTCCAGCAGATGGAATATACAACACTTACAACAATATACAACACGTTATATGACAAAAGACACGGCGAGTCATTTCTTTCTGACCCTGCAAGTCTGTTGCACTGTACCATATTACATGCAGCTGTATCTAAAATGTTAATTTCACTTAATTATTACAGGTAAGCATTAGAGTTATTTCTATTTATATGCCAGATTCTATGGCCTGCATTCCAAAGTAAAATTAATTGTTAATGTTAAAACTAATATTTAGCAATCTCATTGTGAAACAAGAGACTTCAGAATCCAATGTAGGTTACTCAAAGCTAGTTTTTTTTTTAGCGGTACAAACTATAAACTGGTTTTACATTTTATTGCTGTAATCTAATACATTTATACACTTGAACAGTTAATGTACAGACTCAGTATGGTGATGCTATAGAACAAAATAAAACTTTAATCTGTCATTCACAATACTTTCATCAAATGGATTGAATGTTTTGATATCCCTACTTGTGCAACATCTATAGATTCTGAACCTGTTCCTTCGTTCGTTTCTTCTTCCTTCCATGGTAAGAGGATCAAATGACTGCATGCTTCTCAGCGTTTTGAAGATGTGTGTGATAACTAGCAAATGACCAAAATGAGGTTATACAGTATACTTATTCAGCGTAACAAAGTGAATAATTATGCCAGTGGGTTTGTAGAAATAATCAGCATTTATTACTGACATTGTGTTTGATGAAAAACATTTAAAAATATGTACAGACGTAAAAGTTTAAGCACGTTCTCCATCTCAGTGACGAGCATTAGGCCTGGTGAGCAATCTGTGAGATCTTCTGCAGCATTTCCTCTGACTGCAGCTGTTCCAGAGTCAGCAGAGACAGACCCAACTGATCCTCCTGCAAAACATACAAAATAAATAACAATTAACTATCATCATTTTCAAAAGCATCATCTCTACACATAAATAAACAATATATCTCATTTAGAAAAAATCCCATAGAAACCATATTTTGATAGTGTACATAGAAGTGGACGTTTAGCTTTGTTTTTGGGTCATATTTAGAGCAGGTTGGGCGTTTTGAAGAGGGAATTGGACCTACCCGTCTAAATGGCTGTGCCATCTGCCGCAGAAAGTGCTTGGCAAGCTGCACTGTCTCATCAATGGTCAGGTTAAGGCTGCCATCTGTGATGTGTTCCTGAATCCAGCGGGGAAGTTTACCTCGCTTGTCGGCTCTGGCGTAACGCTGAGGGTGAGAACCAGAGGGCGTAAGTAACTGAAGGGAGACCCCTAATCTTAATCAACCAGACATTTAAGACAATGAAGATACGTTCACCTTGTCAGCAAAGATCATGAGGCCATAGTCGGTCTTGCCTCGGATGGCTCTGCCTACACACTGAGCCGCATGTCGCATGGCATCGAAGGTCAGGAAGTCATTCTCACGGATTTGAAACTGGTCTCGCAGATACTCCAGACGAGCCTGAGGGAGCCAGTAACAGGAGTGAGTTATTTCACTGCTTATATCAAGCAAAAATTGGCAGAAACTGGGACCTGAGACAGGATGCAGAATGATTCTGCAGATGACAAAATGATTAACCTTAAGTATTCGACTCTGGGTATAGACATAAGGTACTCCAAACATGATCACAGCTCGCCCAAAGTGATGAACTGTGGGTCAAGCAGAGGCAACATAAACACAGAATCACTGTTTAAGAATATTATTCTGCTAAATGACATGAAGTCATATAGTTGAGGTGTTAGCAGGATACTTACCAAAGTCTATCCCTTCAGACACTTTACCTCTGGCCACAGACAGCAGGATGGCCCCTCTGCCATTTTCACATGCCTGGAACACCAGATTAAGTCCAAAGCACTAAGTATTTAATATGTCATTATATTTTTATAAAAAATATGTTTAAAAAATTATATACAGTATATACACTCCTGAACAAAATCTTAAGACCAGGGAAAATATTACAACTATTCACACTTCGCTCTGCTGGATTGTAACCAGGTTGTAAGAACTTCTTCAAAATGCCAAAAGAAGAAACAAGAGCA
>CM074958.1:9341869-9399467 GCA_037577455.1 Pangasius macronema
TCTGTTCCTTGGTACCAAAGGTGCCAAGTTCTAAACTGTTTAAAACATCTAGATGTAAATATTAGGAAATGAAAGCTGAAATTCTGATCTATTGTCCCATGTTCATTGTTTGATCTCAAACCCAAATATCTTGTACATACATGCATATACACACACACACACACACTTTATGCTGTTCCAATACTTTCGGAGCAGACTCTATACAAAAGTAATCCACTATGTGTTTGTTTTAAACACAATGTGTTGAATGTCAGATCGTGACAAAAAAAAAATTTTCCATTGTATCAAATTGGTATTTTGTATCAAAGTTAATTAATGCACCTTCTGATAAATGTACATCAACCTATCATATTACATACTGAGTAGCGTGCCAGGTAGTACGGGCACCAGCCTTTCCGCCGTCCAAAATCTTTAAGATCATCCAGGTTGTAAATGCCAGGAGGAATTGGCACCTGCCTGCCCACAGCATCAAACTCCTGCATACGCAGGAACAAAAAGAGACATAAATAAACATGTAATTCAAGGAATAATCAATAAGTGCGGACCATGATTAAAAGAAGAAACAGCTTTAGAAAACACATCCTGATAGTGTATATGGTAATGATTTCAAAAATATTAGGAGGATTGACGTCGAACAACATGCACTTTCAAATCACCATGACCTATGCGTTAATGCGAACCCTTTACCTCATAGAAGCGGCAGACAGGTTGGCTGGGGTTACTGTGACGTTGTGCACGAATGTATGATGCTGTCAGACTGTGACATTTTCCATCCACCTCTTTTCCAAAGCGCAGAGAGCTCACCTGTAAACACGAGCATTAAGGATAAGTCTCTTGTACACAGCCACAGCTTCAGAGCACAGAACATCAGTAGTGACTGAACCACTTCTTATTGTTCGTATTATTCTCTCACTGCATAAGTGTGCAGATGTAGTGAGCCTTGTTAAATCGACAGCAATGAGACACCTACTTCAGGATGAATGCACAGATTCTTTCTTGAAGAAAGTGCTAGAGCAAGGAAATTATTTTTCTCTCCTGCTTCCTTTGCATAGTAGTCCATTAGTTTTCTCAGCTCCTCCACCACCTAAAATACAGAAGACCAGCAGCATTAACACTTTAGATAGCAGGAAAAGTAAGTGCACTGTACACCAAGTTGTTACTCACCTTTTCAATCTCAGGTACAGTTCGAGAGCAGTAAATCAACTTGGTCACCTCGAGAGGGTAGGTCTGCAGGAAATCACAAACACTTTATAGGTTTGTTCGTTGCTCAACAAAAAACTTTTTTCATACACATCACAGATCCCACAGGTCCTCACCTTCTGATAAGCAACAATCAAAGACAGAAGCGAAATTGTTTTTCCAGTCCCTGAGGGCATCTCCAGAACACCATGACCCTGTGATGAGATAAGACAGCAGGTAAGAGAGGTGTTATTTAAATTAGTAGAGAATGAATGACATGCACATGACATACCTTAGCATCCAGTGTCCTCTTGAGCTCCAGCATGTAAGAGTACTGTTCTGGGTAGATGTAGTCATATGGGAAATAAACTAACAGCCCTTCGATATTCAACCTACAGGGAAGATTAAAGAGGATTTTAGTTATGTTTGCTAATATCCTTTGCAAGGCAGTTAGCTAGCAAGCACTGGTGAGATATTGTAATAGTTGCCAATAGTTAGTGTTACTCACTTCATGGTTGTTGTTGGCAGTTCTGCTGTAGCACAGTTTCACCTCTTTTAATGTGTCTGCTGCAGTCTGATAGCAGATACGATCTCAAAATTGCACAAAATTAACAGTTTCTGCGTACATCACATCTGAATACACACATATCCGCACATTACCGTATGTTCCTCACTCTGTTGTTTAAGGGGCAAGGCGTCGCTTCCTAAACGCGTCATCCTCTCTCGCGATTATGATTGGCTGATCTGTTGAAAACTCTTCATCTGATTGGATCGCGCAAAGTACGAGCCACAAACGCAGCGATCCAGACCAAACTAATCAAAGTGGAAATTAGAAAATGGGAGTGTGTGGATAAAAGTCGGATCCCGAACTAAACTTACATCGCATCGTCTCTTATCAGTTCTCTAATGATTTTATATGTTCCGTTTTAACACGAGACTTTACTGAAACTTTTACCTTTTGTGCAAAACAGTTGTATTTATTTATTTATTGGAGCCGTGAGGTTAGAGATGGTATTTCTTTTTCATTATTTTTTGTTTGTTATTATTTTTGTTAGGGGATTTGACATATTGTGTTATATGAACTGTCCTGTTTTATTCAAATTGCAGTTAGATTTGAGATGTCTTGTTTTTCAATGATTGGCCTTTAGATTACCCCATGCATACATTTCCACAAGTGTCGGTTTGGCTTGTGTAATAAAAATATAATTAATTGACGGACAATTATGAGAATATTAATTGATATCACCACATCACATAAAATATAAATAAATATATAAACCCGAAGAACTAACTATTAGTGATGGGAATTACGGCTTTATTCAGTGAATCAGATCAATCGCTTCATTCGACTCCCAAACGATTCACTGTGAGTGCGCTGTTGCTGTTTCAAAGCTATCCAAAGTTGTTGGTCTTATCCTTTGCTTAAATTGTTCAGTTCATATTTCAGAAACTGCTGAACCCTTGGGATTTTCACACACAACAGTCTCTAGAGTTTCCACAGAATGGTGTGAACAACAAAAAACACTGAGTTAGTGAGAGCTCTGTGAATGGAAACACTTTGCTGATAAGAGAGGTCAGAGGAAAATGGCCAAATGGGTTCAAACTGCCAGGAAGGATATAGTAACTCAAATAATCACACTTTACAACCGTGGTGAGCAGAAAAGCATCTCAGCATGCACAATTCAGATGCTCAGATTCTTGTTCTTGGCTTACAGGAGTGGAACCTGATGTGGTCTTCTGCTGTTGTAGCCCATCCACCTCAAGGTTTGATGTGCTGTGCGTTCTGAGATGCTTTTCTGCTCACCACGGTTGTAAAGGGTGCTTATTTGCATTACTGTAGACTTCCTGTCAGACTCAAACCAGTCTGGTCATTCTCCTCTGATCTTCTGATCCTTTCAGCCTGCAGATCCTATGCTCACAGGTTGTTTTTTTGTTTGTTTGTTTGTTTTTGCTTTTCACGGACTGTTGTATGTGAAAATCTCAGGAGCTCAGTAGTCTGTGAAATACTCAAACCAGTCCATCTGGTACCAGCAACCATGCTGTGGTTACAGTCACTGAGTTAACATTTTTCCCCATTCTGATGTTTGATGTGAATATTAACTGAAGCTCTTGACCTGTATCTGCATGATTTTATGCGTTGCGCTGTGTCTACATTGGCTGATTCAATAACTGCATGAATGTGTAGGTGTACAGGTGTTCCTAATAAAGTGGATGGTGAGTGTATATACACAATTCTGCCTGAGTCACACACAGACGAGAGTTAAACATTGGTCTTAATTTGAACTGGCTCATGCCGGTCCAGACAACTCAAATGTAGGTAAGATTAACCAGATTTTTTTTTAATTACACTGTGTGAAATTAACAGCATTGTCTTGTTTTTACTGACAAAAATGGCTCTTCAAAAATGTGAGTCGACTACCAGCATTCACATAAAAAAACTGGCTCAAAGAGTAGTTGTTTGCAGAACACACATTACTACTGACTATATATTTTGTTATGGACTCCTGGGGACCAAGATCCCAGTTTAAGAGCCATTGGACTATGTTTTTCTTTGACATTTTAATGAGGATATGCAATAACACCCAAAGGGATTTTTTTTTTCAGCATATTCCAGCCTGGGAGGAAGTTAGGGTCAGTGCACAGTAGGGGTCATGCAGCATCCAATAATAGCCAACCTGAAAAGAAGTAAGTACCGCTCCATAAAATATATAAATATCATTATCATTTGTACATTCATTTGCTATTTTGCTATGACTTTATACATTTGACAAGTGCTCAGCTAACACAATACAACCCTGTAAAATCCACATAACACTCCTGTACTTAGTCTGCATTTTGTATTTGTGTACGCTGTGCTTATGTTGTATGGAGCAGTGGCCAAGCGCAACATATGTTGTATGTTTTTGCACTATATTACACAGCCAGGGGTTTTCTCTATCAGTTTATTTATATAATTTTCCTGAACCGATGGTCCTGAGGTAATATACTTTTTTTCCATTTTATACAATCATGAAAAAAAACTTGAATTTGTTTCAGTAATATTTTATTTACAAGGCCATGTTAAACCCATGTCTCAGATTATGATACATATCAATAATGAACTGTGTTTGTGATAGAATACCCAAAGACGAAAAAAATGGAAACCTATAAATGTTGACATCAGGATGAACTGGTTTCAATCACAGATACTGCTTAAAAGTGACAAACAAGTCAGTATTTCACACTGGTCATGAATTTACTAATGTGCAAATGTTACCACTCTTTTTTCCCGCTGGATTTGTTCCATGATTAAGTACTTTTAAATTATGATGTAAGGCAGCAAAAAAGTCAGTCCATTTACACTGAGTAGATTTTCAATGTAATAATGTAAATGTACAATATAAACAACATACAAAACCAGTTTTCCACTCTGCATCTCCATTTCAGATGGATATTTACACAGTAAGAGATGCAGTTATCAGCTTGTAGTCATTCTGTTACAACCGGTTACTCCTGTGTCCAGCAAGTGACAACTATCCCCTGAGCATGGGAAGTACAAGGCCAAGCAAGTATATGCTCATTACAGTGTTTAAAGACTCTTTGCCAGCTCACAGCTCACACCTGTTGTTCACACTCTTGTAACGGTCCATTATCCTGAGAACGTCCTCCAGAATGGATGGTCCGAGATCCAGGTCGAGGCCAGCGAGAGACTCTGAGCGTGACATGGTGGGAGAGAATGCAGGAGACTCGCTGTGTTCACTTCGCAGGTCCTCATTGCTCAGGCCAGCATCAGAGTCCAGGCTCAGGCCTCGATTAGGGTCCGGTGGAACACAGCCCTCGGACATAGAGTCATCTGAGGAGGCCTCAGAGAAAGAAGCAGCAGAGGGAACAAGGTGTCTCAAGATGGGATTGGAGGCAGATAGGGTGAAGTCATGGTAGGGTTCCCGGTAGTGTCCAACCCCTTCTGCACACACAGACATGGAGTGTTGCTGCTGATTGTGGTGGTTCTTTTGCTGCATGGAGCTTTCCTCTAAGTGTAGACGAGGAGGTTTAGGAGGTGGCTGCTCAGGGGCGATGAAGGCAGGCATTGAGATAGTGCTTTTAAGAAAGGAGCTGTGATTTGAGTTATGATGGAGGTCATAACTATGCTGTAGGCCTTTTACCTCAAACATGTCCTCAACATGCCTGTTCATGCTGTTTGAAGAGGGATGTGATGGGTGTGCTAAGGCAGGTAACATGTCCAGTTTGCCTTGTAGGAAGCCAACATCTCCAAACATGTCACCCTCCCCCTCTGGTCCAACATGTGCGCTGTGGCGCAAGTCCCCTAGAGGAGGGCTGATCATATCACTAGAGAGAACGTCCCTCAGTTTTAGCTTTTTGCCATGCTTTGGTGTGGGTGTCTTTAAATACATAGGTGTCTTGGCTGGCATTCTGTTTCCCAGAATTCCAGTGGCTGTTGTAAATGACGTAGCTGGAGCTAGCAAATTTTCGCTACTGGTTTTAGCATTGCTTAATTCATAATTGGCTCAGCTTTATCAAACCAAGAGATGGAACACACTTTTAGTTAAATATCCATACCATCACAGGATCTAGAGCTCAATGACCATTAGTTTAGAGCAAAGCAAACAAACAGTAATTTCCAAGTCTTGTTTTTGTTTTGTACTTCTGGATGTTTCCTACAATCTCCTGGCCGTCTGTGTTCCAAGATCACTGGAGATCAGGAATTCTGTCGCATCTCTGGAAATCTGAGGAAATACAGAAAGAACAGCACAGATTAACCACCAAAAAGTGTTAAAGAAGAAGATTGTAGCTTTTAGGGCCCCTTGCAGCCTGCCAGGAGAATTGCAATTACAATAAAGAACACTGACAAGTCTCCTTCCTCCCAACTACCTCCAGCTCTTTGGTTGAAATGAGTATGCCTTGTGAATTGCATTTTATGTTAAAAAAAAATAAATAGCTGGGACAGAAAAAAAAAAATTAAACAGAATCCTAAAATGAAGAAACTTGCACAATCCATTGCATGCCAAAATTTTATATTAAATTAAATTTTGACCTGTCAATTTTACCTTAAATTCAAACCCCTGTATGTTGGGAAAGCAGAACTTCAAAAATCACCTCAAATGATTTTATAATAATCCTTTACATTCCCTGTTATCAGATGCCGTATTGGGAAAGTTCTTCCTGTTGTTCTAACATAGAGGTATAAGTGAGACTGAGTCACAAAAGTGATACACTTTTATGTTTTCTGCATGACGTGAATGCTACTGGCTTCTGTCCACCACAGTTTATATTCCCACTAAACATGCGAGAACCATCGAGCCACTGACGGCTTATTTCATATTGGCTTAAATGCTTGCACTAGTGTCCCTACTGTAATGGAGTTGATTCTAGTCTACACATGGTTATATTTTGAGTATAAGTACAAAAAGACCTCAGAGAATAGTTGACTGAAGTATATGAGAAGTCCATTATAACCAGACTGACAAATTGCTGCCCTACTGTTTTTAACCAGCACCTCATTTGGCTCAGGAAAAGCAGCCTGCTGAAGCAAAAAACGAGTCAAATTTGTGGTCACCAAAAAAGGCCAGACACACCCCAAAGCTTGTAAACTTAGATATTTTCTTATAATTCTATTATCTCTGGCATAACATGTGTTAAACTGTTCAAAACCGCAGTTCCTTTTTTATCTTCTTGTTTCTCTCTGCAGGCCATATGTTTTCTCCATCCAAGTGTTTACGGTCTCTTAGTGTGGTTTACTCACGTCTGACGCCACAGTGCAAAAATATCCAAGGAAAGGGCTTTATTTATGAAACGTATGGGAAGACCAAGAAAAAAACAGTGTGGACCAGACATTTCGTTTAAACTTGGGAAAATAAATCAGGGTTACATAGGCTGTGTGATGGTGAAATGGGTGAGAAAATACTGAATTTAATATTTTATTCAAGTAAAATGTAACATTTAGCTCTTGGGTGAATTGTTCCCTGTTAGGCCAGCATAACCTCCCTTATGTGTTCAGTCCACACTGTTTGAGATGATCCAATTCCCAGATTTCCAGATTTAACCACTTGGTGCCATTGTTTAGTCCTACAAATCCAGATCCAGCCCATATCCTGCGCCTGATTTCATCCAACCATAGAGATATCCAACTTGTAAGTGTGAACTCTAACTCAGAGGAGTGTGCAGTGTTGGTAGGAAAATGTTTTTAAAGTAAAGCTGTGCTATATTTTAAAATGTAGCACAGGCTGCAATCATAATAATGCAGAAGCAGATCTAGGTTTAGGGTTGGATCTTTTTTCTTCATATGCGTATACTGTTCATCTTTCCTCTAAACAAAAACGTTTGTTAAATAATAAGTTAAAAAATAATTATATCTATATAGTTTAAACAGTTAAATAATACAGTTGTACAGTATTTACAATTCAAAAATAAAAAGGAGTTTCAGGTACCAGACATGCTTATTACTGAAAATAACACAATGCATCTAATAATTTTAATTGTTACATAACAAATAATAAACATTGTAATTGTTACCTAACTGCACTGTTTATATAACTTATGTATATACCTTATAGATAGCTCCACAACTCTAAAATGTACAGTAATCTTAAAAAAAAATAAAATAAATAAGAGATAATACAATGTCTTATTTTTGTCTTTCTAGACAACAGTTAGAGTTTTATTCCACTGCAGAGACAGTGACAGAAGTTGCCATAATGTTCAGCATTAAATTAACTCAAAATATATTGGTACTTGCCTCTTGGCCAAAGGGACTGCTGCACGCGCTCCTCTCCTCAGCACGACTGTAAACCTCTTAACTGTGACGCAACTTAAACTGAGGCAAAGCTGGACAGAGGGGAGAGGGGGGGCTGTGGGGCAGAATGCCTCTCGCTCTAACCCGCCCCCTCCTGCCTGGATTGGCTAATGAGTCACACTCACAGTCAGTCAGCCAATCAGCGCGCGGGAGGCTGATTCTGCCGGGAAGTGGAACTTCATCACTACACGGGAAAAACGCTGGAGCCAAAACGAGGCAACAAAGTGAGGGAAGTCGAGGTGCTTGGATACAGTTTAAACTGCTGTCTCCGGTGCATGGCAGTTTTTCAGACTGATTATCTGTAGCAGTGGCCAAGCGCTTGCTTGTTCTTTTCCGTGTTTACTGTGTTATAAAAGCTTATCTGACGAATAGCTAGGCCCAAGAAAGGTTTTTATTGGTCTGCTGTACCAGTAAAATTGAAATGCTAATGAAGTCTAGCACATGGGAAGAACCCTATATAAATCTCAAATAAATGTAAGCTATCAGCAGTGAGACTTTTAAAATATCTTGAATGAGTTAATAATTATAACTGATTTACCCTCAAGCATTTTATCCTCTGTATATGAAAAATTAGACAAGTTTTCTGTGGTTTTTATATAATATTATATGACCCACTTTACCTGAATACATGGTATTATTATTATTATTATTTAATATACTTCCATTATATATCCACTTCAAATTTACACACACAATGCCTTTTGACTTTGTACTTATAACTATGAAGAAAGTATGTATTCATAAGCATAATCAAAGACTTGTCTAAAAAACAAAATTGATAGTATTCAGACACTACATTAAACATGTTTAAAAAGTTCGAGATATACTGTAAATGCTGTAAATTGCACCTGGAGTCATTATAAAAGATATTGCCATCAGTTGGGAAGATTTCACACAACAAGTAGCAATGGTGAAGGTAACGGAGCTTCCTAAAGAACTCAGGAACAATATCATTAAACATCACTCACATGTCATCACTCAAAATTAGATTGAGAGTAAGTTTAGTTTAAGTGTCTTTAACTAAAGTGGCCCATGTTGCATGTTTCTGGTTACAGTCACAGGTAAATTTTTCAGCTGTGAAAAATGAAAAAGCAGACAGCCACACTGTATGAATACAGCCTTATAAATCTAGGATTTATTTCATTTATACTTTATGAATTGTTTGTTATACTTATTACGTTGTTTGGCACACAGCTGCTGTGGACTATTTTATTAGGTACAATTAGTACAAATAGTAAATGAGCAAATTAGGCTTGAATGTATACAAAAATATACCTACAATTAAAATGACAGCAAACAGCATTGAAATAACATCTGATGTGACAAACAAACACCTAAAGCGTCTATCTCTTACTGTTCATTTGTTTCTAGTCAGACTTAAACATGTTCAGTTAGAGTCCACTGAGGTAAAAATAAATAAATAAATAAAAAAAGATTATTGTTTTTATTATTAAAATATTCTTAAAAACATCACACCACAAAAATCAATGAAAATCAATCAGACTTTTGCTGGTGTTCATTATTCTGTCAGCTTTAGTTATGTTGATTCACTATATTGAGAGACACATAACACAGCAGTCTGCAGTACTGGAAGTTTCCACCTTATTTCTCTGGAGTTGAAGTTGAGATATGTGACCTGGGTACAGAGATTCAATTCATTTCCATGCAGTGAGTAGCCTATACATGTTCAAAACAGATTTATATTATACTATTATGAAAGCATTTTGGGAAATACACTTTAAAGGTTAAAAAAAAAACTGTGTAAATTCATACCCAATAGAGAAAATGCCCCAGTATAAAACAGCATTTAATTCCAGAGCACGAGTACCACATACTGAGATTGTCCACTTCCTGCTCTGAGAGAATATGTAGGTCAGAGTTTAGAGTCAAGACTCCTTGCGTGGGTTCTGGCATGACGCAATGAGCCAGTGCATTGTACAGACCCTCATTCACTGCTCAGGCAACACCCCTCCCTGTAGAATTCTATCATACTGTAAATCCATCAACAGCGTCATTGTAGATTTGCCTGTGTGAATGTACATTGATCACAGAATACACACTCGCAGAAAGTATGCACGACAACTGACTGTGCACAGTGAGAGTGACCTCACCAGGAGGAATCACAGGAATTCGAGTGATGCGACCGTGTGGTTCGCATTAAGCCCGGGGTTCTGTTTTTGCAGAGCTCCCCACATGCATCATGCTGGGAGATGACACACTGAGCAGATGTGGAATATAAAGCTGTACATTCACTTTTCTGGGTCTCACTATTTACTCACTGTGTTCCCATGCAGCTGTGGCTCTACTGAAACATTTCCTCCACTAACTATTCACATGCTAAGAGAGAGTCCATTCTGTGAAGGGGATTTAATAATTAATACATTGTACTGGAGGTCGTTATGCTTTTTTAAACCATAACATAATAAAAAAAGGCTAAATTCTTTTGCTTTAATTGTGTATGATGATCTTTACATAACAATTCATTCATCTCAAAAACTACTCTAAAAAGAATAGAAGGACTGAACAAAGAATGGGTGATAAAGGAATAATCAACAACAGAGCGGTATACTGCATTGCTGTCATCACACTAAAGTCAATTATTTCCCTATTACTGTTTTATTCCTCTTATACGACAGCAATTTGCCAACAATAAAAAATTATTATTTATCAATGAATGACCCACCATTTAGCTACATTTCATGTTGTGGAATGTCCATGGAACCAGTTTGCTCTTGTAATCATTTACAGTTTAAAAGCTATAAACAGTTGTTCCCTCACCAGTCTCTTTTTTCTGGCTCTTGAAGTTAATAAGTAAAAAAAAAAAAAAAAACATAGCTTGCCAAGTTACTAAGAAATCAGAAAGTGCAAAGTCCTCCATCCTGAAGGGTTTCTTATGCTGGAAGATTTACTGTTAGAAAAAAGTGCTTTCACTGGAGACTACTTCCATTAATGGATCAAAATAAATAAATAAATAACAGAAAATTTTAACATATTTGTGGACCATCCAACATACAAGTCCTTGTGTAAGTTATTACTGTAGACATCATAATATACCAGGTTGAATATAAACCTGCGATTTGCCTTGCAGGACTGGAACTACTGTCAGTGATCCTGTTACAGAAAATTAATGAAAACCTTGTGGCCAATCATATTGAGAATTCAGCAGTGGTGTATTGTAAAGTTAAATGTGATTGCATTATGTTGGAAAAGGGTCAACCCTTGACGCACACACTCTTGATCCCTAAATAGCTAGCTGTTTCAAAAACTGTATTTCTGGGAACGTGTCCATTTTTCATGCTAGGCCGTCCTGCACATTTCCTCTCGGTGCCCTGCACACACAGGATATGGGTACAATGCAAAACATACACAAAAATAGAGCTACATTATGATGGCAAGTTAATATTATATCCTAAGTACAGTTCCCCAATGGGCAACAACTCTGTGCAAGATTGGGTAGGACAGAACTTGGTGTTAAGGTGTGGGTCAAGTCTCACAGCTGTCACATAATGAAAGAGGACCTGAGAAAAACCACAGCTCTGGACAGAGAAGCAAACAAACTACATGGCCCATTTAACACACATAACTCCCAGATGAGCAAGGATTGCACACAAATATATTTACAAAGACAAGAAAGGAACAGAGAAACAGCAAGAGATACTGAGAACTGCAAAATCTAACTTTAAAGTAAAACTTTTTTGCACAGCACACATTTTACTCACCCACAACCATAATATTACATTACATAACAGCTATTTTGAACTATTTTGCTGTTTATTCACGTCAGTTTGTATCCACTAAGGGAAAAGAACAACTTGTGAGTGGAAAGGAAGGCCTGATTTTTTTTTTTTTCCACTGAAGGAAGCCACAGCTTTGTTTTTTAAGTCTCCTGGACAGACACAGAGTCTGTGTTTCACTGCCTTCTGCATAATGGAGTCATCCCAGATAGAAGAGAATGTGCATGGGGTGGAATTCCTCAAAGAGAATTCCTCAGGAAATGGGATGGGGAGGTCTGAGGAAGGGTTGGAGTCAAGATAGCATGGGAATTACAGACAAGACAGCTAACGACTTTTGGCAGGACACGAGGGTTAGCGTTGAAGGCGCACATAGTGCCTAGTGTTGGATTAAAGTATGGGGAGATATACCCTTGAAAATTATGGGACCTGGTGTAGACAGAGTCCCAAAACCAGCCCTACATATCTTTATGGTAAGCATAGTTTCATAAACTGCAAGAAAGAGCTCAGTATATTGCTGGAAATAAGGCCAGCTGTGTTTGCCTCTTGTCAAAATCATGCAGGTTCTTCTTTTTAATCCACACTGCATCTGATGAAGACCATATGTACACAAGTTCACACAGCGTACACGGTATAAATATTTGGATTTTGTGAGGTCACACGTGCCTTCATTGTGTCTCATCTGTCAATATCAGCATGCAGTGTGTCTAAACAAGCTGCATATTCTTTAAAAGCATTTCAAGAACCGCTGAAACAGTTTTGAGTAGCAAGTATACAAGCCTCAGATTTACTACTATACACAAAAATGAGAAACCATGCAACACTTTCTCATTAGATACAGTACAACACCTATTACTTACTTAGATACAGCATAACATCACTTACTACAGTTCACAGATTTTAGTTAGGTTCTCGAGCACTAGTTGTGTAAGTCACACTACTGAATGGCTCTTTCAACTATAAGAAGCTCAAGAATGCTATATTTACTCAAGCCTTCCCTCCATTTAATGCTGCTTTAAGAGGATTACAGGTAAAAATAAACACCAAAGTCTTGTGAAGGCTCTGTTCCATGATACTGAGACACTGACTTACTACTGACTTGGGCAAGTTTAAATAAAAGGAAGTTAAAATATGAAAATAATCCTTAAGCAAATTTATAGGACTGCTAACTAAATTTAGCTGCTACTGAATTCCAAACAAGTTCCTCCTGCTAAAAAATTATTGCTCCCTCATCAAAATATGGTATGGATGGGGAAATATTTTGAATAAATGACTTTGTTTAGAATATGCCAAATGTAAAACAAGTCAGGAAATATTTATTTTGTTAGTTTTACCATAATTATGGGAAAAGTCTGTGATTTGTTGGAGAATTTCTTAGATGATTCATTTATTGTAAAGGCTGAGGTCTTGTAAATGATGAGTTTTCATTGACTCTAGTGGGAGTGTACAAGATCAAAAACGGGAAATGCCTCGTATCCGTCATAAAGAAAACTTTCCTCTGAATGATGGAACATAATCACTCAATTGTTTTTACACTAAGTAAGGAATGAAACATGACGTGGAATGCTAGAATAGGAAATGGGGTGGGGTGTCACACCACCAAAGTTGATTATTTTCTAACATCAGCACATTATTTCTCTTACACCTCACCAGTTGCCAACAGTTTTAATTTCATTACATTTCTTTGGGAAATAATATTTGTAGTGTAAGATTATTGTGAAGCGTCTGCCATACAAGTGTCTGTGAAAAAGAGCTGGCACGACTGTCGGAACCGTGCTGTTCGAGAAAATTAATCAACACCTTCTGACCCATCAGATTTGAGAATTCAACAGCACTATGGTATAAACACATTTATCCAATTCCTGAAACTTTATCACGTTGAATCTTGTATTTCCTTTATTAAATATTTCACAACCTTACCTACACTGAATGATTACAAAATGTTACCTGTTGTCAAATATGGACATTTTTCAATATACAAAGTCCTTTGCAAGGGCAAACCCAAACAAAACACAGAAAGGTTGATTCTTTTAAGCAGTCCTTATGAAAATTCGTGTTTCAAGGTAAGTTGGAAAGAACCGAGTTCTTGCTGCTGAGAGACAAAAGCATTACGTAATTGTTTGTGCCTGTTAACTGTTGCACATCACAAGTCCATTTACAATACAGGTGGGAAAATATATATATATATTTTATATATGTACTGTATGCAGTGTACATATAATGATTATATTCTACTGCCACATGAAAAACAAACAGATTTCTCGTAAGTATAAAAAAATAAATTAAAACGATTTCACAAACACTATTAACAGATGTCGGTTTCAGTATACAGTTGTTACTCAGAAAGAGAGGTTCATAGTTCCACGCAGAAGGAAGGTGCCCATAAGCTATATATATATATATATATATATATATATATATATATATATATATAAACTGAATAGAAAAGCAAAACAAAAAACTAAATTTGAGTGCGGACAAGGAGAGAGCTAAAAGAGTTTTAAAAGAATTTTGAGCACTGACAGGTGACCGGTTGCTGTTAAACCATGGGTATGGCAGTGCACCCACACACATGGGTCTTGAGGGGATATTATATAGTGCTTGATCTACTGACGCATCACACCTTGTACTCAAAGGTAAGATCCGGAAATCGACACTCCTGAAGAGAAGGGGCTGGCAGAAGGGCCAGGAAGTTCACAATGGTGTATAGGTCATCCTTCAGCTAAATCATAGGACAGAATACTAGCTAAGGAAAATGTCTCTTCAAAAACCCAAAGTTGTTCTTACACTCTGAGAAGGTTTTAAAATGAATGTTTTAAATATTTATTCCATTTGGTTTTAAAATAGACATATTTATATAGATTTTTTGTTAAATCCTCCATCACCATATATCCTTGATGTATTCTGTCCCAACCAGATCCCCAGCCCATATAAATTCCTGTGAATACTGAGACTTGGTGTTAAGGTGCCCCATGCTGGCTTTAGCATCAGAGCTGCAGTTTCAAGTTCACTGACAGAACGGTGAGGCAGTAGGATCGAAGCCTTTGAAAACGTCCTTTAAGGAGGCGTTGTCCTGTTCAGCAGTGTCTGGCTGTGCTGGGCTGTTGCCACCAAACGGGCTGCCTGTGCCGCTTGGCTTGCTAGCTTGCTTCACCATGCTGAAAAGAGTGGAGACAGGAAGGTTGTGGACTCCTGCTGGTGGTTCTGTAGCTCCAGCAGTGCCTTGAGGATTTTGAGAGGAACCTCCTGGGGTGGGAGCTCCTCCTACACCTCCTGCGTTGGGTGAGGGCGAAGGCTTGGGCCGAGGTCGGTTGTAGCTGTTGTAACGGTCAGTGGTTTGCTCACTGCTGCTTTTCTCTGGTTCGGGCTGGTCCAAGGCTGATTTTCTTACAAACAATGGCTCTTTGGACTTTGGCTTTGCCGTAGAGGCCACACTATCACTGGCTTTTGTCTCAGTTGTCGTTGTTGTAACCTCTGAATTCTCTGGTTTGTCTGAACTCTGTGTGCGTGGGTCATACAGACTGATACTACTCAGGACACTGTTGCCAGACCCTGAAGCACCCCCTGTACCCCCTCGCCCTGCTCCACCCACTGAGAATAGTCGTGGGTCATAGGGCGCAATAGTGTGCGTGGGCGAGGCTGGAGCAGCAGGTCCAGAAGATGCAGAGGTTTGCAAAGAAGCAGGTTCTGTGGGCTGCTTGAGAGCAGATTTCTGTAGCTGAAGCCGAGGGTCTGTGACCTTGCGGGCCATGCGAGGGTCCACTGGCTTTTCAGCTGGGACGGGTGCAGGAGGAACCCCAGATGAGGAGGTTTGTGAAGGACTGGATGAAGAGGCATTAACAGTCTTAAGTATACGAGAGAGAAGCTCAAAGTCTGGTAGGGAGGAGGAGGAGGAGGAGGAGGAGGATTGGCTGGGCGGTTCGGCAGAGGGCGCAGTGGCAGGCAGAGGAGTTGTATGGAGCTGTTGCTGGGCACGGGAGAGTCGCGGATCTATGGTTGCAACGGGAGGGATACCTGGGGGCAGTGGGAGAAAGTCTTGCTTGGGAATGGGGATGGGAATTAGGTCTTCAGGACTCCAAAGCACAGCCTTAGCAAATGAAGGCTTGTTCAGCACCAGATCTTTCTTGATGTGGCTGAACTGCTGAAGCTGTGAACGGGGGTCACGCAAAGCCATGCCCATTAAGGGATCCAATGGTATAGGGACAGGCTTGTCCCTCAGCATTCTCTCTCCCTCCTCTTCCTCAGTAGCAGCAGGAGCAAGGGGTGGGGGTTTATACACTAATGGGGGCTCAGGTTTGGACGTAGCAGCCTGACGTGCAAGTCGTGGGTCTGTGGGAGCAGAGGAGGATGGAGGAGGGGAGAGATTAGTCTCTGAAACCTGGGAGGAGTCTGCAGTACGTGACAAGCGAGGGTCTCGAGCCAGCCTGGGGTCAGCTGGCCTGCTGGGCACCGGAGCAGGCTGAGCCTTCTGTAGTCGGGGGTCGCTGGGACCACCTTCAGGTTTCAAGGTCCCCTGGGCTTGGCTTTGCTGCCGTAGGGTTTTCAGGATTGATGTGACACTGCCACCACCGTCTTCATCTTCACTAGAATACCAATTTGCTGAATCTCCTAAAAGACAAAGGCAATAGCATGCATGAAAAAAAATTCCTGAGGTTTAGCATCTAAATTGCTAGAGGGACACTAGAGTTTATTTACTAGAGCTTTTGTCCTATTCCTACATAAACAATGTTCAAATCTCATGAATGACCAATACTGCCATCTAATGAGAGAACAGAGTTCCATAAGACAAACCAGAGGATGTTTACAATCTTTAGAGGCCTTGGATAAGGTCATGCAGAGAACTGTGTCCTGGAGATATTTCCTGCCCAGAACTAGCCTCTCCAACATAAAAAACACAGCACAGTTGTTTACATACAGGGAACTGACTGATATATCAGCTGGCTGATAAAACTGGTTCTACAAATATACCAGCATTGGTGGCATTCACACTGATAAGGCACTTTTTGAAAATTCTGTTTTAATGGAATATGGTCATTTATAAGTGTGACATAATCTGCCCTATTTCTGACCACATTAAATTGTACCATTTATACAACATATAATTAATAATTTAAAAGAATCCTTAAAATCAGTAGCACTATTCCATAATTTGCTAACAGTCAGAAAATGGTACTTTCATATTGGATATATGCAGGTCTAAATGTACTACAGCTATATTTCAGCTGAGCATAGCTATAGAGGCAAAGACATTTTAAGCTAATAAAACTGTATAATTTGGTCACATAACTTGTAAAAACCAGGACACTGCTGTGCTTGTCTGGATTATTCCCATATCTGTGTTACTTTAATCAGACTGTATTCAAATAACTACTGTGATATACTATGTGCAATGTTTTATAAAGATATACACTAATTGTGGCAGAAAAAATATGAAGTGGCACCTTCGTTGTCCCGCTCTGGTCCACCTTCAGCTAGCCTCCTGGCCCTCTCCTCTTCTTCTTGCTGCTTCTGTTGGATCCGCATGAACAGCACACGTTGGGCTGGAGGCAAAAAGTCTGGCACAGTTAATCCAGACTGATTAGTTGAGCCTCCATTGGATGGGCCCTCGATATTGCCAGAATTCTGATTCCCTGAGGATGGCTCACTAAAGTTTCCACCAGATCCTGCCATGTAGCCATCACCTATGTTAGGAGACAAAAAAATAACCCTGATATACTGAAAAAACCCAAGTAGCAAACTCCTATCACAACAATACAATCTCCTAATATCCAAAATTAAACATTCTGTCATATTTTGCCTTTTGATCATATTTTCTGGTTTCCAAAAAAAAAAAGCTCACCCTCTCCTCCTCCTTCTTTTCCTATGCTTTGCTGCTGCTGGTAGAAATTGTCATAAAAATTGCGAGCAGAACCACCCCCAGGTGGCATCATGGCCTGGTTTGGAGGTCCTTCTCCTGGGCCAAAGTTCTGCATCATTCCTGGGGGGCCTTGGCTCATGTTTGGTGGGCCCATGGGTGGCAGATCATGAGGCCCATTTGGCGCCATGTGACCAGGTGGTGGTCCAGGGAAACGAGGTGGAGGTCCACCTGGAGGACATGCAGGTGGGCCTTGAGTTCCCACAGCACCTGTAGCAGCAGTGCCAGGATTTGGACCTCTAAAAGGAGATACATACACTGGTAAGCATTTTCAAAAACATCAATGAATAAAAATCTGCATTTATTTAATTGTCCAATTTGTAATAATTTGTTTATAGTTGTTGGGGGAAACTACAAGTGGACAGTAGTTATAAGAAGGAAGAAGGTGCAACCTGACGCCTAGTTTTTGCGCTAGTTGTCCAGTGGGTTTCACGACAATCTCGAACAAGGATGGGATCTTCTTTCCCGTGTTACCCCCACAGGGAGGTGGTGGACCAATAGCTGGTGGAGACGGACCATGGTTTGGTGAGCCCTGGAAAGATCCTCCTTCGGGGCAGGGGGGAGGTGGTCCCTCATGCCCTGGTAGTGGTGCAGTGCCTGGGCATGAGGGACCATTAGAAGGTATACTGCCATGCTGTGGCCCTGGTGCCCCAAAGTCCACAGGAGTCGAAGAATCTGTTGGGCCAGGCCTTGGTGGTGTGGGTAGAAGTCCCACACCAGGTGGGGGTTTGGGGAGGGGATTGATGCCTTGTTTCTTCAGCTCCTCCACTTCCTTCTCATCCTCAGCACCGGCTTCAGCATCCTCAGCCAACATCTGTAATAATATATTAAACCTCACAGATTGAAAAGGGATGTGATGGGAGAACAAGGGTGTACATTTTTTTCAATCAACAATAGATATGCTTACCTTATCTAGCAGTTCTTTTGTGTCCTCTGATAGAGGTTCATGAGAGAACATACAGTCATCTCCATTTACACAGTTGCCTGTAGTGTGGAACAGCTTGCAGGGGAAGTCGCGTGCTGCTGAGTTAAGGAATGATCTGCACCAGCCTAAGCATTATGCTCTCCTATTAAGCAATACTCTAAATTATTAAGATCAGAGTTGGAAGAGCGATACAAGTCACAAAATAGTAACTGCTGTTTTTAAAGAGACAACATCTGGCACAACCAGTCATTTATGATGGATGGTCAGTTCATCTGAAAAAACGACTGTAAAGGATATCATGCATGTAAGGACAATTTTCAGCCCGAGCACAGAACCCAGTGATATAGAACTTGCAGAGTTCTTTCTTCTTGGGCAGCTCAATGTCATGACTGAAGTTGCAGTGTTCCCCCTGTTAATCATTTATTAAAGAATAAGCACAATAACAACTTTCACAATTGAAGATAAGCATGTATTTTGGTAATGACATTTATTTTTAAATACTTATACAATATTCGTAATTATTAAACTATCTCCATAATCCAAAACACATTAAGTATTCTTACCCAGGTACAGCGACCTTCAATGTAGTATTTGCAAATGGCCTTGCCCTTCTTGTCCTGCCCATGCTTCTCCTGCTCATGCTTCCTCTGGCCACAGGATCCATCCTACCGAATACACAGTTCATTTCACTCTGCAGCTATTACGAAGAGTGGATGGCCTAGTGCCAAGTTCCAATTATTAACATAGATACACATATTTTTAGATTTTTAAAATGCTTCATGATGTGTAATTGATCCATTATCTTGCGTACAAATATTCTGCCAATTCAAACACCCCGACACAGCAGTGACTGTGAATTATTATTACATTTTTATTATCCAGACCTGTTTGTGCCTTTCAGGTAGTGTGAAGTGTAAGACGTGTAAAAAGCCTTTTTTTTTATAAACTGTGCTGTGTGTAAGCAGGACTGGGCACTCTGTGTATTTCTTACCCCCATGTCCATATCTCCACTGTTGTCATCATCATGGCCTTGGTCTCCTCCACGACCCCGCCCTCGATTCCTTCCCCGGCCACGGTTCATGCCTCTACCCCCCTTCCCCCGTCCCCGACCTCGGCCACCTTTACCACCTAAAAATAAAACATTCAGCAGACCAGAAGTTTTTCTTGATCTATTAAACATCATAAAACCTATTTAACAGGGTGATGTACTGTCTTAAACTCACCGCGCCCTCTGTCTTTGGATTTCCTGTACTGGTTCAATTCTTTTGAGTAATCATCATAATCATCATCGCCCATGTCATAGTCATCGTCGCCATACTGTAAAAGGTAAAGGCAAATTACAAATACATCTGTCAATTTGCAAACAATTACTGGATCATAACACCAAACGATCAAATCATTGGAAAGCTGGAACTAACCTCCATCTCATCTCCATACATGCCATCCCCGTCATCATTCTCGCCTCCCATTTTACCTCGTCCTCTACCTCGCATTCCACCTCTACCCCCACGGCCCCTCATTCCTCCTCTGCCTCGGCCTCTCTGGTTTTTCATTCGACCTTTAAGACCTGCACAGACAACGTTATGACAGAATGTTATCATTAATATCAAACTGATGTTTAAAGGAGTGATTGTTTCCGATGCCTTCTGCAAAAGTGAGAGATGCATCTGTATTCTGTTACTGGAGCATTAGTGTGTACCTCTGCCACGCTGGCTGCCTGGTCCACCTCCGCCACCTTCTTTGGCCTTGCGGTACTGGTTAAGCTCCTTGGTGAAGTCATCATAGTCATCATCACCCATGTCCTCATCCTCCTCACCCTCATAGTTCTCATCATCATACTCATCGTAGCCACCATACCCCTGTTTGTCCATTTTCATGTAGCTGCCTTTCTTTGACATAGGTCCTCCATGTCCTGAGGGAGGTGCAGGACCATAGCCTCCATGAGACTGGAACAAGGATAACACATTCAGATTACATTCAATTCACTGAAATTTTAGCATCCAACAGAAAATGAATTAATATGTGTTGCAGTTATTTTTATAAGCAGAACTCAATACGAAGTGAAATATGTGCATTCAGATAAACCTGTACAACCGAAGCATTTAACATATACATATACATTTGGGGCTGGACAGTTCTTTATATGAATTGACAAACACTTTTATTTTCCCCTCCATTTCCCTCAAAACTGACATGAATACGTAAAGCCATGTCCAGACTGTCTCCTAGTGGCTGATAAAAAAAAAAAAATTCAACTCAGGTGAACTTTTTTTTTTTTTTTAACAGATGATGGACCTTTTTTTTTTTAAATGCATATGCATCTGTTTGTGTGCTATCCATCGACATATTACTCTCATTAAAATCAATATCAATAATACTTATTTATTTTTTAGACAGATACCAAAAAAAATATTTTAAACATAACTTTATTCTACATGTACATGCACACAAATTATACATGCATATATTCTTAAACTACTTAAAGAAATATGATTTGAAAGGTAAAAGTATCACACTTACTGAAGGTGGGTACTGAGGGCTGTATTCCCGATACTTCCTTTTCTCACTAGGACTGTAGTCAGATTCATCACTGTAGTCTGAGTGATCATCACTAGAAGAGGCATGACGCTAAACCACACAAATCAAACTGTGTCAGAATCTTAACAAATGCCTTTGAACACAAAATTCGCTCTCTCTCTGTCTCACACACACACACACACACACCTTGTGTTTTGATCTCCGTCTCTTTCTGGATCTCCGCTTTTCCTTCTCCCTCTCTCTGTCTCTCTCTCTCTCTTTCTTCCTTTTCTTCTTGCGACGGTGAGCCTTCTCATCATCTGACTCGCTGCCGTGCCGCTCCTTTCCACGACTGGGCTTCTCCTCGGGCTCTTGTCCCTCAGTGCTGGGCATTTCCACATCACCTCCATCATCCTCCAGCTCCCCCTCTTCCAGCTCTTCATCTTCTTGTCTGTAAAGTTCAAACATCAGAACTGATTAATTAAATGTGCCTTAGATAAGATATAAAGCACCTCCAAATGTAATATAAAGTCGTTATAGACTGGACACGCAAAAAAAGTGGTTTGAAATGTTTTGTAAAAAGTACAGCGTCAGGTGTTTTGACCTCCATTCCATCTATTTTGCAAAGTCATGGGTTTCTGAAACTGATTTATAGTACATACGGTTATGTTCAAAAGTTATCAACTAATCAAATAATAACATACAGATTTCTATGATATTATGAGGATTCCAGTCTACGAGTGCTTGAATCACAGTTCTACAGAGATAACTACACTGTCTCTCTCTGCATGGACCAAAGCCACTAAATTTACATTTGCATGTATGGCATTTGGCAGATGCCCTTATCCAGAGCGACTTACAATTATCTCATTTATACAACTGAGCATTTGAGGGTTAAGGGCCTCGCTCAAGGGCCCAGCAGTAGCAGCCTGGCGGTCCTGAGATTTTAACTTTCAACCTTCCGATCAGAAGTCCAACGTCTTAACCACTGAGCTATGAACGACATGTAACCAAAGATTTCTTTGACGAGTACTGTGCAGGCCTCTGAAACAACACAATACAATTCACTAAAGGAATGAAGAGCAATCTGCTAAAAACCATCCTAGCACCAGACTGGGACAGGGCACTGAAAAAAAAAAAGGAAGAGCTCTATTTAAACAAGACACATGTCCATCTACTGACCTACTGGAACTTAGTTGTGTAATATTCCTGCACATATTTCACTAACAATGTGACAAAATAATTAATTGTGTAATAGTTTTTGTCTATTTTTTCGCATTTTTTGTAGTTTTTAGCATCTGTATTTTAGTATTCATGTCACTGCAACTTGAGACTTGACAACTTTACATTAACTGCACCTGCATGCAAATTCAGACTTCTGACATTTTTCCTTAGAACTTGGGTTAAACTGGGATAAACCTACTTACTGTCAACCACATACTGTATATGACTGTTCAAAAATTAAACACATCTTTACCCAGAGGCTACCACAAATAGGGGAAACTGATCTCGTGGATAATTGCCCAACACTGACCATGAAGTGGACTCTGTGCACTGTGTCCACCTACTATAGCAGTGAGGGCCTGGTGCTCAGCTGTCAGGTCATGAGCTGAACTCCAGTTTCACAGTCACCTGACCCTTATCTTCCTTCATATTAGTGTGCAAAGGAAATACTCTAAACTCAGCTTACTTTTCCAGTTTCAAAAGTCATGTGCGAGATGGAGACCTTATCAAAAATAAAAGGATTACGTTCTTGCTGGTGATTTTAACATAATGTAACGCAACATAAACATATCATCATATCCTTAGCACAAGTAATATGAGGACAACTGAGCTTATTCGACCATGCACTGAGTGACAAGACAGCTGAGAAATCAGGTCACCCTCTAGCAAAAGCTATAAACAACCCATCCAGAGCACTGTGAGCCATTTCTTAATACTGCAATCTAATGAAGTTATAAAAGGTATATGATAATGAACCAAACAGAAACCACGCTGAAACCACTCAAGGCAACTTTAAAGCACGGCCTCTACCAATGCTGGGACCTAAAACCACTCACCTAAAAGCAACAGTACTGAAAATTTAGCTATAGTTTTTGGACTCTGACAGCTAGAAAGGGGCTGATTAATTTTGCATGGTGTACCTCACTGGATATGGGAAACGGTGAAATTAGTGAAACTTGTGTTTTAGTTGACGTTTAGGACCTTGAATGCTTTTGAAACATTGGGAAGGAACTCAAAAGAGTGTTTGTGAAGATGCACTAATTTTCTGAAGGACAAACTCGTCCTAACAGAAGTAAAAACAATTTCCTTGTCGAATAACAGTTATTCCCTGGTTTAATCTGGTTAATTATTATTCCCTGGTTAATCATTATTCCCTGGTTTAGTCATTATTCNTTCTCTGGTTTAATCCTGATTCCCTGGTTTAATCTGGTTAATTATTATTCACCGATTTAGTCATTATTCTTTGGTTTAATCATTATTCTCTGGATTAATCTGGTTTAATCGTTATTCTCTGGTTTGATTTCACAAATAGCCATCGTTACATATAGCAATTAATTTTGTAAAAAGTATTTAATACCGTACGTTTAAAGTTTTAAAGTTTAAAGTTTTTATGAAGAACAAATGTGAATAAAAGTGTTGTAAACCTATACTATAATACTGTAATTGTTTGGCTAGCCATTTTAAGTTTTTTCCTTTTTATTTTTTCGTTTTTTTATGCAGTTGAAATGTGCCTTTTGTATACAAACCAGATTTAAAAATGACGCCACTCGAGTGTAAAAACTGTGCGCAACGCCTGAGCTATTGAGCCCAGTGTAGCCAACACGCTAGCGACGCGAGCCGCTCAGATTATAGATCATAATGGGTCAAATGTACATCAAATGACGTTTGTTTAATATCCCTGGAAAACCGCACGAGGCGAAACAAATTTCACAAACGCGTTACTCATCAGGTCTGTCCCGAATAAGCGAACTATTAGGTATTTAGGAAAGGGGCTAAGTTAGCTAATGTAGCAACTGCGCCACTAACCCTAGCGTGTTAGCTCCTGAGACCCGCCAGCAGCTCGCGTTAGCTTCCTTCAAGGCCTGGCTACAAGATGCTAG
This sequence comes from Pangasius macronema, assembly GCA_037577455.1. NCBI lineage: Eukaryota > Metazoa > Chordata > Actinopteri > Siluriformes > Pangasiidae > Pangasius > Pangasius macronema. The sequence goes on from CM074958.1 coordinate 9,366,030, forward strand.
CCTGCGTTAACATACATGGCTAACTATCGAGCTAATTGTATCAGCGGTAGTAGTCGTGTTTTTATGGTCGCCGAGCAGTACACATTGGCTGCGTTTAAATATATTTATATTAATCTCTACCAACAGCTAGTAAGAGATTAAGTGCTTAAGTTCGCCGACGTTGATTTTGATCCGTTTTTTTTCCTTTACTGTGAGGAAGACTGAAATACATGATCGATGTTCTTTGTGTAATGGCCACTTTGGTCCTTCGGTGATGAAAAAGAGCGTCGAAAAATGTCTGGATTTGTAAACACATTTCTGTTTAGAAACAGAATATGTCCGTGAATCGGATCTATGACCTTCCAGATTTGCGCCGTGTTAACGTTTCAAGATGGCGTTCGTTACCTCTGTACTCGTTTCCCAGAAAAAAAAAAGTCGCCTTTAATCCCTTTGAAAGAAAAAAAGCAAAATAGTACCCATGCTTTTTGTACTTAAAAAGCAAAGGATAAATAAATAGTTGGAGAGAAATATGATATTACTCGACCTTTCGTCAGTGAGAAGGCTGTTGTGTTCGTGGTTGGCTGTTGGGGAGTTTGGATGGACAGTCATGCTTTCCACAGCCATTTCCTCTAACGGACTACAGTTCAGTGCAAAAAATCGACTCAGGATTCAACTGGCTTATGCGTTACTTGACTTTGATCTACTTGTTGATTGATTTTAGGAAGAGTTTCAGTTCATAGCAGTTAAATTCCCATTAACAGTTTCAAAGAGAAACATGCTGAAACGTTCCTGAAGGTCTCTCCGTCCTTACAGTTGCGAGGTGAAATGAAACTCAGTCACTCAAAATGGCGACAGTTCTTCTCCAAAGCGAAGGGGGCGGGGTTACCGAGGATGACGTTCTCACGATCACAGCCGACTTTGTACGAAGTGACTGTAGAGGGGCGGAGCCTCTCAACATCCAGTAGCATTTCTAATCCAAGCACCAACGTCAAAGTGCTGTTTGTTTTGTTCATCTTTTAGATATTTTTAATAGGCCGACATAAATAAAAACATTGAGATAAGTGACATCATTGTGATTGCTGAGGGTCATTTTTCTCCATTTCAGAAAAGAAACTTTTTCAGTCCAGCACAATGAAATATCCACACACACACACACACACACACACACACACACCTATATCTGTATGTGTGTGCAAATGATTGGAGTCATAGTAATAGTCATAGTCATACAGTACTACAAATCACAGAGGCAGACCAAACACAAGTTCACAGCCAAACGAAGTTGGCATACATATACATCATTTATAAAAACATTAAACAATAGACCTACACGTCCTGATGCATAGTGACTTTCAACTGAGACAGGACACAAGCAAGGAGTTGAGGATTTAAGATTTGAGATTTGACCTCACAACCTTCTGATCAGTAATCCAAATCTTTAACCACTGTTATTAACACTGTCCCTTACTCTATGCTTCACATAATCTTTGGTTAAATAATCCTTGAGGACTACAAAGGAGACACTTGCAGCCTTCTTCATTGTATTGAGCATTACATGGTTGCGTTTCAAGAGCTATCATATTCAAAGTCTAGTGTAATTAAGCACGCAACATTATGTACTACACATTTATTTCAGCAAGTTATTAAACATAACCTCTGTACATCAGTATTCCTAAGTGTAATATGTTAAAACAAATATTTTGATACATTCTAAATAAAAACTCACATACAGCAAACATGGCCTAAAGTAATACTCCCATACACACAGCTGTCAAGTTATTATGTACACCTACCTTGTATCCTCATTTACTGGGCACTTTGTCAGGTTCCTCTACAATACAGGTGTACTTTGTACATAATTACTGAGTGTAACCCATTTGTTGCTAAGCACAATTTGTCCTCCGGATCTGCCTGACTCATCTTGATGCTCTACTTCCTGGTTGGAGCTTCTGCAATTATGATTCACTTTCTGCTGTTATGGATTGTCCCATATGGATACCCTAAAGATTGCACTTCCCTAAGATACCTAAGAGCTGTTGCTGCAATCATAAAGACTATGATACTCGTACTAAACATCATTTCAGTACACTTAGTACTGTTTGATTTTATAACATACAATTGCAGAAGGTTAATGGTTTATAATCCTACTATCTGGTGTCACCCAAAAGAGGATGGATTCCCTTTTGAGGTTATTCTCCTGTTCCTCATGTAATCTCAGGGAGTGTCTCCTTGCCTTCCTTGCCTCTGGCTTCCTCACTAGGGATGTAAGTCTACATACAAATTTCTGTAAAGCTGATTTGAAATAGTGTTTGAATTAAATTAGTGTTTTAAAATCTCAGAAACACTGCTGAGCCTAACACACCGGCACACTAACATGTGACTTTTATCTTACTTTACTAATTTTGCAGCAGACTGATCTTATGACGCTTGCAAATTTCAAATGCTATTACTCAATTTGTGCAGTTTGATCAGGAAAAGTTCTTATCAGCATCTGAGCTGCTCGGGATAGTACAACAAATTTCATTAAGTTGAATGGTGAAATGTGTGTTTGACCTGTTTTCAGCCAAGCAGCACAAGAGCACCACTCTTTCATTTAATAATAATAATAATAATAATAATAATAATAATAATAATAATAAGGGCTATTAGTGAGGCTTAATGTTAACAGNAAATATGCATATTCAGTATAATGCTTGAATGAATGTTTACTGTACTTGTCAGTGCACATATGTAACACATGCTGTTTATGCAGTTATTCAAATACATTAAAAGCAAAGTATTTTCAATTTCATTGAGAAGTTTAAGCAGTTTAATCATTGGTCAAAATATCGCAAATAAGTCTTATTTTGGGGAAAAAGGCATTTTTGGGAGCCGAAAGAACCGGTTCTTACTGAACTGCTCCATATGATTCGACTCACTGAAAAGAGCCTCTTTTGTATTTCTTGTATTCACACAGATCTGATAACTTTATGTGGAACAACGTGCCAGTGCATCATCGTGTATATTTAATGTTTTATTTTGTTATTATTAACCTGTGTTTGAACAAACCGCAGTGTTTTCAGACGTTTCACCGTAACGCACACGTCATCATTATGCGCCCTTTTGAATGAGACCAAGCGGGACTTTTGTCGCATTGAATGGGCAGCAGGAAAATTGTTCCGAAAGCAACTGTCTTTATACTGAGTATCTGCAACATTCAGGATCATTTCTGAACCACGTTGAAATGATTGATACAGTCGAAAAAGACGACAATATCATAAGCGAGGAAGAAGCAGCTCAGTATGACCGGCAGATTCGGCTCTGGGGTCTGGATGCACAAAAGAGGTTTGAGCTCTGTTAGCTGAAGAGCTAGCTAAGCGGCTAACTTGCTAATAAATATATAAATGTGCTTCTTGGTTATTTCCTGACAAAAATGAGCTCTGTGCACATTAAATATGTGATATTCATGTGCTGCTATAAATTATTTTCTTAAAGGATATAAGATACTGCGGATAGTCCAAATGCTGTAATATATTTAGTATAAAGTATTATTATGTTTTGGTTAGAGTTCAGTTATATATATATATATATATATATATATATATATATAAGAACACTGATCCGTTGATGTTGTACCAGTGGTAAACTTTAATGCAATAAAGCATACATGATACATGATTGATTTATGCTAGACTTAAATTTAAAAAATAAAAAAATAAAAATAAAAAAAGTACATGACTACAAATGCAGCTAATTGACATGTAGGCTCTGTGTCTCAGGCTCAGGGGGTCTCGAGTGCTGCTTGTTGGACTCAGAGGACTGGGTGCTGAAGTGGCAAAGAACCTTATTCTAGCTGGAGTGAAAGCACTGACTCTTCTGGACCACGAACAGGTCTGACATTCTTCATCAAACCCCTCCAACTCATGGGCAGAATCAAATTCTGTGATCTTTACTGTAATAAGTAATGCAGCATCCAGCCAAGTACTAATCATGACATTCATAATCAGGTTACTGAGGAATCAAGACGAGCTCAGTTCCTCATACCAGTGGATACAGATGGTCAGAATCAGGCCCAGGCATCCCTGGAACGAGCCCAGTTCCTCAACCCAATGGTAGAAGTAAAGGCTGACACGGATCAAGTGGAAAGCAAACCAGATGACTTCTTTCTTCAGTTTGATGCAGTAAGTGTCTGAAAGAGCAGTCACTATTGCTCAGTTGGCATACTGAAAATCTTCTTATTTATTAGTGATACTTTCAGTTGTAGGTTTTCAGGATTTTGATTGAAAGACATATGCATATCTGATATCTTGTTCAGTGTTTATTAAATTATCAGTGATGATTGTTAAATGTGAAAAAAACTATGCAATAAGTAAGAAATAAAGCATGGCAGGGTGCACTGTTACATGAAAATAATCAATGACCGCATGGTTATGATGCAGAGTTACTGTTACCGCACTAAAGATTCTGTTCTGTAACAGTATTGCAAAGTGTTTTATTCCTCTTATACCACAGCAATTTGCCAGGGATCACCATTTAAATTTATTAATAGAAGTACTCCTCCTCCAAGTCCTACCTCCAAGATACATGAAGCCAGCTTATTGCATCTTTTTGAAGTGTTGCTCATGCTGCTGACAGGAGAGAGTGTATTCTCATGCAGAAAGCATGGCCAATTTGGCTCTCTTGCCCCCCAGCTATGGATAGCTGTGGCATCAGCAAGTGATCACGAGTTTGAATCCCGTCAATGCCATACCAATCCATGGCCAGGAGGCTATTTCAAATTCGCAGTCTCCCAGTGATAGGGCAAATGGTTTTCTGTTGCATCACTCAAGGGCTTTGATACATTGTGCTTTTTATCCTTTTATAGTTTTGTTTAATATTGTGGGGCCTCTGTGAGAGATGTTACTTCCTTTTATCACTTACATTATAGCAGCTATAAACAGTCTTTCCTCCACCCGCCTCTTTTTTTTTCTTTCTTTGAAGTTAATAAGACAAAAAAACACAGCTTGTCATGTTTCCTACAAGCAGGAAAGCACAAAGTCCACTGTCATGAAGACTTTCCTGTGGAAGTAAACTCACTGACCATTACAAAGCAATGATACTGGAGACTCCCTCCGTCAATGCTAAATTCACGCCTGTGACCGAGGTGTTAAAATAGAAATGAACGTAAATAGAACGAGCACATTAATATTAATCCATGATTTGAATTACAGCTGGCACCACTGTCCGAGTTCCCCCTGTTGAGGAAATTATTTAATTAACTTTCTGACCAATCAGATTTGAGAATTCAACAGCACTTTGGTAAAAATATTGTAGATAAATATTCAAGTCTAGTAGATAATATTCATAGCAGTATAAGCAAGTCTTCATGAAACATGGCTTTGTTTTGCCAGATTCATAACCATTATATAAAAGTATAAAGGTTTGTATTCTACATGTTAAAATCTAGTGAAGGAAGAATGAAGGAATGTGGTTAGAATAATACACAAATATTTTAGTTCCTCTTCTCTTGGTGGCCAGTAGATGGTGTATTAAAGCCATATCATTGCTGTTGCTCATAGTAAAAGATGCTTGGGTATATGTATATATATTTTTATCATATGTATGTGTGTAATATATATATATATATATATATAAAATAGTTGTACTGCATAGTAGTGTCTGGTAACATTAATAAATACCAGAGACAAGAGAATCATGGATTATTTTATAACATGACTGTTAATTTGATGACTATAAGCAGCTCCCTTATTAATGTCCCAGCATGGACAAATAANATTCCTATGAGGATTGTCATTGTTTTGCTTAGAAACTGGACCTTGGCCCATTCTTGTTTATCAGCGAATCTGTCAGCATATGAATGTTCAAAGCTCAGATGATCTGCCTCCCAGCCTGTCTGTGTTTGCGAGGCTTGGAATTCTCCCAGTGGGAGTACTAGTGAGAGTTTAGAAGGAGGGGAAGAGGATTGTTGTGAGGAGGGGGTTCGTTACAGACAGTGCAGCTCTTTTATCTGCTTCCACTGATATTTCAAAGAGATATATGAGGAGGAAAAGGCTAGCATGCTTGGGAGTGTGTTTTGGCTGCATAGCTCTCGTTGTACATCACTGATGCCATGATTGGCAGCTTTTACTCAAGGGGTACAGTGTCTGTGTTTAAGAACTCCGTTTGGTTTGTTAGTGAGCAAGAATGCTAGTTCATATGCTACTTATTTATCCTTACAATGACTAGTATGGCAGATCAGTTTTACTCTCTTTGATGACTATGATGTTTACTCAGTAATCATGGCATCTTGTTGAGCTGGTCTTATCAGATCAATAATCCTTTTTTTCCACTTCATAACTTCACTAGACGTCACTGCCTCATTACATCATGGTAACGAAGAGGAAATACTTGTTTTTATTTGTTGACAGAAACCCTTTGTGATTGGACAGTGGCAGAATGTGATGGAGCAGCCTGTCCTTAAAGCTCCTGGGTCATGTACTCCTTTTCTGAGAAGTGTTATCGATATTCAGTATTGGTTTACATAACTTTCTTACAATGTTTTGGAATCCTTGCGGATTCAACGTTCTGAGTGTCTAATTGCTTATCAGTTATTGAGTGCTGCACTGATGTTCTAGCTAGGGAGGTAAATGACAATTGCATAGCTGTAAACAACCTTCAGTCTCGTCCGATAAAATGACGATGCAGCATGTTCTTATAGGAGCCACCCAGTGTCTTCAGCCTGGCACTGGGTATATCAATATCCAAACAGTAAGAAAAGTGGTGAGTATTTCATGTAAACAGGCTTATCATCAGTATAAATGGGAGGGTGCAAGGGTTGGTGTCTTGGATAAGATGGACCAAGCCTGCCAGTTAAATATTCAGAAGATTGTGAAAGTGTGGCTGCCTGGAAAAACCCTTCACATGGTCAGAAATATTAGAAAATATAACACACTTATGAAAATTATGGGCTCTCATAAATATGGTTTGCTTTTCCAAGATAAAATCTGGTTACCCCAAAAAGTGGAAAAGAAGAAAGCTGCATCTAAAGACTTCATTCAAGTTCCACAAAAAGCCCCCCTGCCTCTACATTTATATCCTAATCTACTTACAGAAAAACAACATTACTGCCTTCATCTGTCATTTGTACAGAAGGTCATAGTGCTCTTCTCTGTTCTGTTGTGATGGCACAAAAGCGTCACAGACATATGACAGCTAGTATCTGATTACAAGCTGAATTGATTAGGCTTATGTCCTTTTGCTTTGAAACGTAAATATCCAGCAACTTGATCGAAGTGTGTCATTCACTGTGTGAGAAGCACACTGAGATAGCAAGATTTCTAACATTGCGTGAGAAAAGCACACTTGGGTAACAAGTGGCTGCATTGTCAAACTGGCTCCGTACCCAACATGATGTTTGTAGACAGAATGCTAGTGCAAGGTTAGCGAGTAGCCTAACCAAAAACATTTCCACATCACTTTGGTAAATTATACTTGCTTTCCTAATATAGAAATGTCAAAGTACATTATTAGCAGAAAAATGCAACTTTGGACAAATCCAGATTTTGTTTATTTATTGGGCTATTTTCTGGATTCAGCGACAGCATCATCAAATGGGTTTGATGGACAAACGGGTTTTATTACTACAAAATTAGTTTTTGTGACTTTCATAGAGTCCATGAAATTGAGTCCATGAACCTGATTCATCCTGAGTCATCAGCTATCCATATGTTTGGAATATGGATCAATCAGGTAGAGAGGATTCTTGGTGATCAGCCTCATTTCTTGTATTTCTTTACAGTATGAATTGCTTCTCTCTGGTAGAAGATATAGAATCCCAATGTGTAAGTTAAATTGATAGAAGAGTTCCTTTGCACCTGTATCAGTGTGTTTGTTTAACAGGAGTTTCTCTTGATATAATTTGAGTTTTTTTTATCATTGTTTTTTATTGTTATTATTATCTGTTTATTGTATATCTGCAGCAATATGTAGTCCACAACAATTTTCCTCTCGAGGACAATAAACTATACTACTACTACTATTACTAACTAATCTGTAGTCAGAAAAAGAGAACTCAACGTGAGCTGATTAAGATGAAAATGTCTGAGTTCTGATTGGAAGTTAGTCTTTTATATACATCTCACACATTCCTAATATAGCAGAGATGCAGATTTCACTGTAGAAATGAAAACTGAAATAATTCCCTCATTGCTGGAGAATTTTTTTTTTTGGGTTAAAATTCATAATTCTATCTCTTACTCCCAGGTGTGTCTGACAAGATGCTCCAGAGACCTGATGGTGCATGTGGACCAGCTTTGCGCCAACAGAAACATTAAAGTCTTCTGTGGGGATGTCTTTGGTTACCATGGATACATGTTCTCTGACCTGGGCTTGGAGCATCATTATGTGGAGTATGAGACTTGTGGCTTTTTTTTTTTCCATCTGATAGTGGCATCAGTAACTGAAATGATTTTGTGTATATTAGTTTTAAGGTGTCTTTGTTTTCCTCAGAGAGAAACCAAAGGTGGTGAAATCATCAGCAGAGGCTAATGATGGCCCTGAAGTGAAGAAACTTAAAATTGATCCGAATGAGACTACCATGGTGAAAAAGGTGTGTTATCTTGATTGTCTCCTATTGGTTAACAAAGTTGAACGTTATCTCAAGTTCTCCAATCTCCCCCCCCCCCTTTTTTTTTGGTGAGAAGACGGCCAGTTTCTGCTCTCTGAAGGAGTCTCTAGAGGTTGACTGGACGAGTGAGGAGGCCAAACGCAATCTTAAGCGCACACCACCAGATTACTTCTTACTACAAGGTACTCAACATCTATATATCCACAGCTAGTGACTTTACAAGGACTTTAATGAGGAATAACGGACCTCATTTATCAATCTTTTAGCTTTGGGGTTTTATTTATTTGGAGGTCAAACCAAACAAAAAATTCCTGCCAGAATTACCAAGCTTTCAGTAACAGATTTTCTTCATGCTCACATGCATATGTTGATGGATGCCAATCACGTTAAAATTACATAGCATTTTTACAAGACAGCTGATTTACATTTAGTGACAAACGCAAAATTCCATAAACAGAAAATCTCACAAAGAGCTGAAAATGACTAAATGGCAACTAAAGAGTAAAAGAGTGCCTCCTGAGGACAGCATGTAATAAATCTTCCAGTTATGCAGCTCAGCCATTACAGCATCATACCATACACACACAAGCTGGATAGGAGCGGGTTTATTTATAAATTGTTCATACGAGTGTTTACATAAGATATTTGGTATTCATGAAAATCCCATAAGTTTGGAAAAAAACGTTCATATCCAACTCATGCTCCTGAGTGTGTCTAAATTTATGCATAAGAAAAAAATCATATAATTGACATGGATTACTGACACTTTTATATTTGGCAAATACTGTCATGGTTAAATAGCTTATTTTTATTACTTTTACAGCATTTGGTGGACATCCTTATCCAGAGCGATGTATAGAAGCACTTTGTAGTCTCTACCAAAAATACATCCTCTAGTTCACCAGGGTGATAACGGACTTATTACGCTCCACTGTTTAGTTAAGATTCTGATGGAATGTATTAAGATGTTAGTATGTGTCAGCCAATGAGGGACAGATTGAGGCAGGGCTTCAGTAAACCATGTTGAGATGGAAGCACCAATCATTGTCAGTTACACTCACTGGCAAGTTTAATAAGAATAACAAGAACACCTGTACACCTGCTCATTTATGTAGTTATTCAATCAGCCACTCGTATGGCAGCAGTGCAATGCAAAAAAAATTATGCAGATACAGGTCAAGAGCTTCAGTTCGCATCAGACATCAGAATGAGGAAAAACGTGACCTCTGTGACTTTAACTGTGGCATTGTTGTTGGTGCCAGATGGGCTGGTTTGAGTATTTCAGAAACTGCTGATCTCCAGGGAGTTTCACACACAACAGTCTCTAGAGTTTTTGCACAGAATGGTGTGAAAAACAAAAAAACATCCTGTGTGCGGAGGGGCTGCAGGCTGAAACACCTTGTTGATGAGAGAGATCAGAATGACCAGGCTGGTTTGAGTGACAGGAAGTCTACAGTAACTCAGATAATCACTCTTTAAGAACAAGAACAAGAATCTGAGGCTATCATGTTCACAGACTCACCGAAACTGGACAGTTGAAGACTGGAAAAAGACCAGGTGATTATTTTTCCTTCTAATCTTCACTGTCCAGTTTTGGTGAGCTTGTGCCAATGATAGCCTCTGATTCCTGGTCTTGGCTGACAGGAGTGAAACCCAGTGTGGTCTTCTGCTGTTGTAGCCCATCCACCTCAAGGTTCGATGTTTTCTGCATGCTTTTCTGCTCACCATGGTTGTAAAGAGTGAATATTCGAGTTCCTATAACCTTCCTGGCAGCTCGAATCTGGCCATTCTCCGCTGATCTCTCTTATTAACAAGGAATTTCCACTCACAGAACTGTTACTCACGTAATGTTTTTTGTTTTTTTGCACCATTCTGTGTAAACTCTAGAGACTATTTATTGTGTGTGTGAAAATGTACCAACAATCATGCCACAATCAAAGTCACAGAAATCACATTTTTTTCTCCATTCGGATGTGTGATGTGAACATTACCTGAAGCTTTTGTCCTGTATCGGCATGTTTTTTATTTGCATTGTAGTCTTCTCTGTTCTGTTGTGATGAATGTTCAGTTGTACAAGCGTTCCTAATAAAGTGCTTATTGAGTGTATATTCTAGGTTGGAGAAATTGAAAATGTGTCTTTAGACTAACCATGGGCTTGGCTACATGCTGCAATTTTGTGTTTGCTTAATACAAACATTCTTCAGATGAATCTTGACAGGCTAGCCAAGCCTAAATATCAGAAACGTTTTTTTTTTCTTGTTCTCTGCAGTAAAGTGAGACCAGACAAATATACAGTCAGGATTATTGGCACTCTGGCAGCTCTGCTCATTGAATCAAGTCCAAGTTCGTTAACATTATACACATCGGAAATGCAGTGCAGTAGCCCAACCTTAACTCTGCCTTACAGAGCTCCAAAAATGGAATCATATTTGTACCAAACAAAAGCTGTACACAGTATATCTCTGCTGGGGTCTCCAAAAATAATTATGTGATTAATATTAAATTGTATGTGCATATTGTGTGTTTTTATCCCTTCTCATGTTAAATGCGCGTTCTCCATTTGTTATTAAAAGAAAATTTTCTTAAACGTTTTTTGATCTTTCTGGAATGTAGCAAACCCCAAAATGGAAGTATATGTGGTAAAATAATATTAGATGGCTATTATCAACTGTAAATAACAGTTTCTTGATTTGGGAAACACATCACTGCTTTGACACATAGTTAGTTTGCTTACTCAGTCACATTAGATAAAAGATAAAATCTTTCCAGAAAGTTTCACAGGGTGTGTGGTTCAGGAGTTGAATAGTTTGAATAGAAGTTTTAATAATTATTATTATTCTTATTATTATATAAAACAACAAACAAACTAATCAAGAAAATGAAAGTTCTTGTAATTTGTGAATGAAAAATGTCTCTTTTCCAACAGCCCTCTTTTTTGTTTTTTTTCTCCCAATTGTTTTCTGGTTTTTCCAGGGCATAGGGTTCACAAAAAACCCTGTAAACACCACGCCCACGTCTGGTTTAAATCCAAATATGACAACAGATACAAGTATTTTGAGCACTAAACAGATACAGATANTAAGTAAAATATTGACTTCCACCCATCAACCTACAAGAAACCATCAATGCAGTGGGTTTTCTGAAGTTTCTGAAATGCCAAAAATGGACTTGTGAAAGCAACTTTCAAAGCCTTTAAATGTAAAACATTTTCGGGTTGTTTTTCAGCTCAGTGGTGCATTACATGCAGATAGTGATTTAGAAATTGAATGGAAGCAACTTTTTTTAAAACATGTTTCTCTGTACATTGAGTTCACTCTCATCTAATTATAGAAACCATCAAAATAATGGTTAATGTGTGGTTACGCTGTGCTGGTTCCATTGACAACACTGTCTCCGCTGGATCTTTTTATATAAGCTCACCTGGCATTCTCATAGAGGACAGCTCATTTTTCATGACAGGTTGTCCATGACCAGTCATGTGCAGTGACTTTAAAACTGAAAACACTGTCCGCCTTTCTTTTTCTTTAAAAAAAAGCACAGATCACTTATAAAAAGGCTTTGAATGCTCCAGTGCTTCACATATAGTTGTGAACTAATGGAAACAAAAACAAGACCTATTTGTGTGCTGAAGCATTTAAAGGTTAGCAAGTACATGAGAGCACTTATAAATGGCATGTAACGGCTGAGCTGCTTTTGAGGAAGAACTGTTTCCTTCATGTTATCTCACTGATTTATCTGAGGTTATGTCAGCTCACTGATGGGGTTCTGAGACAGATGGTGGGCCACTGATTTGAATCCTTTCTACCCCTCAAGCAAAGTCTGATGTAATTTCACAATGCAATGTGGAGCAGAAAGTAACAGCTGAATCAGTCTAAATCTAGATGTTATTATTTTTGTTTATCCTGTTCTATATTTAACCTGTATTAGTCTAATTTAGATGCTACTTTTTAAAAGTAACAAAAAAGAAACAGACATAGAAATGGATGCATGAGAACAACAGTCTGCTAGCCTGAGCTTTTATACTGAGTTTTATTATTCTGGCTTTAAGGTTATAAAATTATCCAAATTGCAAATTGAATAATTATAGAAGGATGGAAGAGAGTGAATACGATATGGACAGATTTGAACTTGGTGCAGGCATTAGTCATTTAGCAATTTTAGTGGTTTTAGCTTGAATACTGAAGCAGTAATAATCAGAGATAAATGAAACACACTGGGAAGTGTACTGGTTTGGTTTGTTTGGCCTTAATTTTGATCAAGGTTAATATTTTTGGCCAGAGCAGTAAGGAATACAACTAGAAAGGAAACAGGATGAAATGAAGATGCCAGACGTAAACTTGTCATTGTTGTTAGTGGGATTTTTGTTCTGAATATGCACATTATAGATTTCACAGTCTTTCCTTAATTTTACCTCTAGATTCTATTTAAGTTTTTCCGTCTCTTATTTCGAAAACCGTGTAGATCGAGGAAACATATTAGTACATCTATCTGGAAACATTTCATGGAGATGTGTCTAAAAAAGAAATAATGTTTCCTTGCTGCATGATGGTATTTGTGGTTCCCTTTGTGCCTGGTGGAAATTCAGTGTGCCTCAGCTGATGGTGTGGTGAGTGGGTGGTCAAGAAAGTCAGTTTCAGTGTTTGGCAATGTTGCATGGGGATGAATGATGCAATACCTGCCAAAGATCCTTAAGCATTCACATTTAAAGTTATTTTCATTTTCAAATTAGCTTCATATGCTTTTTTTTTTTCTGAAGCAAACTGCAAGTGAAGCAGTTGAGAGTTATGGGTCCTGTTCAAGCTCTAGCAAAGTCACAACCTTCTAGCTCAAAATTGCACATCAGTACTCTGTTGCTCTCCTGTCAGCTCTTCTCACTTTATCTCTCTCTCTTTCTCCTCCAGTTCTGCTGAAATTCCGTACAGATAAAGGTCGAGACCCTCTTCCAGGTAGCTTTGCTGAGGACTCTCAGTTGCTCCTGCAGATCAGAGATGATCTCCTAGAGGCTATGGGGGTGAATCCGGAGCTGCTTCCCGACAACTTTGTCAGGTCCTAACTAACACATCAACTGTCTAACGGTTATCATATCTCATCTCTCATAGCTGTCTGAGTCACAGGAATAACATTACTTGTTTACTTGCTCTGTCTTTACAGCTACTGTTTCTCTGAGATGGCTCCAGTGTGTGCTGTGGTGGGAGGAGTACTTGGTCAGGAAATAGTCAAGGTAGGATCTCACTCTCGCTTTCATTTTTTTATTTATTCGTTAAAGTGTGTGTACAGTTAAATCTATTCACAAAACGAGCATATGGAAATTCCACCAATAGTTTCCACATTAATCAATTTTATCTTTGTCTTATGTGTGCAACCAACTTGCATCTGATCAGGGTGCATATAACATTTTAGCAATGTTCTAACATCAGTTGATTATGCCTCCGCCACGGGGTTGTCTGTCCATCCCAGTTTCACCCGATATCTCAAGAAGGAGTGATTGAATCTTTTATCTTTTGTTTAGTGGTCGAATTATCACTGATTGGTCGTCTATTTGGTTAATCTAACACTTTGACTAGGTTCGTCCAAGTTCCAGTGTCGCTCCAGTGTATACACTAGGTTTTTCTTCAGTTGCTTTCTTCTTGTTTTAAGGGTATTTCATGTATACAGATTAGTAACAAGGACTCGACTTTTTGTGGCCAGAAGCATTTCTGTTTATGCCATTGATGTGGAGTCTTGCTTGGTTTCATTTTATTTCAAGTTTTTTGAGCTGTCCAAAGAAAATATTGTTAATTGCAGACACCAGCATCTCAGTAAAATTTTTCCCTGCTCAGTTTCCTTGTTATCTTCGTGGATAACTGTAGTCTGCTGAATGCTTTAAATGCATAAATGTATATTAGGTGGTAATTCAGGTGTATCATACATATGACATGTACATAACGGTTAGTGGGTGGCAATGTGCATCTATATATCATCTTTATTATACCCCTAGCCCCTTCACCATGGCAAGGTCTTGATCCACAAAGGAGTTGAACTAGATATGATTCATTTTTAGATGTAATTACCATATAGTGATTATTTATAGAGACTACACTCCAGTCACAACCCATTATACGAGAACGTTTTCAGAGTGTGTCACGTTTTGGAGCAAAGAAGAGAGGTTTGTCATATAAAAAAAAAGCTAAAAGCTACACCAACTAGGTTTACTAATTATCCTTGGAACATATATCGTAAAGGATTTCAGTTTAAAAGTGAATAAAGGTTAAATAGACAAGATACAGTCAATATGACTTTTGTTCATAAATGTGATTTATTTTTTAAAGTACATGGAAAGTTTTTTAAATTGTTAATAGCATCAGTGATAGTTAATTGACTGGACATTTATGATGGCAAACATTCAAATGTGGTATTTAGTGAAGGATTAAATCTTTGAGACTCATTCATGCTTACCTGCAGTCAGTAAAAGAGCTTAAAAACAAATTGACATCAGTGTCAGCACTTGCCTTTTATAGTCCTTATAACCTAATTGGTAATAGGTTATCACCATAAAAGCCCTACACCCCTATACAGTGGAACTTTCATGAGCCGTGAAGGTGGTTTTCCTGATAAGGGTCTGTTTCAGGCATATGGCATCTGCCTTCCCCATTGGAATCTGGCAGTATATGGGAAACCTTTTAGCTGCCGACACTTTTTAAATGCCAGAATTGAAAAGGTAACATTCCGGTCACTGGAATCCAGTTCCTGATAGAAATGTTGGCATAAAATCCACATATGGTTTAAAACTGTCCTTGAAACCCGACCTGCTATTGTTCATATTTGGGATTGTGTTAAATGTGGATACAGTTCATGTTTACACAGAAGGCTGATAAAGTACTGAGTCAGATTAGTGATGTAATATAAAGATGTACGTGCCTGATTAAGGTTGACCTCATCATACATTCTGCAATTTGCTGGAGTTGGTTAGAGAAGCCTAGTGGAGCGTGAGAGTGCGGGGGATACAGTGCTGGCAGGGCAAGCCTTCACACCCACATGGTGGTGGTGGAGAGAAGCCAGGCTGTCTCGCCATCTCCTTGCATGATGAAACAGGCTGTAACTCACACATGGACCTTTGCTGTCCCTCACCCATCAACAACATGTACCACAGAAAAGAACAACCCCCAGTGCTTAACCCTGAAAAGCTATTAGCAGCCATACCACACTGATGCGTTTGTACATTTGTCATGCTGGCTGTGTGTGTAAAAACAGGCCCTGTCCCAGAGAGATGCCCCACACAGGAATTTCTTCTTTTTCGATGGCCTGAAGGGCAGCGGCGTGGTGGACTACTTTGGAGCCAAATGATCTGGGAGAAGACCCAAGGACAAGTGGACAAATTGTACTCAAAACATCATGGAAAGACCCTTTCAGTGCTTCAAAAAACAAATGTTTTGAACAATAAGCACTCCTTTTGAGGAGCTCAGGCATTGCCATTATTTTTTGTGAGTTTATACAGTCTCCAGGCCAACACACTCACCTTTTTCTGTGACAAGATAGTGAAGTTCCATGGCAAAGTTTGTGATTTCCCATTTTGAAATGAAAAGATTCAAATAAACATATTTCTTTTGGATTACATGGGCAGTGTATGTGTTTCTGTATGAGACAAGAGTTTGAAATATTCTTTAGCTGTTTCATTATCTGGTCATTCTTGGGTGCAATGTTGCAGTTGAAGGAAATGTAACTCTCATCCATTGGGTATATATATTAGAGTATGTTGAACTGATTACACAAATAAATTGTGCTGGATGGCACAACATGGCAGTTGACATTGAAAACTGAAAAAAGTGAGAAAGTAAAGCCAAGGTGAGCCAAGTTTATGTATCAAGAAGACCATCTGTGGTTGGGTAACTCATTTATGACCTTGGCTGAGGTATATGCAATGACGTTGTTTGGCACACCATGCTCAGTGACTCAGCTGCATAAGAGAAACAATAAATGTTTTGATCTGGAAGTTTTCCCTCAGCTGGAGAGTCTGGTCTGTCCAGTCTGGTCTGCTGGAATTCCAAACAAGATGGTTAAAACCAACACGATTGTCAACTGTTAGCAATTGGCACAGTGCTGGAGATATGCAAAGTAAACGATTTAGGAGATGGATTGACCAGAAACTAGTTTTGAACACCAGAGACCAAGCCACTGGTCTGTGGTTCACTCTGGCCAACACTGGAACAGGATACACTGGAACAGGATACACCAGTTAGACAGGTGCTGAGGAGGAGTGGCACCGAGACACAACTCTTTTGTCTTTACACAGACGAGACACTTAATGAAATTATAGGTATTGCAGATGGTCCAAACTCTTTCATGTATTACCTTCTCTTATTTTCTCTACTGTGGACTTTGACCTGTTTAGTCTGGAGCAGTGACATGGGAATAGATATGATGGCTATGAACTGCTCTTTGTACTGTAGGATAGATGCTGATGAGCCGAAAAAAAACCTCACGGCATTCTGGCTGCGTAGCAACTACAACTGATGGATAAATAAACAAAATATTCTTTCTCTTTGGTGAAAGGACACATGGAAAGGAGAACGTCAAGCACATATGAGACACTGACTAGTAAAGATATTGCGCTTTTCCCCAGTTAAAAGAAGGCAGGATTAATTACTAGCATAACCAATCAACGGCAATGCTGATGGCCCTCTTCCCATGTGGTGCCCATTGCTCCCACCAGTCTATTTCCCCTGGCTTTTAGCAATGTAGCCAATCATTACCCTGTCACCAGACCTAACATAAGGAAAACTAACCTCTCATTGGTCCTTTTCTTTCTGGGCCCAGGTACGGACCATGGTAATACTGTTTTTTTGTTTTTTTTTTACACCTCTCACTATCAATTGCATGTGTAGGCCCAATTATAATTTAACTTATTTGCATGTAAAAAAAAAAACAATGTTCTTATTTTTAGATTGTCCCTCATATATGTACATTGCATAAACAAAACAGTAATGGGTAAAAAATGAGTTCATGTATGAGGAAATGAATGCAAAAAAACCCACAGCCTGGATTCTTTACCAGCCATTTACTCATGGAGTAAATTAACCTGTCTTTCCTGTTTACAATATTTGGTCATACTTTCCATGTGAGCCTTACATTGTTACACATCAGAAGACACAAATAGTATATTACTACATTATATAAATGGCACTATTGCTTGCTTAATTGAGCTAACATGCCTGGAGGACATAATAGCTTACTAATTCCTACAGGTCATAGGTCATTGATCCTGATCCTGACTGAATGCTAAATTAACTAGTCTAAACTAATTTTGTGTAGTACTACCTAGTTGCTATCATGTGATATGAATCATGGTGTTTTATTTTTTAAAACAGCACATCACTCATAAATACTGTCTCATTTCTCTTTATTTTAAAAAGGCAAAGGGGGAAAAACATACCAAAATTCATATAGAAAATTGTTAGAAAAAAGTCCAAACAGCAAATGTACAAGGCTAGAAAATGAGATTGACATGAGCTTGAGCATAGTGTGATGTTCACAGTTCACACTTAAGGCCTTTCCCTCAGGGAGAGAGTGCATCAGAGAATACACCTATCCACAAAAAGCCACACACTGTCCACAGGAAGTGGCATACACCACTGCTTGACACAGGAAATCATAAGACAGGCAGTCACAAGACTGACCTCTGGTAATGCTCAGAACTACAGTACAGTACCCACGTGAAAAAGAGGACCAAAAAGGGAGAGTGCTAACAAGGTTTTCACATGGTTTACCCACAGACGTCGCATATGTGGTTTGTTAGATACACGCCCATGAACTCCGTGCGAGAACAATGGCAACATGCAAGCAACCTAGTTGAAGGCCCCAGAGATTCACCGTCCAAAGACAGTGAGCCTACATATTGAAACTTTTGTCTTCAAGTAAAAAAGGTCTGGCTCAGTTTCTTCCATAATCTTATTGCAGCAAAATCATGACCAGTAATTACATTACAGCAGAAATAAATTTGTATCTTTTGCTTCTTACCAGTTTGTAGTTTTGTTGAGGGGTTTGTAGGTTTTATTACAAAACAAATTGGTGCTACAAATACATACAGTATGATTCCCAGAGAACTAAACTTTATCTCCATGCCCATTCAATCGGGTTGATCTTTATAAGCCTTGCTTATAGGACATAAAAACCTTCCTAATTTTCATGAAAATAAATGTAGTTTATAATATTAGCTTATAGTTTTTAAACCAAATACATCTGCTACATCCCTACTCCTCACTAAGGACCAAGCACAGAAATGGACAGAAAAATAAATAGCTTAACCTTTGTTTCTCAGGATAGATATTTGTAATATTTGTAAGGGGAATGTTCACAAACTAAATCTGTTTTAAAATCTTGGGAAAATTGTATATCCAAATCTAGATATTTTTTGCGAACATTTAAATAGTCCTTGGACTTAAGTTTGCTAACCTCCCTGCATTGGTCCATAAAAAGTTCAGGAAAACATAAATGTGACATACAGCTTTCAAACAAAAACAAGGAACTGTTAAGTACTTTAAAGTTTCACCAAAATATACATGATACACTGGGATGAGAACGGCCAGTTCCTTCCATCTCTTGCCTGTTGCCATTTTCTCCCAGAATATTTACATACAAGTTCATTACAAATATTAACACTGCTACCCAGCCGTTTGGATAGCCAGTGGTCTGGTGGATCCACATGGCTTCCGGCCTCAATTCTAGTGCCTCCATTGGAGGTGATCAATCTTTGAAATGAGTGGTGAATGTTGTGTTCCAAAGTGTACATACAGGTGGGAGCACCAAGGCACTGACCCTTTACCCCACCACCCACCCCACCCCAAACACCGTTCACTGACTGCCCCTGCTAAATCAAGCACATGTAGGTTTTTAAAGGGTGATGTAAGGCACATTCACCACACTGGGTTCGCTGTAGAGGAAGTGCGTGGTATTGAAAGGCCTGTCTGTCCATGTGGCCTGACTGACTCTTATTTTGAAAGTCTCGTTTAGTAGTGCCCTTTTCCCTGTGCTGTGACACAGTATTGCTCTGTAAGGCCGCTAAGAGCAGATACAGCATTTTCAGTGCCTGAGGTACAACCCATCCTTTCAATTAGTGCTTTCTGAAGACCTGGATAGACTGAATTTTGGCATTTGGTTTTGAATGCTTGTCATACTTGGATGTATGTTGACCCCGCGTTCACACTAGCAAGGTGTAAGGCGCTGATGTTGCTTACAGTTTGCCATATATGGACATGCGCTTCTGACTTCTCTGGGTTCTGATAAAAGTTAGTAGGAGCTAAAATGTATAAATTTACACATATTGCCATGTTATCTTTGTTTAAAGTACAACATAAAATACTTTAAACCCAAAAAAATTGAGATCATGGTTTTTCTTGCTATTTTGAGTGCCAGATGTGGTTGAACGGGGGAACCAAAAAGTGAAATTTTAAGAGAAGTAGTTTGGTGGACAATTAATAGTACATGGCACAGGATTCTTCCAATGCATTATTGGGTTTGTCATTTTACTGTGTAATTGCTAATTTGCTTAGAATTGAGAAAATAACACATTAAATGCTGCTCTGTATCGGATCACAGATCTGTGTCTTATGCTTACATAGAAAATGTTGTTGCTCTGTTTCTTGCTAGTGTGAACACAGGGCTGGGAGTAAATGAATATGAATGTAATTTAGATCATAATCACAAATGATCTATATCAGTGAATTGGCCACTGTCGAAACACGTTTTTGACACATTTATTGACCCATCAAAGATTCTCTGAGTATCCAGGCCTTCAGATTGGTCAAAAATAAAAAAGAAAATTTCCAAAAATAAACAAACGTCCAACCGATTGTGCTTCACAGCTTCACAGATCTAGACAGGCAAAAGCATTTCTCCCCCTTAACATGCCCCCACACCGACACACACTTCAGTCACTTGCTACATGAAACTCCTCCCAAAAGAGACACAAAAAAACCAATATACAACTTAGAAACAACACAAACAAGAGAACAACAACAACAAAAAAAACTCCACAGTGCATTCTGGGCCTGCAGAAATGTCCCCGAGCCAGTGCAGTAGATTAGAGGCTGTGTTGGGGAGCGCCGGCGCCCCCCCCCTCGCAGTGCCAAATACCCGTCCGTTTATCTGAGCTGGTAGAGGGTGCTGATGGTGTCGGCCAGGAAGGCGACCAGGCCACGGTACAGACCTCTCCAGTTCTGCCACTGTGCGCCCTCGTTCTGAAACATACACAAAGAATGTAATAATGAGTGGATGTTAGAATAAGGACAAACACCTTGGACATTGTTACTGATAGTAATGGTGTATTGTTAGCATCTCATTACAGCGTGCTTTCTCATGACTGTAAGCCTCAGCATACATTCAAAACTAAAATCACGTACAAAGCAATGTCTAATAAGGTTGCTGTAACCAAAACTTTTCTCTACTTGAATGACAGCTAGACACAACAAACAAGTACTTGACAATTACATAAACTTGGCTAGCAAAACAAAAAACTGATGTTAAAAAAAAAAATCTGTGATGTCCCTATCCAAAGTTGTGTGTGCAAACGTGAAAGAGACAGCCACAAAGAAAGTGATCGTGGGTATCTATCAGACACGTGTTTTTAGAGCAGTCCCTGCCAGACAATGTCTGCAACAACAGTCTGGTGAGATGCTATTCAACAACTGCTGTGAGTCATCATCTAAAAATAACTCTCAGAGAGGAGAGATCAGGAGTCAGTCAGTTAGAGAGTAACTGACAGATCACTTCTATAGTCCCTGAAAAGTGGCACTGAAATCACTAGGGCATGTACAGAGGGGGAAGAGAAGTGTGCAGTGTGTAAGTAATTATACAGTGAGTGGCCAGCACAGGGGTCATGTGAGAACACAGGCGCAGCAGACAGTTAACACGACACGACAGGTCATGAACTGCTAGCACAGACCAGTTGCCACAACAGAGTCCACCCTATCATTATAACGTTAATTGCTCTGCAGTTAGCAAACAAGCACGTACGTATTAATTCTCCAAGCTACAGATTCTACAACAGTCGACCTGTAATTTCTAGGCATTATGAGGTTCGATTTTTGCATTCGGCGGAACTACACTTGAAAGTAATTATTACTGAACATGTTGAACTCACACTTTTAAGACGGTAGTAATATTGAAATGTCTTTCATAATAATAAAATAAAAATATTGGGGTTTTTTTTTGTTTGTTTTTTGTTCCAGGCAGCACTGACTTCTAAATCAACTACAATAATTACTTTTTTTAATGTTCCAGTATCACTTTAAGATGAATTCCTAATAATTCTAGTAATTATATTTATCTTAACAATCTGGAAACAGTGTCTCCTTGCTTCAGTGCGCTTCCTTTCAGTGCTTTGTTTTGTGTGTAGGAGTTTACGGGAAGCAACAATAAGACCAGGAAGAAATGACCATACAGATGCACCTACTGTACTGCTGCACTGAGATTCATTTGTAGAGAATTGCGTAAAACCTGCAAACTAAACTCGTAGGGTAATTTCTCCTACGAAAATGTTTTAGTGCCGTTACTTAAAAGTCATTTAATATTGTTTCAGTGAATTAAAACCCCCACCTAGCCCTGGGAAAACATTTATTTTCAAGGGTCCTCTATAGGAAGGAACTGCACTGAGCTGCACATTGTTGTATATTTTTTAAACAGTCATTGTCTTTGTATATTTTATAGATCATGCCACTGTAAGAACTATGCCAAGAAATCTTCTTTCTCAGAGTGTATGTACATTATATGGCCAAAAGTTTGTGGACACTTCATCATCAGACCCATATGTGATTCTTCCCCAAACTGTTGTCACAATGTTGGAAGCACACAATTGCCTTGAATGTCTTTGTGTGTGTAGCATTACAATTTCCCTTCACTGGAACTAAGGGGTCCAAACACGTTCTAGCATGACAATGCCCCTGTGCACAAATTGAGCTCCAGAATTAGTACTAAACGGTTCCAACCTCACCTTCTTGAACTCACCGGAGGTGTCACGTAAGACCCTACTTGAGCTTGTGTTTGAGCACCCCAGATGCCCCACCCCCCTCGCCCAAAATCAGTGCCAGAACTGACTAATGCCGTTGTGTCTGAATGCGCAAATCCCCATAGTTACACTCCAAAATCGAATGGAAAGCCTTACCAGAAGATGGGAGGTTATTATAAAAGCAACGGGGGACTAAATTGTCAGGTGTCCACAAACTTTTGGCCACACTCACATATAATGCAAAGTAATCACATTATATTACATCGTTCACAAAGAGGTGACGAATTGTCAAATAGGGTCATACAGTATCTTTAGTCGTAGTGATTAGATAGGGTAAGAAAGACTGGTGTGTGATTGTGTGAGTGAGCAAAAGAAAGCAGTCTGAACAAGACGGAAGTTACAGGGTAGTGAGAGTGAAAGGAGACAAGAGGTGAGTTCTACATATGCACTTATACTCCTATACATACACACCCACTTACAGCCAAGTTGTTGTTCTACTGCTTGAGGAAGTACCTGTAATTTCTCAACTGATCCTGAGTAAACACCATTTGAGTCGTGTGCCGTAAAAGCATCCTGGTATCAGAGTTCAGCGGAACAACAAAACAAGCCGTGCATGTGATTCTCAAAACAGCAGGTTCAACCACGCAACATACCGGTTTTATTGCATATTACATTTGTACAAAGAACTGATTGCTTCTGTGATTGTGTGACAGTGCAAGTGAAAGTGTTAAAAAAAAAAAACAAACAAAAAAAACAACAAACCAAAAAAACAACTACAGCACCATCTGGGTTTATGATTGTGAAGATGACCAATATAACTGTGCGTGTGTCGATGTGTGTCTACTGGGTATGTTTGTGTATTTCTGTGTGTGTACATACAAGGGTGTGTAGGCTGGAGCACTCAGTGAGTGCTGGAATAGTGCGGTGACATCATGTGTGTTTGTCTGAGAGGCGAGGAGAAGGGAGGAGGGGGAGTTGGTTTGCATGGGGGAGGGAGAGATTAGACTGTGTTTACTCCCTGCCTGCGCCATGGGCTGACTCCTCACGCGATACGGCAGGGAGATCGAGAGCAGCAGAAAGACAGAGGCAGGAAGGAAGGAGGGAGGGAGGGCGGGAGGGGAGAAAGCGAGAACAGGAGAGAGCGAGCGGGTGCACGAAAGAGAGGGAAGGCATCAGGTTCAACCACTACAGGAAATCTGACTCCAGTCACAACACTAGTCATGGTGAATACCACATTGATCCATTGACTAAAAAAGCCACTGGAGGCTACATACACACACACACACACACACTTCACATTTTCACAATTTCACAAACACTGTCCCTGACACACGTCTCACCAATCACTGGTACACAAAACAAGACAAGGATTGGACTATACAGCAGCACAGCTATATCACACAAACTGATTCCTCACCCTTCTCTGAAGGTAAACAGCGTTCATCTCATCTCCTATGGTTCTCAGCTGGATAGCCACATTGCCCACCACTTGTTCCTCCTCCATGGACTCATCAGCCGCAGAGCCTCGGCGGCTTGATTGTGCCGAGGAGCTACTACTCTCGGGAAGGAGATCGGGCAAGGGCTGCTGCCTCCTGTTGGGACACGACCTATCCTGCTCGGTTCCTGAAGGAGATACAGAAAAACATGTCCCTGTCAGAGAGGTCCATCTCATTCCATAAAAAGCAGTGAAATTTTGTAGATATGAACAAGCCTCCTTGTCCGTTCAGGTTACTGACACTAACATTAGCATACAATACTGTTATACCGTCAAATTCTGACGTGGGACATTTATCCAATGTAAAGACATTATCTCCTAAGGAAACTGGCAAGACATGGCTGGCCCAAGTAAACAAGCAAAACTCTGACAATTGTGGAGATGAACAGCCTGAATTAGCATGCCAGATCCATAATCAACCCATGTGTGTAGAAATTAGAAACGGTTTTTTTATTGGGGAGTTAGAGGTAGTAAAAGAGGGATCAGTTTCTTAAAGTTTTCGCGCTTCATGACACTTCATTTTTCTTTTAAGGTTTGCATATACTCTCATAATATGATTAATCCGAGTCTAGAAATCAAGGAAGTGAGTCTTTAATTGGTAATAGCTACATTATAAAACAGTAACTACGCATCAAGGATGATGCCTTAATTAAAAGCTTAAAGTTAAAGTTCTGATAAAAGAGATGATCGTACGTGTTTATCGAGGTGTAATGCACCTTTACGTACACACACCCCGACTCGAGACGATTAGCTTCAAGCAGGTGACTGAACAGAGCGAGCAACACTGGGAGAGCCGTGGTTTTCTGGCTTGTTGCCAGGGTAACTGTAAGCCCATGCAGCCTGAGATGAAATGCAGCCATTGGTGGACAGGAACAAGGGCCGGGCGGTGATTGGATGGACAATGTGAGTGTGTATGTTGGGGGTGGGGGTGGGGTGGGGTGTTGAGCAGGCCAGAAGCCTGCAGCTTTTATAAAGGAGGTGCCAAAAGAGCAGCGCCATAAGGGTTCAACTGAGGCTACGATAGCAATGACGATGTGTTGAAATTTTGGAAAGATAAAGTGAACAATGACTGCCGGACCAAAACACTACAAGGACGCTGCTCAGTGCAGCGTGGGCATTCTGATACTGTGTGTTGGGTTGTGCTCAGCGGGAAGCCACTTGCCCAGGGCAAGTTGCAACATGTCCTTTTTTTCTAAATCATGGCCACAGAGGGGCAATAAGCACTTCCTGGAATCTCGACCATGAACCATGGTTTTGTCACTCGTACCGAAATGTGTTTTCTGGATTTTAGTAATGCTTGTCAAACACACTGTCAAGCGTGCTGTAAAGCATACTGTAGCCACATGTACAGATCACTTGCAGGTGAAGTGTATATGATAAAGGGTGAAGATACCTGAGCTATCTCTGAGTGGACCTTCCTGTTGGGGGGAACTGGCCATGCTCACAGCGTCCTGTGTGGAGATAACAGGTGCAGTTACAGTGCTGGTCTGAGTGGCCACAGTCCTGCGTCGTTGTCTGGACTGCAGAATCAGCTGTGTGCCTCCGCTTGGCCAGGCATCCCGACGCAGTACCTCCATCCTGCAGGTCTGCGGCTGCGCAGGGCTCTGAGCGTCCACCCTACTGTCCGGCTGTGGCCGGGCCATGGCAAAAAAAGTGGCTGTAGCATTTTTTTTTGGGGGGGGGGACAAAAAAACAAACAAAAAAAAACTTAGTGGCAAATTCTTATGGAGCCAATGCTGTGGATCTTTTATGCACATTCCCTCAGCAAACTCTCAACTATATCAAAGAAGGGATAAATTCAGTGTTAATTTTAGAAGTCACTTCAAATATGTACCTAGATTTATTCTGTATAACATGTATAATGTGCAACATTAAAATGTGTTGGAAAGTTCAGTGAGGAAAAATAGTGGTTGCAAAATATCCAATTATCTATATTATAAAGAGTAATACATTATCACTATCTACAACCCCTTTCAAAACTCTCATTATTTTCAGGGGAGCTCTTCTGGGGTTTTGGGGGGCTCTTTTGTCTCTTCTGGGGTTCTTCTGGCTCTACAAAGAAAATCTAAATTTAAAAGCCAATTTAAAAAACATTACATTTACATTAGAGGTCATCTAGTATCTACATTTTTCTTTTGAATAAAAAAGCAAAACGTATTGAATTGAATTATCAGACAAAGAAAATTTTCATCCACCATTCCTCTAGACAATTGAATATTACTTTTTTTTTAATGCAAGGAATGAACACATCATCATTTTATTTCAAAACATCATGTTTTTCCCCTCTTGGCTGCAGGCCATTTTAGACTGACCGCTAGGGGGCGAGCGCGAGCGAAGCGCCGGCTTGTTTGTAAACAAATCCGTGCAGGTAGCGGTAATCAGAACCGCGCGCGCTTTCTCAGCTCCAGCACAACACCTTTACACACACACACACACACACACACACACACACACACTCTATTAAGAAAAAAGCATGATTCCATTTGACACTTGTACGTGAAGTCTGCATTAAGACATTTCCAAGTTGCAACACTGCTTGAGATTGTTATCAGCGTTTCATTTGGCTAGAGATTGCCCGATATGGAAAATATGAAGCGATGGAAAAGTAGAGCATGGTTATTATACAAGGTAGACGGACTGAAGGAGTGATGAAACATGCTGGAAACTAATTTACACTAAACAATACAAATTCATTCACAGTCAGGCCTTCGGGGTAATTTAGAAACACGTTAATCGCGTGATCAGGTTTACGGAGATGTTGAATGATTGCGAAATGATTCGGGGGAGCGCGTGCGTCCGAGAGAGAGAGAGAGAGAGAGAGAGAGAGAGAGAGAGAGAGAGAGAGAGAGACACTGCATGCAATGCCCATAACACAGGACAACTTCATGCCTTATCAGAAATGACACGCTGTCCGTTTATATGGACATGACACCCAGTCTTGACTTTGAGTGACACTGTTTCACAGCGTCCTACTGAGTCCGGATCAGCAGTGTGTGTGACACGGTGCCCCAACATGACCAAAACACTAACAAAGTAGTAAGCTGTAACTTCAATGCCGGGGCACGTGAGGACAGCGCTCAAAAGCTTTTCCTTGCAAATACAAAAAAATCACATGACTCTTACCCGTGAAAGAGTGGTTTGGGAATGTGTAGATATTAGTCCAGTGCTCGGCTATGGCGTGTTGCTGTTAGTAGGACACTTGGTGTTTATTTGCTTGGTCAGTAAGCGGCGTGCTCGTGCTCTCAGCGCCACTTAAACGTTATTCCTGTTCTGTCGCGCGGTTTGCTCGAGTTACAGAGTAAATCCGTTCATGGCGCGTGCCGTTAATATTCCTCGATGTGTGAGTGGCTCTTGTTGATGCCGTGCAGAAAGATGCGAGCTTCAGTAATGACAGTAGCTCGCGCTCACTCCCGCGAAGTGCTCGCTTTGGCCACGCCCTCTTTTCTGCGTGTCCCATAACAAGTCCTGACATGCTCATCACACCATCAACACCATCCCGCACAACACGCTGTCACTTTCCCGCCCATGCGCGCACAAACCCCGCCTCCTGCGCAACCATTGGCTAGAGCTTCATCATCGCCGTGACACTGTCCAATCAGAGGGCTGCCTTCAACGAGCCAATCAGAACCGAAGAGGCGGGATTAGATTAGGAGTAGATTAGAAAACAAAACAACGTACACAGCACCTTTTGACTCGGTTAACCCCTTTTTCTTTCTTTGCTTTGCTTTTCTTTTCTTTGTTGCTTGTATCTGAAATTGGCACCTTTCATAAACATAAACTACCAGTTAAAAGTTTCTGAGCAGCAGTTAATTATGTTTATTCTGTTTATTATGTTTTATTACAGTTTAATCACTATTATTGCCACAGACCAAAATGACACAGAAGGAATACTAAATCTTCATGGAAATGTTTAACTGATCACTCTCACATCCTAATGACACTCTGTTAAAGTCAGCACACTTTAACAACTCAGACAGTGCAGATTTTTACCGTAAAACATAAATGTGTGGTGTGCTACAAGTGCCTGTTATGGTGATAAAGATTTTGGCCTTTTTTGATTGCATTAGATCTGCATTAGTCCAGTAAATAAAGTCATTTCTAACATTTTCAATTCACTGCAAAATTCGTAAATATTATTCGTAAAGAGTCAAGTCAATAACAAACCAAGCTAAAGGTGTAAAATCCCTTAAATTTTACTCCGAATTTAAACATAAATGCTCGAATATAGGGTGGTTGAAAACTGGAAGTATAGTTTGAATTTTTACCTCCTCTTACAGTGCAAACCAGGGGCAGACTTAGTACTAGGCAAAGATAGGCAACTGCCCTGGGTCCCCAAAAGCCAAGGGCCCCCTGAAATAGAAATTATGTACATTTTTAATTATTACTGCTAAATAAGGTATGCTGAAATTTTAAATATTGATGTTAAAACGTTGAAATGAGGGCCCCATTCCTATATTTTGCCTAGGGCCCCCCAAATCACTAAATCCGCTCCTGCTGCAAAGTCTGCAAAAAAGTTTGCACACCCTTTAGTTCCTACGTGAAAAACGTAAAATGTTTCTCAAGTTTGCAATTTTTCTTCATCTTTTTCAGTGACTGCTTTGTCCTAGTCAGGATCATGGTGGAACCAGAGCCTATCCTGGGAACACTGGGTGTGAGGTAGGAATACACCATCACACAGCACCATGTAAACACACTCGTTCGCACATAGGGTCAGGGTCAAAGTGCATCCGCAGCCTATCCCAGGAACACTAGACACTAGGTGGGAATACATTCTGGATGTGCACCATGTCCACTCACATTCACACGCTCATTCACACCTACTGTAGGGGCAGTTTGCATAGCCAGTTCACCAACATGCATGTTTTTTTGGGGAGGAAACTAGAGGAAACCCCCCAAAAAGCACCTCCTCAGTGTTGTATGTTAGAAATGAAATGTACAAGTATCCTACAACAGCACAAGGAAAAAAACAACATAAAACTAGTTTCAAAAGAAGTTAAAGTTTGTCATGACCTTCTCTGTCTTCAGACCTGATTTGTAAAAAGGTATCTGTCAGATTAGTAACATGACATCTGGCGGATTAATAACAGATATGTTAAGAAGAATGGGCAAAGATTTGCTAAGCAATCTATCAAATGTATGGCAGATATATCAGGAAGAATGGGGGATGAATATTACAAATGAAAGGATCCTAAGGCTGCTGAGAGGATATGAAAGAGGCTGGAGGCATGAGTTCAGTTATGAAGTGATTTCAGGTATTTATATCCCATTTAGAAAGGGAAATGCATACCCTATGCATTATGCACTATGACCTTTATTTTTAATAAGAAATGAACATATACTTGCACAAGTTTACTTTGCCATAAGTGAATGCAAACTTTTGTACTCAGTGCTATACAGGGAGTTGGAAGTCAGCTGGAATTTATCTATAATCACATTTTGGCTCATACTGTAAACATGTTCTTAGATTATACTAGTCTACAATCAATTTATTTATATCCTAATTAGCTACACAAAATATAGATGCTATTTTGGATGTATATTTTCTTCCTGGGCTGTGAAAATAATTATTATGCCATGGAAACCCTGCTAATAGAAGGTGTAGCTGTCTGGGTCACTTTAGAAAATTCAGGCTTACATCATAGTAGGTTTACCACGAAGCTAGTTATGGTTGAAGAGTGACGTTATAAATTACTTGACAATTAGCTAAATGAATTTCTTTTTAAACACCAGTTAATGACTGGTTCCTCCATGCAGGCCTGAGACTGTGTGTTATTATATGAAGACAGGATTTGAGCAGACTAAATGGTGCAGTCCTAGTGCATCCCTTAGGCCTCTTTCTAAACAGGCTTTGAATAATACATATTCGTTGTCTTCAGGTTTTGCATATGAGGATAATTTTTTTAAATCAGAACCAAAATGATTTTTTTTTGCATTTTATATTGGCTAGGCTACTGCCATCAGCTAATTGCAAAGACCTAATGAAACATTAATAATATTATTTATTCATAGGATTATGCTAATTATTAGAGAGCAGGGGAAATTCCCCATCCCTGGTGCTTTTGCCCTGCAGTGCATGTCCTGCGTCAGTGTGGTCATTGTGTCTCATTAAAGTCTAATGAGCTGGAAATGGCAGCTGGGCTTCAGAGGAGCTTCACACCCATGCATTAGAATAGACAAGCTCTCTTTACCATGGGGAATCCCCACACAGGTACATGTCTGGGCGAACAACCATGCTCAGCCTGTGCAGGGCAACATGGGTATATCTTCATAGCAAGCCCTATATGATCATTTAAATAACAAGAGGCATTTCATCTTTTTTTTTTTTTTTTTTAATTTAGTGTTTGTTGTATTGAAACCATTGCATGGTGACAAAGTTTATTGGCTAAAACACTGTGGATATATGAGACATTTTTCAACAAACTAATATTTGAAAAAAATAAATAAATAAATCCCTATAGGCCCTTAGACATGTCCTAATTGTGCATCAAAAACTGATGCAAGTTAGTTTTTTTTTACTGTTGTGAGACAGTGTTCATTATTCCTCTGAAAATAAAGTGTGCCGTAGCAGCATGTAAATCTAATACACTTTGGGCAAACAGTAAACACTGAAACCATCATACAAACACTAAACATTTGTGAAAGCATACTGCAGATACATAACTGTCAGATCTCACGGAGAGGCAAATAGTGTAAGAAGATTATTTCAAGCCGAAATGCATAGTTTAAAATTTTGTTACTTTTTGTATTGCTTGTATTACCTTTTGTACAGTAGTAATAAAACAACAACAACAACAACAACAATAATAACAATCATCATCATCATCATCATCATCATCATCATCATCATATTCTTATTGTTGTTGTTGTTGTTGTTGTTGTTGTTGATGACGATGTTAAGTCGGGCTGCTGTTGTAAACTAGAACATGATGAAAAAATAATGTTCTGGAAAAGTACCTTGAAATAATTACACTGTGTTCCTTGAGTACCTTTGCTCAGATATAATATGTCCCTTATGATAAGGAGATAATGATAATGGCTGTACTGAGTAACAGTCTTTTGTGAGGTAAACATGATCGAAAAGATCTGACATTCAGGTATTTGAAATTTCTTGTATTCAGTCTTGCATTGTTATTAGTCATTTAGGCTGTGACAGGTAATTAGCTTGAACAATGCACTTGTTCAATAACATCTTACATCACTGCCAAGATCAAATATGTGACCCTGATATACTTTTACTTCTTTACTAGCTGAACAGACAACAGAATGCAGACAATGGAAATCACATGGTGTTTTTGTGTGTTTGTGAGGGTTTGTGTATACTCGTAACCAAAGCCGAATGAGTCCATGTGTTTCTCTATGCACTGAGTTAGTCTGCCACAATGACATCATCCATTATCTGATTTGGTATCTGGCAAAGTAAACTTCATCTCCAGGACTATAGCCATCTCCCCTCTACGTTAACAAATTAGCTGTCATTGCTGTCACCATAAGTGGCTGCTAAGCAATGGCTGTCAGAGGTGACTGAGGGAGCACAGGGCAGCAGCTGCCTCTCACCATAAACTAATGGGATGGTGCTGAAAGACAAACAGGTTGAAAATAATTTCGAGAGCACGCATCTCAGTCATGCAGCGGTGGACTGTGGTTTAGTTCATGTTTCAAAGAGTATGCAGCAGTCAGCGCAAATGTATTTTGCTCTTCAAAATGCTTTATATTTGTTAAAATAGGCAAACACTAATTATTTTATAACAAGTGGGAAATGAATGAATAACTTTTCAGATTAATAACTGAACCAGTTCACACAGACAGGCCTGGTGGTCTCTTAGTTATCAGATAGTTATGTTTATTTTACTGATTTTACTGTTTATTTTTTATTTTATTGTATACTGTTATGATAGGATAGTCAGGCTGATTTCAGTAACTTTCAGTGTCAGTCTCAGTTTCATTCCCAAATGTTTACATTGACCACAAACACAAAATGTTACACATGGCAACATACTTTCCATTTTTTTTCCTGTTATAACTACATTAACCTGTTCCCTCTTCTGCTGTGCCGAGGTATATCCTTGTCTCTATGCCAGCAGTAAAAATGTAATCCCTTGGTATTGTTTTGGTTTATACCACACTATTGTTGAATTCTCGAAGCTGATTTGTCAGAAGCTGTTCTGTTTCTATAACATTAGTTCTAACAGTAGTTCTGGCTGTAATTAAAATAGAAGGTTTATATCGACTAACATTTGTTTCTATCGTAACAGCTGTGAAAGGTCAGAGACTTGTATGGCAGACAATCTACATAATCTGAGAGTAATAATAAACAGATTAAAAAAGTTTTGTTATTGTTAATGTTTTTTTGTCTTATTAACTTTAAGAGAGAGGAAAAGAGAGGCTGCTGAGAGAACTCCTTATAGCTACAGGACCAGGATAACAGCAGCTAACTTGTCTCATGTTCCACAACATTAAATATATTTTAAGTGGTTTAAACCACAATGTGTCATGCAGTAATAAAATAAATTGTAATTGCAAATCATTGTCATATAAGAGGAATAAAATGCTTGTTATTATAGGAAAATAATCCGCCTTGCATAAGATCACATCACAGTTTATTTTCTTATAACAGCATGCCCAATCGCGTTTACTCCTTACTGATTTTGTACATGCTTATTTTGTAAATACAACACGTAAAGTTTTGGTGAAACTCCATTAAATGCTTTGTCTGTATGGGAAACAGAAACAAGTTTCAGCAAGACCACAAGAAAGGCCTTCATATTAGTACTCATTAGTACCCGTTAGTATTTTGGCCAAAACTAGATATTGAGAGGCAATGTTCGTACTTCTTCGTTTCTTGGAGTCACACTACACAATTCGAGTCACGTTTTTTCCAAAGCCAAACCTTATTTTATATCTATGAAAAAAATGTGTTGATTAAATATGGAGATTAAATTAACATGTGATAAAGTGAACTGTAAGTCTGTCAAATTTCATGCAAATTCAGCCAACGGACATGAGGGCTGTCATAGGAACCTGTGCATGAAAAAGAAAAACAATACAAACCAGCAGCTATAATAAACAACACATTTGGTGCCAAAATGCATCTTTAATTAGATTTCAGACACAGCCAGATAGTGATACTTCATTATGTAAGATATAGTGATGGACAGATGAGCCAAAATAATGAGCCAACTAATGCTGAAGTAGGCAAAGATAGATTTGGTCAGTAAATATTCATGTGTTTTGACATTTTGGAAAGCTGAAAGGGAAAGACTCACAGTGAAGACAAAGAATAAGACAAAGGTTATGTGAAATACTTTTTTTTCAGGAATTAATACAGCACACACACACACACACACACACACACACACACACACACACACACACACACACACACACACATATATATATATATAT
>CM074958.1:9399567-9426232 GCA_037577455.1 Pangasius macronema
TTCCCCTAGACTTTTTTTTTTTTTTTTGTGTTTATACATATATATATATATATATATATATATATATATATATATATATATATATATATATCAAATAGCACAAATGCACACTAAAAAAACAACAACAATGCTACCATGTGACCATGTGATTTGTGCACCTTCCACTTACTGCGATGCCACTCAATCATGCATATGGAAGAAAGTGTTAGGTTACAGATGCACAGGCATGATCTCATCGTCACCATGTGGGATCATCTCACACATGGCTGCAGTCTGGGGAGCACTATGGAAATGGGGAGGAGCAGCATTGATGGAGTCAGGGGTCGATTGGCCTGATGGTGTGTTGTTAAGTCCAGCTGTTGTCACTGTGACCTCATGTGACTTCTACAGACCAGATAACAATGGCTTTTTTCATGAGACTATTTTTCACACAATGCACAGGAATGTCATGTTTATGTATGTGGGGCTTCCCCATGCTGACAAATGAAGATTGAGTCTGAGCTGTTTATTATGATTGAGTGATAATCTGCATGATTTTATAATCTGATATTATTGTTCAATATGGATTCAATATAAATTCACTTTGGTCTGTAGGCTGGTTTCACATGAATGGCTGATATAACTGATATAACTGGTTTCACCTCCTACAGCCTTAGAAGCATATTGCTTGCATGGCTGATGAAGGGCTTTGTCTGAAACTGTTTCACTGGAAAATTTTCTGTACTACACAGGCCACTAGATCTCATATTTGCATAACTAAAATATCAGAGTTGGGTATTTATCCTTCTGAGTTAATTCAAAAGCACAGCATTTAGCTGTTTCTCTGTCTGACACTGAGTTAAGTTTTATAAGCATCTACATACAGACAAGTAACAAATGTTTAATATGTAAACTTTGATTAAGAATGTCTCCAAAATACTTATCCACCCAATCATACTGTAAAACATTATTTACTTTTCTCTTGCATAATCTCTTCCACCTTTTGATGTAATGTTGATGACTCATTGTCTCTTGTGACTCTGGCGTGCACCTTCGCTTTATCTCTCCTGAGCTCTCCTGTTGCTAATTGTTGGACTGTCACAACAATTAGGTCACCGTTGAGTGTGTGTTTACAAAACCTAGCTGTGCTAAGGCTCGAACCTGATACTCGCTGACTCACTGGTGGGGCAAAATGGGGCCCAACATGGTGGCCTGCCTCACTTATGTTTGCATCTGTGACATCTATGTGAGAGGTGATGTTGCCCCTGTATTAGATTTCATGCCTTGGTCAAATGCTTAACTGTTTGTCTGGATGCTTGTATGCTGACAGCCATCTATTCAAGCCCTTCAGAGCACTTAACTGAATCTCTCGAGTATTGAAAGACGCCAGTGGATACGTTTGAAATGAGACCATGAACAGACAAAGTCATGTTAATCCACTAGATTCTACATTACTTCAGAACTACTTCAGTAATTCCAGGACTGGGTTTTATACACATACAGGACTGTGCAAAACTCTTAGGTACATGCAAAGAAATGCTATAAAGCAAAGAGGCCTTCAAAAATAATTAAATTAAACATTTGTACATAAAAGAAAATACACTATTATAGGCAGTAAACAGTAATAAACTGAGCAAAGTCAATATTAAGCGTAACAACCCTTTGCTGTTCAAAAATGCTTCAGCTGTCTCAGGTACAGTGTGTGCAGTTTTATAAGGAAATTAGCTGGTAAGTTTTCCTGAGCATCTTTGAGAATCTGCCACAGTTCTTCTGCAGACTCTTACTGCCTGTTTGTTTTTGCAGGTAAAACCGGACAGACTTCATTATGATTTTTAGTGTATTATTTAATATTTTGCTTTCTTTACGGCCATACAAACATTTTCCTGTATCATTTTTTTTTGGAAAAGTAATGTTTGGAATGTAATATATATATATATATATATATATATATATATATATATATATATATATATATAGAGAGAGAGAGAGAGAGAGAGAGAGAGAGAGAGACTCACTAATGCAGAAGCCATAATATAAACATTTAAGACAAAATTTGTATTAAAAAAATGAGGGTGCCTTAGACTTTTGCACAGTAATGTATATGCAATAAGTCCCTTTGCAGGCAATGCCACTCTCCACCTAAATTCACCTCTAAAACTGCATCTCATTTAACGTAAAGATAGCCAAAACGCCTAAAATCTTCTTCATCGTGCATAATTTTTGTTTTGTTTTGTTCTGTGCTAGACTAGTGGACACACCGGTGACCGTAGAGCCGGTGTGTGTAATGCGCATGCGTGGTATTTTCCCGTGGTTCACGCTCCTCTGCCCGGAAACAGCGTTGCCTCAGCAGCTGCACGAGGACGAAACGATTGGTCCCTGAGCATTTAGCATCATGGAGTACATCCTCAACTGCATCATACTAACCCGAATAACTCATCAGGACAGGTGGCGGAATAAGTGGCGTGCAATCCTCATGTACTCTTTAGTGCGCTAGTGTGCCCTTGGAGAACTTTCTGGAAGAAGGCGGTATAAATTCAGCACCAGTCTTCATTTTTCATTACAGACACATATCACCTGGAAAAACAAAACATTTGTGCTTCAAATGTAAACAAATGAACATGTAAAGTATAATATAGAGTTTTTAAAAAGTACATTATTTATTTAAATGGAAATTTACCACAAGATGGCGGTAGTACTTTGGTAAGTTTTACAGCGTGCTCTAGCGCCCTCTGCTGGTCACACAGCAGTCTATTAAGGAGCAAGTGAGTGGTTTCATACAAACACACACACACACACACACACACACACACACACGCATGGAGATTCCCCGCAGCGCAGCTTTTGTTTTTTTCGGTACTTTCTTCGCAGTGACGTTCACTGAAGGCTTCAGTCAGGTGATTTTACATTTTTATTTTGCATTGCACTTCTGCATTTAGGGAATCAAAATGCCATACTGGAAATTCAAGATGGTTTACACTAGTGGTCACGAAACTTTCAGGCCACATTTAACTGTAAAATTCCCCCCTGAGCACGCATGCAGAGTTATTCTATGAACATAACCCAACTGTTCAAATGTTATGTATATATGTGTACAATAATCTATCTGCTATATACACTCCTGGGCAAAAAAAAAAAAGAAAGAGCCAAACCCCAAATGGCTAAATATTAACAACAAATCATTGGTCAGAAAATGAGCAAGAATTAAACTAATGCACTCCTGAGAGCTCCTGGGCCACATCATATTTTTGCACAGATTTTAACTTTTAAAGGCTGTGGTCTTAAACCTTTGATCATCTGATGACCAGCCTGTTTGAGTTTAAATGCAGTTTTCAATAAATTGCCTACTCTCTGTTTTTTTTTTTTGTCTCTTGCTCTTGTTTCTTCTTTTGGCATTTTGAAGAAGTTCTTACAACCTGGTTACAATCCAGCAGAGCGAAGTGTGAATACTTCTAATAATTTCCCTGGTTTTAAGATTTTGATCAGGAGTGTGTGTGTGTGTGTGTGTGTGTGTGTGTGTGTATTGGTGTCATAGAGCTATTTGTTCCTGAACCTTCCATCAACACAACACAACATGTTAATTGTTTTTGAGATGGAATTTGGATTAAACTCATTCAATTCAAGTAACCAGTTAAACAATCTAAAAACAATCTAACTATAAGAATTCAAGAATCGATATAAAGATTTCGGGTTATGATTTTCACCAGTGTAACAAAACTTACATAAATAACACCCCTGACTATGCTCCCCAAACCCCACTTTAAGGACCACTGTTCTACAACACCAGTGTTTCCCAATCCGGAAATATTTATCCTAGACCCCCCTTGCCCTGCACATTTCAGTCTTTCCCTGCTCCAGTACATCAGGCTTCACAAGATTATGATTATTATAGGTCCAGGAAGTACACAATATTTACAAGTAAATTGCATGTTTATTTAGTTTTTGGTTGTGGTCTAAGATAAGGGGTTTGGGTTGGGCGGTTGCTGGTGATCTCTAAAAATTGCTATCAAAGTTATTATAGTTCTTTAATAATTATCGGTAAAAACCTATTTGACTGAGCAAATTAAAGCTCAATAACTTAAAACAAATATCAACTATAACTGCACAGTTATTAAAAAAAGAAAACTGGATTATATTTATAAAAGAAATCTGAGCTCTGATTCTAAAAAAGAGAGGGTTTGCATGGAAATGGGAAGGGATGTGTGACCCATATCTTACCCAAGCCTCCATTATGAGCCAAATTTGAATTAATAATTGTCATTATTTATTCATATAGTACTAAATTACAAAATATTGCTTGTAATATTACACAGTAGGTTACAGCCATATCAAATATACAATATACAACAACATACAACAAACCACAGAACCAAAATCAACACAGTCAACAACTCAACAAAACGCCCAGTTTTAACAAGGACCACATATGGGCCTTCATGTTCCTCTATTCTTCATCAACCTCTTCGTCGGGAGAGCAGTAATATTCAACAAAACAAATCTGTCCATCATCATTCCTTACAAGATACTGTAATGAGAGGAAACCTCGAGTATCTGTTCTCACAGACACCTTGCAGGACAGAGCCAGTGCCTTAGTGGAGGGTTTTAATAGGGACATCTTGTACCTGTAAAACCAATAAGAGAAAAAAACTAAACTCATAATCCAGTGATTTGTTATATGACAGTTTAGTAGAGTCTTCAGTAGGCGATTCAATTACACTGTAGCCATAGAAAAAAAAAATCAGAGTCAGACATACTGTCCCTGAACAATGTGAAGCTCATATACAGTAAATGATATCAGTAAATCAATTCTCCCAATGACATTTAAAACCCTACTGCCAAGTGTACTGGCTGTACCTCTGCGTACACCATGCAGAACTCAGGTCATACTCTTACAGTGCCTTTACAATGCCACGATTGTGTCTGAAATCATACCCTCATTCACTTATTCACCACTTCCTGTTTTATATATAGATCTGCAGTAACAGAGATACTAGACCTCGCTATGCATTGTGGTACTGTAGTGAAGACAAACTGTGTGTAATAATATAGTGAACTCTTGAAGGAGTATAAATTGAGAATTTGGAAAACACTATAAAATGGTGGCACCCCTGATAGCCCACTATGTGGTAAACAGGGAATGACTAAAGACAGGCCATCTTCTACCTGTTGGTCTGTGTCTGAGTGCACTGGAACAGTTCCATCATGTCTGAGTCTTTGGGGTAGTCATAATGGGCATTTCCTGAATTTCCAAATGTAGACAGCCTGGGGGAAAGCAGACGTTGTCTTTGAGGGACATTAACATCAACATAAGTCTTAATACTTGAGCAAAATACCAAAATATACAATGTGAATGTGCTTTATAACAACATTTAATCAATTTGAGTTTTACAAAATGGCAATAGCAAAAAGACATTTAGTGCGTAAGGTTTAATTTTATCACAAATGGTCAAATTGTGTATATTAAGATATTAATAGTCAAAATGATATCAGTTAAAATGTTTGCATTTCCCTTCCTGAATGTGATATAAATATTCTCTGATAATCTGCAGTTGTAAAGACAAACGGTGGCCAGACAACTTNCTTTTGGATCCGCTCAGCTGTACTTATCCCCAGTCTCTCCAGGAAAATGTATTCATGATGATAAATCTTTCCTTATAGTCCATCTAGGGTCACTTGATCTTTTATAAGGTTCAGATTTAAATCATCCTCTCCCTCTCAGTGTTTGCCAAAAATCTTATTTATCAATATATCTATACCTGAAATAGGGATGACTTGGCGACATTGTTAGCTGCAGGATCTCACTGGTCATATCCAGCTCTGAAAACGCCTCTTTCAGGCTGTCTGACTGAAGGATCACCTTGTTGGTGACATTCGTGCTGCAGAAATCAAAATCTAAAGGCTCCTCTGGCTCCTGGGTGTTAATCTTGCAAACAGTTACCACTCCTCCTTCCTCCAGGAACAGGGTTAACGGGTAGCCATAGCCATTGTAGCACATTCTCAGAGCTGTGCTCACTCCTTAATGGGAAAAGAAGAGATACACACTTTATACATCAGTGTCAGAACTTATAGATGTTTTACTTATACAATTATTAATCCATAATCAACATGCAAACACATGCAGAGTATTATTATTATTATTATTATTATTATTATAGCTAATCTTCACTACATACCTGGCACTGTGCTTCCCCCAAAGATGGTGAGGCAATCCAGCAGCACTGTGAGGTTCACCTGAAACCCAACCACATCCTCCTTCAGGGTGAATTCTTGAAATATCTCCGCCTACAGAAACAAACACACCTTCTATTACACAGACCAACGGCTCAAAGACCAATGAGTTGACCGTGTTTTCGTTTAGGTTGGAGCACTAACCTGAATGAAGGCATTTGCTTGAAGACATTTGGACTCTTCTACAGTAACTTTTAGTCCGTTTTGCGTTGCATTAAATATTGCGTGGTCTTTGAAGGATATCGCTTTCAGGATGTTGGAAAGGTTCCTCACATTATCCAGACTAGCTACCAGGACATACTCATCATTTCCTGATTGCGACTGAGTCGACAGAGGCATACTTCTCAACGATCGAGCATCTGCAAGGATAAAGGGAAAGCAGTTCAGTACGTAAAAGTGACAACTACCTTAAGGCGAAAAGTTTATTTACAGTGAACACTAGACTTTGATCATTGAAAGTCAGCCTCGCTAGTTTAACTCTATAATTACCTGTGTGATGAATATCTTACGTTTATATATTCAACAGATATACAGTAACTGATATAACACGTGTTATACTCACCTACTTAACACAATTACATATAAATATTACATACAAGTTTTGTATAGTAAAACACTTTTGGCGCTAATGTCTTTACTCTTCTTCTTCGCCGCTCATTTTCTTCTTCTTTGCCATTTTTGCCAGTTGACAGACCGCATTACCGCCACCTACTGACTGGAGTGTGGTGTGGAGATTTTAGGGATTTTCTTAAAAATGGCAAATTAAATGGTAGCTTCTAGATTCGTCCAGGAAATGCAAGACATTTTTTGTGAATTACTCCCATCCTAAAACAGTATGTTAATAACCCCATTACAGGGGCAGACTCTGGGACAGTGAGCTGGGCACAGATGCACAAAGGGCCGCCATATTGAATGGCATCAATAACAGAGGATTAGGCCCCCAAAGTCCTACAAAAAAAATTATAAAAAAATAATAAACACTTCCTTTAAATGTGTAATGTTGATTTCTTTGTTGTGAAATCTTAAAAGTTATTGTGTACGCTATTTCTTCAGTTTTCAGGGAGGATTTTGGACCTCTGTCTCTGGATAATAACGCAGAGGCCCCGTGACTCCCAGGGCCCCTGAGCCTGCTCCTTGCCCATCAGTGTGAACCCCTGGGCCCAGTGATGCTATCAGACCTTCCCTTTGTGTGTGGAAACTAATGTGTATAACTCGATTTTGCAGCTTGAACAGACGTGTGTATGCTTTAAGCACCAGCTCACCAGCTCTACTTTTTGACTATCCGAACTGGAGGCTCTCAAGGGCAGCTAAAAAGTCTGAACATATTACTAGTTTTACCGGACGGTCCTCTTCCATACGCACTGCAGCGTAAGACTGATGGACATCAGTTCTGTTGTGAAACTGATATTTTATCGCGCTGCTCCTTTTACGCCACATCTTGGAACATTCTACATGTTGATAGGGAACATCCTTCCACACATATTAGATAGGAACATTATGCAATTACAATTTATTCGGATATATACGGTCACATTTGACGTATAATATGTACATTATGAAATTCATTAGAGGCATTGAATTAGCGAAGTAGCCTGCTTAAATGAAATAAATAGGAATTTGACACCCCCCCCAGGTGTCGAAGTGGTACGACCCTCCGGTCTCCAAGGCAGCCGAGACACAGTGGAATGGGGGCGGAGTCACGTCAGCCGGACTCGGTCCCTGTGACACATAATCAAGAGCGTTAGCAGCAAGGACAACAAGTTTCTCTGGACTTCTTCGGTGAGATAAAACTGTGTTTTGCTATTTAGTGTAACATGCACTTTGAACCTATGTTGTACTTTTCTTTCTCATATGCATGTTTTGTCATTCTGTGAAGAATGTTTTTATTACTGGTTAGCATATTAGCTCTTTCACTGATAAACCAGCACTTCGGCTAGCCTTATTGTTGTTGGTTAGCCGCCTCGCTCGCTAAGTGTCGGTCCGCCGGCATATGGTGCGGAACAAGCGGCTGTTTACTTCAGTGCGTAAAGGTTCTTTGATGGTTTAACCAGTTTTAGCCAAGAGGACGAGTAGCTGGACCTTTGCTGTGTCATACATGGTCAAAACAGTGTACAATGCTATTGTTTTGCTTTTAGTCCGACCTGGCTGTGTCGAAACCGAAGGAAAGCAGCTTCATTCTGTCAGCTGGACTGACTGACGTGTTATTAAGGACAAACCCGTGTGGTGGTGTGTGGTGGTGTGTGATTAAAGCCAAGCAGGCTCTGTCTCCTGGTCATGGCCAAAGATCCACTAGCAGATGCTGGACTATATTTCGATGAACTCAACAAGTTACGAGTACTGGATCCAGAAGTCTCCCAGAAGACCACAGAGCTCAAAGAGGAATGCAAAGACTTTGTTGACAGTAAGTTTATTGAAGTCTACTCAGTTTTCAAAATATTTTAAGTTAAAAAATATTAATAGAGTTGCCCTAATCACACTTTTTCCGATTTCGATACGATACTGATATCGGAGATGTGTGTATCAGCCAATACTCAGTATCGATCCAGTCGGTAACCCACTTTACCACGTATTAGAAGTGTGATGAAGATAACTTCACATGCATAATGTTTGCCATGTCAGTCAGCAGTTTCATGTGTCCACCTGGGTTTTCTGTCTTTTCCCACTTTCTCCACCTCCAAAAAACAGGCCCGTGTGAACTGGCAATGCTAAATTGCCCCTGCGTGTGAATGAATGTAAGAGTGTGTGTGTGTGTGTGGTGTCCCAACAGTGTGTGTGCCTGTCTCATGCCCAGTGTTCCTGAGATAAATATAAAGTGGTTACTGAAGATAAATGAATGGAGATTTTTGGAGTAGATTGTTTATTTACCCATTAACGGTCCACACCATGCATTGACAACATGCTTCACTGTTTTTGATAACAGAAATTGGCCAGTTTCAGAAGATAGTGGGTGGACTTATTGAAATGGTGGATGAACTGGCCAAGGAAGCAGAAAAAGAAAAAATGAAGGTACATATATTTATTTCAAATGCTCAAGCTGACTATGAGCTGTATGAAGTTGACGTGTTGTCGTGTATCATGTGACAGGCGATAGGTGCTAGGAATCTGCTAAAATCAGTTGCGAAACAGCGAGAAGCTCAGCAGCAACAACTACAGGCTCTAATTGCAGAGAAGAGGATGCAGCTGGAAAGGTTTACTCATATGTGCATTGTGGCTTTTCCTTCATTCTGTCACCATGTGTATTAGCCACAAAACTTCCCTCTTTAAGCTCTCTGTTCT
Source organism: Pangasius macronema (assembly GCA_037577455.1). NCBI lineage: Eukaryota > Metazoa > Chordata > Actinopteri > Siluriformes > Pangasiidae > Pangasius > Pangasius macronema. The sequence goes on from CM074958.1 coordinate 9,409,048, forward strand.
ACCTTTTGACAGGTACAGAATTGAATATGAAGCCCTCTCCAAAGTCGAAGCAGAGCAGAATGAGTTCATTGACCAGTTTATGCTGCAGAAATGATGGTCTTTTCTTCAGCTTTTGTCAAGAGGACAGAAAGTATGATGCTGTGCGTCTCTTTGACAATGACTTCACTGTTAAGAAGTGGGATGCTCACTTGGTCATTTGTTTCAATACATGCATTTAACAACCTCAACGTGTGACCCATATCATGACCAGTTCCTGGGGTTACAAATGTAACATATCTGTTCCACAATAAGGCATTAGATAAGTATTTATATAAAACAGCCAATATTTATACTATTTATATAGAATGATTCTGTACATCTTATTTTAATACCTCTTTTGCTACCAGGTAATAAATACAGTATCTGCATGTTACTGTAAATAATTACAAAACCAAGACTTGAGTGTTTTGTTATCTGTACATTTTGTATCCTTTTTGTGATTTGAACATTTTGAATTTAGTGTATCTTTCATTTCTCAAGACCCTCGATTGTTCATGGGACCACAAAAAGAGGTGCATTTTGAAGTTCAGGAAATTTTGTAACCAAACAGTGCATTTATTTACTTTGTTTACATTATTAAAATCCTTACACAATACCTGTTATCACACTAGCGTTTGTTTCGACAAACACTATATATATATATATATATATATATATATATATATATATGTGATGTACATTTGAATAAAACTATTTTGCTCATGCATGTCTACATCCGTTTTATAATTCATACAGCTCTGTGGTGTGGATATCAGTGATAGTCACAGTGATTCATTCCTCAATCATTCTGGCCAAATATAATTTTCAATAATATAATCTTCAAAATAAGTACAAAATAAGAACATTGTAATGTTCCACATAAGGCACAATTAAGAAACAATCATTGTTTTTGACAAAATCAGAAAAACAAGGAATGAAATGAAATCCAAGGATTTTATTTCAGCTTCTTGGTCTTGGACAAAGTCTTGGCACGTGGAGAGGCAGAGTTATACGTGGAGCTGAAGAGCATGGTGAGGAGCAGTATGATGGGAATGAGGAGGTACGGAGCATAAACAGACACCAGTGTCCATCGCTCCCTGGATGTTTGTGGACCTGGCAGAGGTGCCACTGGGAAGTTATGGAGTAAGATGTGGCCAAGGATGGGAATTAAAGTGGTGGCCACGTGCACGGAGTATATGATTGCTGGAGTCCTGATCCATTTGCAGCTGCCTGCAAATAAAGTAGTCTTTAACCTCCTGGACATTATATACAGGTTAGAGAGCATGATATTAAAATATTGCACTGCTAGAAATCAGGTGTGTATAATATCTAGCTGCAGATCAGCTTATTTCATGATTCACTGACCTTTTAAAAAGGCGTATGCTGCAATGGGAAAGAAAGGCAACTGAACAAGTGCTTCACAGAATATGAAAGATTTAAACCACACAGGTGGATCCAGCACCATGGGATCTCTGAATTCGGCTGCATACCAGCGCAGCACGTCTTTAAACTGCAATGCAAAGGATTATTTCTTTACAGACTGAAAAACCTGGACTATAACAGCTCAATGCGTTTTAAACTACAGGCGACGCTTCAGGACAAACTTACTGGTTGAGGATACACTTGTTCTGGCAGTAGTGCTTGTAGATCAATGAAGAGAGTAATAGGAATATGTGACGCAAAATAAAAGAAAAATACAATTTCTAAAACACGAAGAAGCATTGTTTTGTTTGTTTTGGTTTTATAAAGGCTTACAGAAACATAAAACACCGTTCATGATAAACAAAAGAAAACTCCGCAGCTTTATCTGTACCAAGCCTTAAAACTGGGGAAAGCATCATAGCAACGTCGCCTCACGCGCCGGTATTCTCTCCTCCTATTGGCTGTTCACCTCGTTTGATAGGTGAAGAGGCGGGGCTTGGGCCTGACCGTTGGGTGACGTCAGAGATCAAAGTTTTAAAGGGACAAGTTCAGGCAGTGAGATAAGTTATCGCAGTTTGCTCCTTTTCACCCTCAGCTGTAATTTCAAAATAAAGTTTGGCAGGGTGGTTTCACATGTAGTTATTTTTAAATAAACCATACTCAGTCCTCAATTTCACCTGACTTTCCCTTAATAGACGTTTACTGGAGTCACGACCAAGTTTTTGTGTTGATGTCGATTTATGGTGAAGAAAATAAAGCAATGAGGAGAGGAATGTTTGCTACAGAACCATCAAAACCAACTAATTCTTCATGCCATAGACATATTTGTGACTCTGATGTAAGAAGTTAGTAAAGACATAATACATGCATACACTACGTACAACACACTATATTACAATGGTAATATACAGTTATTACACAGCTGCACAGTTTGCATTGCCACTGCACAAGTCCACAATGGCAGTCATTAGAGTATTTCTCACTTTTTTTTTTTTTGCACTTATGGACATCAAGCTCAAATTCTTTAGCCTTAAAGCAAATGTGAAGCATTTACATTTATGGCATTTGGCAGACGCCCTTATTCAGAGCAACATTTATCTCATTTTTATACAACTGAGCAGTTGAGGGTTAAGGGCCTTGCTCAAGGGGCCAGCAGTGGCAGTTTGGTGGTGCTGGGGATTGAACTCATGACCTTCCGGCCAGTAGTCCAATGTCTTAACCACTGAGCTACCCCTGCCCTGCCCTGCCCTGCCCTGCCCGAGGCAGACTGTAACCACTGAGCCTGGTCTGATTACTGTTCACTTGTGGGCTGTTTTAAAGGGGCCCGAGTTCATCTGTTGTTTTCACGTAGGCACCACAAAAATGAGGTCATCGATCTGAGACCACGTTGAATGCTAAAAGTGTCCAAACTGTCGAACTGTGCAGCAAGGCTTCAAACTGCATGGCTGTCCGGTGAGAAATGGATGCGTGACATCCAGCCAAAGTGTTATCAGGCAGGCCCTAACCATGTTAACAATGTAAACTCATTAGTGCAATCAGGTGACTCCTTGTGTAGGCCAGCAGGAAAAAGACACTGATCCTCAATATGCTTCTGGACTCCAACCTGACTATGATGTTGAATATTCAGTCTTCTGCTGTACTCGTAGGTCTTTGGTCTACAACATCCACATAATCCTGAAACACAAGATATGCACATTTGTTATTAACCCGATAATGGTGCAACTGTTAAATGGTATGATTAAAAAAACACCTACCGAATCATTCTCAATTATACTCTCCAAGATTCTGACGAGTTCAGTAAAGGAGGGTCTGGCTGTATAAGGCTCCAACCAGCAGTCCTTCATTATCTGCAGTCTGTATATGAAAATATCAGCTCAGTGTCTATATTCAAATGCAGTGTTTTCTAATGCTTGTCCTGGAGTACCCTTGCATATCACAGTTCAGGTCAGTGCTTCTCAAACTCATACAATACAGGGATAGAGCAAAAAAAATGTGGACCGTCTGGGGTGCCCTGAGAAGTGGTTTGAGAACCAAAAGTTCAGGTTTCTTTTCATGCTCTAACACTACGTTTCTATGGGTTCCAGAGAAAATGTTGCGTGCAAAGGTACTGCCAAGCCAAGACTGCAAAATAATTTCTTACAGACCAAAAAAGTCTTAAACATGTAACACCTGCAACTCCTGACAGAGGTGCTGTTAATGTACATGAATTACAGAAGTGCACCGAGCTTTCTTGTAGCCCAACAGCCAAATAAAGAGTGAATAACGTTGATGCTCACATCTCTGGTCGGCAGCTGTCAGGTCCTACGTTTCTGGTTCCAGCACAAATGTGATACACCACTTGATCTGAGGTCTCCAGATTGGGATAGGGCAGACTGCCTGTAAATAGCACAATAAAAAACATTTTTTTCTACTTTTCTGCTGAGTTTTTAATTGGATTTCAGCAAATGGATGATCTAATCTCTAGGCCTATTATGGGATATTGTGCTGAGCTTACCAAATGTCTGCATTTCCCATAACACAATACCAAAAGCCCACACATCCCCCTTGAAGCTGTAGTAGCTGTTCTGGAAATATTCAGGAGGATACCAGCGCAAGGGCACTCGTTCCTAAGGACAGCAACATTTAAACCACTGGAGGATTTATGTAATATAAGGATTTATGTAATATAATACAATGCCTAACCCTGTGGTGCTTTTTCCTGGTGCTGCGTCTACTTCTCATACGCGTCAAGTCTCTGGCCAGACCAAACTCAGCCACTTTGATTTCCCAGGGGAAACGGCTCACCAGAATATTCCTTAAAGCAAGGTCACAGTGTACCACCTGCAGATTACAAGGAAGAATCTCAGGCATAATATGCGTCCATTAGGTGCGTTTCCACTGAGGTAAAAGAGAACTATACTTTCCAAACATGTTACTGGGTCACGTCCCTGTCTGGACGAGACTGTTATATAAAATGACATTATACAAAGTGACACAAACCCCTGCCATGGATGACATTTCAGCACATGGCTAAAGTACAGAAGTAAGGCAAACTAACAATAAACTTGTTTTTCTTTTTTTTTTTTGCTTTGTTGCACAAATGTGATATTAAAAATAATGTAGTTTTTTTTCATCCTGCTGCACACACAAAGCACAATTTCATGCTGCATGTACACACACTTCTGTAGCTCCTTTTTTTTCCCCATCTAAATAACATAGCTAAAGTCATGCCTTTCTGGTCAAAAAGGTTTTGCAGAAAAATATGCATCTGATGAGAGCAGGTGAGATTAATGATCCTTTACAGAAAGGAAAAGAAGCATACATAACTCCTGCTTTAAATGAATTGAACTGGTCGCCTGTAGCATCCCGGACAATTTTTATGAAAGTTCTTTCTATAATGCATCTTTTCATTCGTTGAAAATGGTGTGAGTGTAATCTCTGGTGTTCCACTGAAACATAGAGATACCATTTTGGAGCGTAAGTGTTCCATGGCCAGAGCGATGTGATAGGAGGCGATAGCGAAGAGGTTCTGGATCTCAGGGTCAGCGCTCAGCTTGTCATGATGCGTCTGCTGTTTCGACGCGTCCCAGGGTATTGAGTGTTTGAGGTACTAGTTGTACTTCCCGAGACGTTTTTGTTGGTCGTTCAAGATGATCCCATTAAAGCAGGTACCAGTTATTTTTTAGTGTCCTTTTAATACCAGACTACTTTCATTATAATCATAAGATAATTAAACAACAACATGGTGTGGATTTTAACTAAAATGTCGAGCTGATCTACACACTGACTGTAGGAGTAGAATGACTTGGTAAACTAAAAACAGATCACGTCTGCTCGAGCTCTTACCCTCAGCAGTGTTCCAGTCCAGCAGCTGAAGCACATTCTTATGATACACCAGCTTCCTCATAATAGACACTTCAGTCTCCATTTGCTTTGAAGTGACTCCTAATAGTGACAGTCACTTAGTTAATGATCGTTCTTGTCCACACAGGAATGTAATAGAATTTATTAAGCTGAGATCCAACAGGCAGAAATGATGATTTTGCTAATATCAATCATTTAGCAGCTATTTGGATAAACAGCATGTGCCCTTCCTCTACCGTAGTAATATAAAATATCAAAAGTCAACAGGTATATCTTTATAACATAATAGCACAATTTACTATCTAAACATTGTAAAGCATGCTTATAATGACGGAACAGAGGAAATCACATCATATGTTTTTTAAAAATAATAAAAAGAATGATTATTTCTTTATTTTCTAGGATTAAAAAAAAAATCAGTTTCTATGTAGATTAGGATATTACACAGGAATTTAAATATATTGATAATTGTTGGATATTCAATGGGGACCGAAAGTCTAAGACTAGTGAAAATGCTTCTACTTTGCATTCTTTTCTAATTTAATACAAAATTTTTCATTACAAATTATATTATCAGCCTTAACTGGAGTTAGAAGTAGAAGTTTTGGAAATATTTGCATGAATTTCAGAATTTCTGAGTGTTTAGTAAGTCTCCCTTTTGCTTTAACGACAGTGTGCACTCGAGCTGGCATGGACTCCATACGGTTGTGAAAAAATCTGATGATCCATTTCAGATCAAATCCATCAGAGTGTCGCCTGAACACAAGCTTCAGTGGAAGAGATTAGTCATGAGGAAAATCTGACCTTTTGTATAAATGAGTTAACATAGTCAATGTAATAAATTTGCTTAAATTTAAACAGTGCCCTAAAAATAGTCAAAATATTGAACATTTCTGTTTTTTCCTCCCAGATTTTTGCAGATTGGATGCAGCTTTTATACTATAATTTTACAACAGTGTTGTAATAATGTTTTCTCCAATAAACAATAAAATAAAATAAACAATAAAAATAAAAAAAAAGCCAAACTGTTCTGTAAAAGCCTCTAGAGAGTTCTCACAATAAAAAAAATCTAATGTAATCCAAAGGCTAGATTTCTGATATTATTTAAAAAAGTAATTATATTCACTTGCGATGTAAGCTCATGCTTGGCAGTATAAATTCATAAATTCAGAGCCAGAGCAAAGAGTCTTCCAAAACCGTCTCATGATGGAAGGAAACGTTAAAACGTCCAATGTTCGCTCACTGGAAACGTCCAAGGGGCGTACATCTTTGCTTTGTAGAAGGCTCCTTCCCTCCCAGCTTTGATCAGCTGTACCAGGTTCAGGTCTGTCCTCATAACCCGTGGATTCTGAAGACACGACATTGTAGAGATGTCACAGTTTGCTCTTTACTCTCTTTCTAAAACAAGTTAATATCTGTTTTCTCTCATCAACCTGGTAGTGTTTATGTATGATTAAAAAAAAAGAGAAAAGATACAGCTAATTATGAATGGATTGATTTGTGATGCTCTGAACCTGATGTGATGGTCTCCACGGTAACCGAACACTCTGTCTGTTTTTCTGTCCATTTAGGCGTGTTTCTGCAGAATTGTCTAACGGCGCAATCACCAACACCGATTGAGGAGAGGTGGGAGAGAGAGGAGGGGAGTCCTGGGAAGGAAGGGTCACAGACTTCCCTTGTCCACGCTGCTGTGTGGTCTTATTCTGTGCTCGATATCTGCAATATAAGGAATAAAGACTCTTCAAAAATCTAATCAAAAATTAAATGGGGTGAGTTAGAAAAATATCTGACTATTAGATCTGAATTGATCAAATAATTTTAATTGGTAAAAGTGTTTTCTGTCTAAGTAAAGATATTCATTCATTTTACTTTTTGAACCACAGGATGCCAAACAGAAGCGTGGTGAGAATGGTGACAACACAGATGCCAATGAGAATATAGTGTATGATGTCCAGACTAGCAGCATCTGTAACAACAAGCAGAATGCAAGAGGTTACATGATGAAGTGTGACAGGAAATCTAACTAGGCCACATACTGACACACAGTTTCATCAACAGACTTCAGTAGACTGCTAACTCACGTTCATGAGGAGTATACCGATATAGCGTAACAAATGTAGTTGGAACATTTCTCTGTTTCTTGCAGTTTTCACTCATAGTTTTTTTTTTTAGAAATAAATAGACAGCAATATAGATTTAACATAGATATAGATATAAATAGAACATGTATTTGTTTATGCTCATGTATTCATTACATGGCGGTGCAGTGAGCAGCGTTGCTGCCGCACAGCTCCAGGGTCCTGGTTCAATCCTGAGCTCTAGTTACCGTCTGTGTGGGTTTCCTCTAGGTTCTCTGGTTTCCTCCCGCCTCCCAAAAGCATAGAGGTAGCGGAATTAGATACGCTAGATTGGCCCTAGGTGTGAAGAAGTGTGTGAATGTTTGTGTATATTGATGGACTAGCGTCATATACGGGGTTCCCAGGATAGGCTCCAGATCCACTGCAACCCTGATCAAGATAAAGTTGAATGAGCGCTATCAGATTTGTGTAAAGTCCGTCAGTCTCACTGATGTCCACTGGCATTTTTATGAGCTGTCTCACATAAAGTCTGTATCATACAAAAGCAACCAATTAGCCATGAAACTGGCCAAGTATTAAAGTTTATTTCATATAATAATGCTCAAGAAGCCCTCTGACTCGAATGTGACTGGTCAGAGATGTTGATTCGTTTTATAGAGCAGCACAGCTCTGTTTCTGTGCCAGTTAGGAAGAGAATGACTGCTATAATGTAAGTTACTTCACAATTGACACCTTATTTTCTTTATTTTGTGACAATGTCCTTTTATTAGTTGAATTCTTATCCGTAGTGTGGGCACTGTCCCTGACTATCTTCGGATAACAGCATGTCCCGGTGTTCTGTGTGTTTACTTATCTCATAGTTGCACATCTTTCATGCTTTCATTTGGCAGCATCGTGGTGATTTCTGCTCATTTTTTGTTTCATAATTAAGGATGAAAGTTATTGAAGCATGTGATTCCATAACCTGTGCTTACTATAAACATATTACATATTTATAATTAAGTCATTTTAAAGATTATAACACATACAGTACTGTGCAAGAGTCTTAGGAACCCTATATTTTTCGTACAAATTTTGTTATAGATGTTTATTTTAGGATTTCTGCATTGCTGAGTCAGTACGAAAAGATTTTATATTTCCAAACATTACTTTTCCAACAAAAAATTAAATACAAAAAAAAAAATTAAATAGTTACAGGAAAAAAATAATTTAAAAGTTTGTTTTAAAAAAAGTTAAAAGTTTGTATTTCGGTAAAGAAAGCAAAATATTACCCAACACACCACTTTTTAGATAGAAAAAAAACAGAATGAAGGATGCTGGGATTTGCACGCAAGCAAAAAAAGAAAGAGAAAGAAGCGACAGTCAAGAACTGTGGCAGATTCTCCAAGATGCTCGGTGAAATGTAGCAGCTAATTTCCTTATAAAACTGCACAAAATGTACTTGAGACTACTTTTTTTTTTTACATGCGAAGGGTTGTCATACAAAATTTTGACTTTGTTTTTTTTATGTAGAAATGTTGATTGATTTGATTATTTTTGAAGGAATCTTTACAGCATTTCTTTGCCTGTGCCTAAGACTTTTGCACAGTCCTGTATAAGCTGCAGTTGACGGAGCTGCCGCAGGGTCGGTGGAGTTAGTGAACAGAATCCCAGGCTTTATTTCAGTCAATCGGCCAGAAATAAAACATTACACTCTTTATGGCTGTCCCTGCCTGTGTCTGTTCAGCTTTCATCTTGAACATGCGTCAGAATTTCATCCTGTCAGAACAACAGCTTGTAAGCTGTAATAAGCGGAGTGTAAACTGTTACACACTTACTTGTCTGGTGACTGGACGAGTTTGTTGAATTCTCAGAGCAGGACATATTGTTTCCCCTAAGTGGATAAGTATGGCAGCTCCATGCATTTCTTGTGAAAACCTGACTAACAGTCAGCAGCACTAAAATAGAAAAAGAACTTGGCATCTGAGTCACAGCACAGTACGTTTCTCATTTAGAAATTCCACACAAACAAGTCATGAAGTAACTCGAAAGGAAGGTGTGGAATAAAAACTCCTAAAGCTCAGAACAAGGGAATTGAAATAAAATAAAGACTGTAGCTTGAAAACCTGAGGAATGTGAAACTGTATAGTCTTTATGCAGTAGAGGAGAGATGAAGAATGGGTAGAATGAAGTAATAAGTCGATGATTTAATCTTTTACAAATAAACTACTAACATTTTGAGCAAGTCTGCTGAATCTAACGTTGAAATTTAAGAAACACAAAAATGGCTTTCTGCAGAAGAAAAATGCAGCCAATATATAAAAGTGTGGCTTTATTTTAAAGTAACAAAAGTTTTACTGTATGCAACATTAAAATATGTTTCTCATTTATTGTATAAATATGTTTAAGTTTTAAGTTTCTAAAGCAATGTAACGTTTGTGTGCTAAAGAGTTAGTAAAAGACACTGAAATATAGAAGAAGTAAACTAAGCCAACCAAAGTGTGACTTTGTTAAAAGTTAAGTTAAGTTAAGTATTCAATTCAATTCAGCAAGCTTTATTGGCATGAGTATATACATATACAGTATTGCCAAAGCATTACAGGAACTTGAACAGCTATTAACTCACTAACTCGCTCTCCTTCATTTCTCCTAATAGAATGGGCAGTTTGTCGGTGTTAGGCAGAAGGGAGAATTGGGGGTGTGTGATTAGAAATTTTGTGAAATATATTTCACTTAAGTTTCTGAAGTGGTTACTCTGTTAGAAATGCAGCTCTGTCTCCACTGTATTGCAGTTGCACTGTGTGCACACACTCCGCTCTGTAGGGAGCCATGATCTCTTATAGCGGCCCGTCTCGATGGCCAGTGTGTGTGCGCTGAATCTGTACTTCGTGAGCGCGGTTCTGTGCTCAGTCACTCTGCTCAGGTGGTCAGCTACAGTGTGCTGTCGATTTAGGGCCAGCATTGCACGGCATTTTACAAATTTTCAAGCAAACAAGGATGTTCCTTAACTGATTACTGGCAGTGTGATTTAACGGACACTTCCTATTCTCTTAAAGGTTCTTTTACCTCTGCAAATCAGTGTATTTTAATCAGAAAAAAATATAAACATCAGACGAGGATGTCCTGATTTTCTACTATTAACACAAAGAGGCATAATTTTACCTGCTAGCAATTAAATGAACAAACAATTTTTGTCAGGTTTCACTTCTAAGTTTTGGCGCTCCAGGGTTCAGTTTTTTAGTGTGTACCAAAATATAGCTGTAGTGTTCACAATCTCTAAAAACAAACTTAATTAAAGAAGACCGTCATTTGGTCCACACCAAAAAACATCAATATAAAAGCAGCCTTAAGCTACACCAGGACAGTGGCAGAAGACAAAAGAAAAAGAAGTTGTTTCTAAAGTTTATGATTATGGAGTGAATAAAATGTCAAATCGAATGAACACCTACGTTACCATGTGGATGAAACAAAAATAGGGAGAGTTTATTTTCTTCTGAACTGAAGAAAAAAAATAACTTCAAATCAATGTCGGCTGGTCCTGACAATTTTAAGTTCCTTCTAGAAATTGTTTGCCGTATAAATTAGAAATTGTTGGTTGTTTAACTGTTTGTATGTTTTCCACACAACCACCATAACCTTTTCTTTCCAAAAATGCACAAGGATAAAGAAAATAACTTATTCCGATTTTATTTTCACAAAGCTAAAAACACTACAAGTGACCTCAATTTACTAAAAAAAAATAGACAAAACCTAAAACTTTCAGCTTCCTTTTTCGACACCGATGAATGTAGAGCCAAAAAAGAGAAAGACCTTTTTAAAAGAGACAAAAGGGACCAACTTACCTTCATTTCAAACCTCCAGTGTCACTACTGCGTGCCCCACGTGCGCTGGAGTCCACTCGACCTTGTGGCGTGTTGCTACAATGAGAGCGCGCAGAAAGCACCTTCAGCCAGGTGCTCTTCAGAGCCGCTGATGTGGGAGAGGTGAAGAACTAGTGCACAATGCAGTCTGAGCACGTAGTTATGAATATGAAGGAAGGAAGGAAGGAAGGAGGGAGGACGGAACGTGTCTAGTTGACAAAATAAAATCGATTTCAAACCTACAGCTGAATTTAGCTATTAATATACACAGCATGCTGTGGTTGTATGGCTTGCTTTGGCTTGATTTCTGGGAAGATGAGCAGCATGCAGAGCATGACCAATGTTGTGGTTTCCTCTTATTGCTTACAACCTCTGCTGCTCTCTGCAAACCCAGTAGAAACATGCAAACAAAAAAAAAAGAAGCACCCAACAGTTTGCACACAATTAAAAAAAAACAAAAAAACACCAACAAAAAAAACCACACACACAATAGCTCTTCAATTGCATTGGCTGAATTTAATCGCTTGCTCAAATAATTGTTACAGATCAACGGTATCACTCCATATACAACTACATTTTTACAGTTCATTTTCAAATACATCTTTTTTTTATAGGCATATTTACAAAACGTCTGTACATCTGATGTCAGTGCAATGTCATTGTACTCTTTAAACACTGTACAAAATAAAGCTGATCAAATTAATACATCTCTGATGATTAACAAAATCGAGATATCAGTAGTCGATTGCACCGCTTGCCAATCAATCACGTCTCTCGGAGTATTAATAAATTATCCCTGTATCAAAAAAACAAAAATCTTTAAAAGTGATGCGTGTGTTTTGCGGCCTCAAAAGAATAATAAGCTATGAGAGGAAGATTCCAGTTCAACTAAAATGAGCAAGCCACTCAACTCCATGTGAGTGTAGGTCTGAAATTGAGAGAGAAGATTTATAGTTTTAATCAGATCAGATATTTTCCTTGATAGCTGTTACTGCAGAAACGTGACTTGCAGTTTGAAGTGAGCTCAAACATTGCTTAAACTTTGAATTCTGAGTGACACCATATGACCAGTAAATAACAATTTCCCATTTCTGACGACCTTTCCTTGCTGGCAAAAGTACATAAATATCCACAATGAGGAAAAAGTAGAAAGTAGAGCAGCAAACGGTACAGAACAACGTGTAGCTCTTTCCCCCATGAAGGATCCAATGCTTTACTGACGAGAGCTCTGTTCAACTGTTTCGAAGCCATGGAAGGAAAAGCAATTACTCACTGTATCATCCATTCACAGTGTTAAAATGGCTCTCTAATGAAGAGTTGCTACTATCCTGGCATTAAGACACACGACTTTAAGCAGGTCACATGGACGCCACTTATTTTTAGCACAGGGCAATCATGAGGTTGAGGCGTTCTTTCAGAGGAGCCACAAAAGGTGTGCTTTCTACGCAACAACATACCACGTGTTAAAGACTTTGGCTTGGTAATAGGAACCTCTCCAGTGAGAGTACACTGATCGGATATGCACGCGTTTGGCTACCATTGACTCTACCACTAACAAAGATCTGTTTTAATGAGACAGAACAAATAAAGTCACAACAGAAAGAACGTTCAAGAGCCTGCAATGGAGTCACGAGATGCTCATGATGGAGGGAAAGCATTATGAGGAGCAGACTGTTGTCTGCCCACAGACAAGCCCATGTTCGGATAAAGATTCATGGTATTAAAATAAATATCTCAGAAAAAATAAAATGTTATTAACTTAAAACTTGCCTAAGACATATACTGGCTTTTTTGAAAGACACTGGCACAATACCCGAAAACAAACTTAAGCTTAAAATATAAATCAAAATCTAGCCACGGCATATCAACGTGTTTTGGGGTGTTGCTCACTGGAATGCAGTTTTGGCAGGCTTTTTTTTTTCCACCAGATTCACAGGCACAGCTGAGTGAGCCGTGTAAAGTGTAATACTGTCTTACAGTCTTTCCGTTAACAAGCCGATAAACTGCAAAAAAGTGAGGTAGTGTTTAATGTCTGCTGAGGAACAAAACGGTTACGTCTTTTAAGACTTGCATTACAGAACTGAACATTGCACTTTACCCTTATCTTTGGAGAGGTCATCTTTAGCACCTATTTCAACCCTGGCTAAATTACACAAACCGGTTTTTTTTTTTTTTTTAAAAAGAAGAGCTCTGCTGATGATTCTATCATATAAATATAAAAATACAAAACACAAGTTTATGGAAGATGAGAGCACTCCTTCTCCTTAAGAAAACCTCATGGAAAGATAAATACATAAATATCGTTTCCCATAGGTACGAGATGCTGCAGATTTGGACCGTGTCCTGTTAATCACAATAATGTCAAAGAAATTTCAAAAAAAAAAAAAAAAACCAGGTCCTGGGTAAAACAAGTCAACCGTTATAAGTGTTCGAGTGTTAAGGAAGAATAAAATTTATTTATTTTCTCTCAAACTCTTTGAGCCATTTGATGGCTAAAACACCAGTAAGTGTTTCTGATACAGGGGGCAGCAGCAGAGGTTGAGATTCCTCAGTCTCCAGCTGATCTTTGTGCTTCGGTAACTGCAGCTCCTCGGTTTCAGCCGTGCAGCTTCACTTGGCCACACTGTCATTGCACATGGGGGGCAGGATACTGACGAAGTCGGGCGTTAAGGGCATGGGATCACTGAAGCACACAGTACTTCTTGTAGTCTGACTCAAAGTCTTCGTCCATGCTCGTAGTGTCTGCCATTTTTTTGCCATCAGTCATGGGCAGAAACTGAGAGTAGTCCACAGGAACGACAAGCATTTTCTCTTACATGCGACTTAGGCACAGCTAGAGAAGACTCACTTGGAGGACCTTTACTCTGTGAGGCAGCAAAGGCAAGGCAAGCTATTTAACAGGTACATAACATTTAAATACTTAATCATACAAAAGACCGTTAGAGATTGATTTGTCATTTGTCCAATAGTCATATTATGTTCAAGAACATTTTCACCCATGGTTTGTACTCTCCATCCCGATCTTGCCTTAATCTGTGACACAATATAAAGTATTTGGTCCACTATTGTGTATATGCGGGCTACACTTTTCAATCTTCAGCACCACAGTAATCATAGCACAGGCATGGATACAGGCACCAAGTAAACCCGCTCATCAGGACCCTGTGTGGACGCTGTGGAAGCTAGATTTTCCATTATCATTAGATTACTATTAAACAGCTAACTAGAATTAGAAATCTAGCAGTGTTTTTTTTTTTTTTTTTTTTTTTTTTAAAAAAACCATATTCAAAAAGTAGCTTTTTCCAATTTGGTTTAAATCAAATTAGCTTTGTTCCATTAGACAATAATGTTCTGTTGTTCAGAGATGTGACAAAACCACAAAACTGATCTTTTTCTGCTCACTGATCCAATGTAGCCTCAGAAGCTAGAGTATAATGAAACCAAAAAAAAAAATTTTTTACGAACCCCGAGGGTAAGTATTAGGAGTACGTAGTTATAGTGTCGTATTAAAAGTCAGTCCTAAGACTGAGCAAAAAAAGATTATTTCAAGAGCTATGTCAACAGCCATGGTGGGCCAACATGAGCCACCAGATCTGCTTCTGTGTGCCTTGGCATAGATTCTACAAGACTCTGGAACTGGACTGGAGGGACGAACACCATCCTTACAAAATATATTTCTTCAATTGGTGTTTTGATGATGGTCAAGCAGGATGGTCCAAAATCTCCCACAGGCGTTCAACTTCAGACGTGGTGAATACCAAAGCCATTTCAGATCAACATTTCAGTCAATAGCTGTGCAAAAGCACTGCATGCTCTGGCATCTGTTCAAATTCTGTAAGCTTGGAACTACCACAGTGCAGCAGTTAAAAGTTCATTAATCAAATGAGATTTACGTACTCAAAGCGTCAGTGTATGTCTGTAATAATCTGACAGTCTAAACCAGTGGATTATAGCACAGAAATAATTGCTGCACATGAAAGCAGTGTCTGTTATAAGATGAAAAGTGGTTGTGAACTGCCAGGCAAACACTTCTTGTGCAAAATGGTCTTAATCTGCAAACCAGTGGTATATGATTTGTGTACACTGTAGTTTAATACTTTATTACTTCAACCTAATTTGGAATGACGTTTACATAATAGAGGGAAATTGGACACTCGAAGTTTGGACGGACGGACGGTGCCCCCATCTGCGTGAGAGTAAAATCTACCCACTCCCAAGGCTTTATTAGTCCTAATACACATTACTAACTTCACACCATGTCAGTGTGTCTCTCTGCACCAAACTATTGCCAGATGTGCCTTTCTTCTTCATATTTATTATGTGGACGTAGGACATGACTATCAGAATAGTGACTTCAGTACTCCAGTAAAATGATTCCTCAAACGGTTACCCAGATAAAGGTGATCAGTCAGAATAATGACTTCCCTAAAAGCGAGCAAATGAACCCAACCCATGCCAACAAAACGCCCTCTTCATCATAACAGAGCCACCATTTTTCCTTTCACTTGTTACTTGTTGCTCATCTGTATGTTTTTAATATTAACCAACAATCATCCAGCCCTTTATACTCATCACACAACAACCTCTGCACACACACCCCTTAACATCTTTAAAAAAAAAAAAATCTTTCAAGGGAATGAATGGAGAGTATTACAAATCAATGAGGGATATAACCTTCAATAAAAATAGTTGCAAGCACAGAAGGACATTTTACCTTGCAGCTGCTGTCGTTGTAACAGTACCATTTATCATTGGGGTTTTTAGCGTAGGTCACATAGTGGCCCCCTCCCATGATTCCTGAATGGCACTACAAAAGAAAAAAAAAAGAAAAAGCACGTTTGAGTGGGCTTCTTCATAATACTGTGATGGAACATACATTTTATAATTAAACATTTTCAAAACATGGTAGCTGTGGAGGTGTTCAAGTCTCTGATTAACAATAATTATCAACCTACCTTCAAACAAGTAACACACACACACACACACACACACACACACACACACACACACACACACACACCAGAAGCACCAAATTCAGTTCTGAATGTTGTGAGTAGACAGAGAATACCTACCGAGATTGCATATAAATTGTATATTGGCTCAAGACAGACTTCGTCTCTTTGGTGAGACGTGCTGTCTAGCTCTGTGCTGGTGTCTGAGTGCCCGTTGATTTGGCTGTTGTCCTGGCTCAGCCCGTTCACCATGATGACATCACAGTCAGTAGTGGAGGGAACCAATGTCCAGGAAGAGTTGTGCGTGTTGGGCTCAGGAGTAGCTCCTGCCACCTGAGGCTCCGCCTCTGTTACCATGCTGGGCTCAGGCTCTGGGCTGCTCTCCTTACAGCCACTGCTGCTGCTGCTGCTGTCCAGATTCTCTTTGCTGTTGGAGAGTCGGTGTCTACTGCCGAGCTGAGGCAGACGCAGACGTCCCTGTCTCCGACCTGTGCTCTTAGGGCTGTTATTGGGGCTGTTGCTTCTGCTTATTGGGCTGCCTACCCTCCTAACTGAACTTGGGGTGCCTAGATGGAACAGAAGCATTTTACATTTCACCATGACATGTCCAAGGAAATATATTTTTATTCAAACAATTTTTAAACCATTAAGTCAAATAAAATTGCAGAACACGGAATACATTAAAATCTGTTTTGTAGCCTCTGACACAGGCAGAGAAGACACTATAGAGACAGACCTCTGCCACATATGGGAGTGCTGACTGCAGTACTGGTGGAGACGGAAGAATCTCCGTTGTCCAGTTTCTGGAGCTGCTCCACCGGACACTCGCTCTGGCTCTGCAGGCTCCATGTGCTCTGAGCTTCACGTGGCGCCAAAAATGCACTGGGGTTGAAGTTCTCACGTGGGAACTTCACTATCTTCTGGGACTTAATCCAGCGGCCATTCACAAACTGGAAGCGTTTCAGATGAACAATCTGAAAAAAAGGAAAAAAAAACTGAAGTTATATCCCTCGATGACCAGGCCAAGTGTAGA
>CM074958.1:9426332-9442946 GCA_037577455.1 Pangasius macronema
ATATATATATATATATATATATATATATATATATATATATATATATATATATATATATATATATATAAAAAACACACATACCAGTATGGGAGGCAGCCTCCAGAGGTCCAACTTCTTGGTGGCCAGACGATGGGTTTTGCACTTGGAGCAATAGTAGAGCTCATCCTCACCCAGCTCCTCTTCACTGGTGAAGGCCCTCAGACAGCTGTCCAGACTGATGGGCTCAGCCTGGGCACGCCGACTCAGTTCCACACTAGTGTGCTCCTCCACTATCTGCACAAAAACACACACAAACCCACACGAACCCACTTCATCACTACTGTAAACAGAATTTAAAGTTAAGCAGTAACTGGCAGGTCCTTGGGAGAAATTGTGTATTACTATACAATGGTGCTTTTTAACATCTTTTTAGTCTGAAAACGTTTGAATGGGCAGTATGGTGTGGGTGTAACATTCAAAATCTATTAAACTACACCTAATTTGGTAATTAATTTATTATATAAGAATTAAAATAGAAATATTTGCCACCTAGTGAATTTCCACATTATTTAAGTTTTTTCTTCTATTAATAAAACAAACATCCCATCATGATAGACTTCTGAAATCCTCAAGGTGTTAAGTGTCTATATGTGAAGGAAAAAAGATTCTATTGTATCCTAAGGAAGCGTTGCTTACCCCTCTGTAAAAACCGACTGAAACCATTTTCACTGACATGTATGGTAAATGTGGGACACATATCTTCATTGGTTTAAGCCTTCAGTTTTATACTCAGTGACAGGTCTAAAGCATTATTTTTGTAGCATACTTCATGGCATGAATAAATCAAATTTCAATAATAGGACAACATATTTTAACAACATATATTAATCAACAACATATTCTAATAATGTATGAACACAGTAGACTAAGTAAAAAATGACTACACCTAAATGTTGGGATTAGTAACATTCTATAATTAATTTCTACTTTCTATTTAAACTGTCCCGGTTTACATGAAATTCACCTTATACAAAGTGGAGAGAAAAAAAAACCAAAACAACAACAACAAAAAAAACAGCATTGACTATAGTGCATGACAACCGGAAGAAGGCAGCTGGAGATGCTCTTTAAGCAAAACTATAATATACCTGTATCCTTTATAAGAACAGAACCCATTCTCTTCTCACACCAGCATGCATGTGTGATGTGTGTCAAACTGATAATGGTGATGGAGCGCCACAGATCCTAAATTTAGTTTTGTCACTAAACTGACTCTAGGACACAGATAGTAGTGACCTACATACTTTTTTTGGCATACGCTATCTCCCTGATTGTTGCACTCAATAATCCACATAAATTATAACAAGGACATCCTGATCTTACATTCAAAAGCCACTTGAAATTTTAACAAAAGTTAAATTATTGTGTAAACAAAAAAGGTTAATAATATACACACAATAATATACATCTGTTCATACATGTGATCCTGGCAACTAATGTTAAGAGAGATGGCAACAGTAAAGAATATTTTTTATACGATGAAAACCACTCGTTTGTTGTGTGTAGCAGGATTGCACCTTGCACTTGTTTGTTGTGTGTAGCACCATATCTGGGCCTTCCTCAATCTGATGCCACAAAGCTGTAAGCACACAACTGTCTAGAATGTCTCTGTATGCTGTAGGATTAAGATTTGCTTTCGCTGAGACTCCATGATAAAGCCCATGGTTTTGGAATGGGCACATATGGGCGTGATGGTCAGGTGTCCACATACTTTGGGCCATATAGTATATCTAGTCTCAGTTACAGCCACTGGGTTGTAGCAGATATTTAATTACACTGCAAATGTAAATTTAATTACATTGCAAATTAAAAACATTGCATCCAATGTTCTAAATCTGTTCTTAATTTCTGTGGTTATCTGATTATTCATATTCACACAGGAAAACTGTGCCTCTGACAAAAGCTTTTTCAGCTCTAGTGTGGGACAGAACCAAATTTCAAATCTCTCTAAAAGCATTAGCTCTAAAAATACTCCAGAAGCACTAACTAGTTTCCATTACACAACACTTCACTCCTACAGCACTAACTTTGCACTGGACATAGAAATGTTTTAACAGGGACTAGACAATTTAAGTGTCCAAAACTCAGAATACTTTCCATAATGATGTATAGCTTCCATGTTATTACATATGTAGTACTGGCACTCACCCTCTCTTGGGAAGTTTGATAACGGAGGTGCAGGGCCGTGGGATCCCAGTCCACAGCAATGTAAGCATTTCCTAGGGATGCTCTGTCCTCATTACACTCTACTGTACAACCTCTGCAGAACCTGCCAAAGACATGACCACTCTCATCACTCAATGGAGCCTTCTAACACACAGACACGCAACAACACAGAGACAGGATACATGGCTCACCTGTACCACGGGCACCAGGCGCAAGAATTGCCATCCTTTTTTACTGCCCGCAAGGTGAAAGGGTACTGGTAGCCCAGGCTGTCATCGCTGCCGCATAGCAGGATCCACACCATTAGAACAAAATGTCAAAAGAAACAAAACAGTGTGTATGTCTTTAGACTTCAGAAATATGCTATGTGACTGTACAACTTTAAACTTAAAACAGAATGTTTTTAGAGATGTGAAACTCAGTTCCCAGCAGCTTTTGTGACGATTCCCCAAAACAAAATTACAATTCACAATAAATCATATGATCCATTTCTGTCCAAGGTTGACAAGCTGCAAGCAATGCCTGCTCTATCACATCACAAAGCCTGGCATGCCATCCATAATCTTGGACACACATGTTAAGCACGTTCCTCCTTATACTTGTGAACTAAGTTACTGTTAGACCATTTGACTTTATCCAGAATTAATACTGTGTGTAATGTAATTATGTACTATCACATATAATTAGAAAAGAATGCACTCACCAGTCTTGGGCATGGTTGCTGGCCTCCTGAGGAGGCAGGGGGCTGGCTAGGCGAGACACCTGAATCCATATTGCATCATATAGATCCTTCTTACTGGTGTGCACTGTGCAGGGCACAATGAGAGGCATGCCAAACAAACTGGGCCGGTTCTTCTGAGATGAGAGGAAGTATAGCTCTGTCCGCATCTAAAGGAGACAGTATGACAGCATCAGTACTACGGCAAGATAAAGATCCTTCACAGTGTTAGTGGTGAACTGGAGTCTGCACCAGTTACCATCTTTCTGTGCATGGCAATGATGTAGCCAGTGAAAGGGCTGTCCTGGACCGGGGTGGCATGGCCGTTGGGGATGCCGTTGGCAAGATTCTTTTCTGAGTCAGAGGGCACCACCGTGCTTGGCATGCCGTTGGCCATGCTCCTGTCAGATCCACTTCGAATGGGGGTGCCAGCTGTGCCATTCGGAATGGGGACAGGTTTCTCAATATGGCTGTTCAGAGCGATGCCATTGACTAGTGTACTGCCTGGGGAGAAGACATTTTGAAAAGAAAGAATGAGACAAAAAGGAGCTGGTGTGGATTAAACAAAAAAACAAATAATGGTTTAGATAAAGAGGATTGTCTCTCTCACCTACTGGTGCTGGAGAAGTGATAGAGGTGGGAGAACCAGGCACAGGAATCTCAAACGCACACAAGAAGCCATTTACAGACAGACGCACTTTCTGGTTGTCTTGAGGAAAGTTCTAGAGACACGGAAATATTTGTCAGTAGGACTTGAATAATAAAAAAAATGAAATAAAGTCACTGACTAGTATGAGTCAATAATGATAATTAAGTAATAATTAATAAGTAAGCAATAAAACATGATGGGGTGCACTGGAAAAGAATCAGCACCAGAGTGGTGTGATGTGGCCTGACGTAAAGCAGCGTTACTGCCACCACCTTGAGCTTGATTATTTCCCAGTGTGTTTTATTTCTCTTATACCAAAGCAATTTGCCAACGGTTACAATTTTTTGTTTATTAATGAAGCGCACATCATGTTTAACATTCATAGTCACAATTAATGTTGTGGAATGTCCAGGAGTCAAGTTAGTTCCTGTTATTTCTCTCTTTAAGTTAATAAGACAAGAAATGCAGCTTGTCATGTAACCTCTGGTGTGTGACCTCTGTCCTGAGGTCTCTCCTGTGGTGGAAAACTTACCGTTACAAAGCACCCAAGACTGCTTCCATAAATGAGAATAAACGTGTCCTTGCAGAAAGCTTCAGCAAGTCAATGATTGTATGTTTTTCATAAATTGTTAAATTTAAGAAAAACTTAAGAAAGTGTTAAATAAGTGTTAAATAACATTTTCATAAATCTGTTTAGTACTAGCATGTCCCCCATATAGGTCCCTGTGAATGAGCTCTTACTAGCATATTAGAATGATCACGTTAATATAAAGCTGCAACTTGAATTACAGCCTGGACTACTGCCAGACACCTGACTGATCACGATACAATGTTTAATGTCATGCACAGTCCCTAGTGCATTCAGCTCACCTTGATGTTGGAGGAATGGACCTCAGCCAGGAGGATCTGCTCTGGCTTTAGGCTGCACAGTTCACTCAGCTGCTTCTTTAGGCCTGTATACTTTTCGTCCATGTTCAAACGGAGACCATAGCGCACCGGGGTGGAACCGTCCAGTTTAATGACTGTAAAACACACAGGTGCATGAGTGAGCTTCATGGAGACCAGATGATTTTAGATAACCATGTTTCATCTGCTGCACCTCACCTGTGATCTCTAAGTGCATGGAGCTGTCCATTGGAAGGGGCAGGGACAGGAAGTTAAAGGGGTCAAAGCGAGCACTGATGTGGCCGCACGTTTTGCACTTGACTTGGGACT
Organism: Pangasius macronema; assembly: GCA_037577455.1. NCBI lineage: Eukaryota > Metazoa > Chordata > Actinopteri > Siluriformes > Pangasiidae > Pangasius > Pangasius macronema. The sequence continues at coordinate 9,431,120 of CM074958.1, forward strand.
TGAGCTGGCCATGGAACAGGTCCACCACAATTGAACGGTTTCTTCTCAAGTGGTTGTCCCAGGCCTACAAACACACACACACACACACACACACACACACACACACACACACTTACTTAATGCTGTACTACATGGTACAACACTTCCTACAGGCCTCTTGCTGTCTTTTCATTAGCGCTGTCTTTTCATTAGTGCTACATCAATATGTCACATCACTATTAAAGCTAATCTACCCCTTAAGGAGGTTGTAGCTGAAGTAGTGATTTTCACTGATTTCCCCTCAGTCATGCAGTCTTTCTGACTGAGAGCTCTGCAAATGGATACAGGAGACCGTGGAAATGAGCAACAGCCTGACACTGACCTCGGTGGCCACTTCTGCATCTGGCCGTCCATCGCTGTCCTTCAGCTCCACATAGGGCTTCTCATGGACTCGATTCAGGTCCTCATGAAGCCCATCCAACAAGAACGCCAGCAGCTCTTGAGAGTCCTGCTGCTGGAAGCCATTGAATCTCGGTGCATACTTTGCTATCGTCCACTACGTGAAATATGACAGGAACTTTAGTATGGGTACTTTGAAAGTAAGTAAGAAGAATTTCTCAGGCAATGATAAATCAGTAGGTACAGAAGTGCCCACCCTGAGCTTTAGCGGTGCAACATTTTTTTGTGTTCCACTCCAAAGTTCCTGCACTAAATCTCCATAGCATTTGGCCATATGGCCTCGCATTCCTATGGGGTTGGTTCTGTCAAGATAAGAGTAGCAAATGAAAGTCAGCCATTTACCGTGCTCCACTAAAGAAAAGCTCCGTCAAACATTACACTGTTTACACTAGACTTTAGTCCCTCACCTGTTCAGCTCATAGAGGTGTCTCCCTGAGATGAAGTATTCAGTGAGAGGTTTGGTGTTGCTCACACACTGAATACTAGAATTCATGAAGCATGTGTTCCCCAGGTTACTCAGACCTGTAGCACCTTTCTCTGTAGGAACTTCAGGGAAAAAAAAAAAAATCACAAGACATTTTACTTTCAAAATTCAAGGAGGAGGAAGAGAGGAGATAGGTCATTCCAGTTATGCTTCTTTCTACTTTAATGATTCATGTCACATTTTGTTTTATTTGCAAGAGATCAATATTAAATATCCCAGCAGATACAGAACCTCTCATCAGTTTCACACTGTTTTGGCATGCCATGGTGTATCACAGACTCTAATTACTTTGATAGGGGAATTATTTTGGAGTGACAAACACCACACAAGTTGATCTTTGATGAAGTCTCCCTTGACCTCTGAATGTTACCTTTGTGCCTGTCTATTTTGCTGCTGTTGGCGATGAAGGACATTTCCTCTGGCCAGCTCATGTCTTTGTTTCGAACTAGTGAGAGGTAAAAAGAAGAGCATTTGCAACATTTTCCTTAGCTTGTAGAAGCAGGTAAAACCTGAATTAGGACAGGGATAAAAGTCACAGACATACCTTCAATCACTAAGTGCTGCTCATCCTCTATTTTCAAACTCTCTAAAGTGTGATCTTCATCATCAAGGAGAGTGAGGTAATTCTAAGGAGAGGATTTTAGGGAAGTGCAAGGAGTTAATACCTATGCCTTGAACATACAACCTGCATGTACTGCTTACACATGTGCCTGCAAAATTCACATTCAGTATGATCCGTATATGATCCGTTTAGTAAAAGTATAGTAAGAGTACTGTGCTATAGCACAGGGAAGCTGCAGAGAATCTCACTTCGCTGTTGTAGAGCCAGAGGCGCATGTCTTCTTCTTTGATGCGTAACCTCTGTGACAGGTACTCATGGATGTCCTTAATGGTGCTCATCCTGCTGAAACAACCCGTGTATGCCAGCACGCGCTTCAGTGGGGCATTCGGAGAGGGCATGTTACCTGTGGGAGGGTGGGAAAAAAAGGGCCTGTCTTTAACACTCGCTCCATTCAGTAAAGAATAACCATTCCAAGAAACCTTGAAACATTGCTGTACTGCTATACGGTGCTCAGACGCTTTTCAAAAGAGGTGAAGAGATGTCAAGTAAGTGTGACTATATTGTGGTAAGCAAATCTATACAGTATACAGTATACAGAGACTCATCAAGTGACCCACTTTCTCAATTTAAACATGTGAAAGGAAATTATAAAGATAACAAAAATACCCCACCAAAGATACAATATAAAACACAGAAAATGTTTTTTTTTTTAAAAAGCATATATTAAGCTGTAAGTAGCAGCAAGAAAGGGCAAAGGCGATTTTAAAGGGACTGATTAAACATTAGTCTGGAGAAATAAAAGAGATGCGAACAAAGCCGAAAGCACCCCACAAATGCAAAGACAAACAAGGTACAGCAATGCTGATTAATAATTAGTTGAACCCCCCAAGATCATTAGAAGCAATCAGCTGGACAGGAGCACCCACTTCTTCCCAGATTGCACAGTATCCCATCTGACAGGAGGAGCAGTGCTGTGACTGAGAGGTGCACCATGTAACAAACCCTGCTGCAGCCAGGCATCAGATAGCTCAAATGAGATTAGTGGAGCTCTCATGCTCACCAGCACACTGCCTCAGTGCTGCACAATCAGGTTAGCGCTCTAATATGCATCCCTTCTTTACTTAGTGCTTTTCAGGAAACCTGATAATGAGCTCCATAACCAAATCGTATCTAATGCCTGCTTAAACAAACATACAGGGCTTCAGGCTGAGCTCACCAGCAGGTATGTGAAAAGCAGGCAGAGCTAGGTGCTAGGATTGAACAGGATTTGGGCTTTGTTTTGTGCTGCCAGTCAGAATTTGTTGCGCTTGCTATGTCAAATCCACTGTAGGAGCGTTTTAGAAGATTAGGTTGCCCTGGGACGGTTGAGGGAGCCGCTCTCTTGCTGCAGGCTTACGTTACCTCGGGGAAATTGTGGAGGGAACATTCGCAGGCTGCTCATACCCATGTTAACCCAGATGTTGGACTGGGGGGTGCGTGTGGCTGGCTGCTGTCGTAGGAAGAGCAAATAACGGGGGAAGAGCTCCAACTCTGGCTGGTCTGTGATGACTGAGTTGATCACCTTCAGACAGACGAACAGAAGGAAAGTGTTGCAGCCAGATAGCCCTGCCAATAAACTGAGCTGAGCAGTGCTTATGGATTTTTCAGTATAATAATTCAATGTAATCATTCAGTTTGTTTTTAAGCCAATATATAACAAGGTGCTTAGTGCAACTGTTTGTTATAGGCATGTTTAATAAAAGACAACTAACAATACAACTATACAACTATACAACTAACTTGGCCAGAAGAAAGGCTTTGTACAGTTGTACTGATGAAGGCTGCCACACATACCGGTCTGGGCAGGCTAAGGTTGGCACCGTACCAGTGGTAGAGTGCCCGCCACACTGGCTCTGGTACGGTCTCAAAGTCCCGGCCAGCCATCAGGTTGAGGGGTCTCTTCAGACGTCCTCCCTCCATGGTTAACGTAGGTGCCTGCAGGGGGGGGAGAAAAGCAAACATTCTGTCTGCTTCTCATAGTAGTGATGAGGATGCAGGTTGCCCTGATAAACGGCCATTTAAATGTCAACTTTTTGAAACAAACTAACACCAGGGGCAGCAGACCACCTGCTGAATCATTCCATTGCCAGCAGAGTGAGATGAAGTCTAGAGCATTTTAAAAGGCTTATTTGTTGTGACTGCTGTGAATAATGGCATATAATCAGGCCTGACAGTATGAGAGTCAGTCAGAAGGACAAGATGTTATTACAGAGTATAAAAACTTTCAACAATAAAAGCAATAACACGCCGAGCCTCACACATTGTGTCACTGCAGCGTGACACTCTGCCACTTTAAAAATATTATGAGTTTCTCACTATGTAATTTAATATTATAAAATATCATCTTATCATCTTCCTTCCAAAATGGCATTTGAAATCTGGCAGTAATAAAATTGTAAATTGTCAATCATGCACAGCTCCTGCTATAAACACTTTGAAACTATTTGGGCAGTGAGAAAATTGCCAATTTTCCAGCTGTTGACTTTGACAGCTTTTTGACAGGGTTTATAGTGAAGAAACGCACACAAGATCCCAACACCATTCCCATTGTAATTCCAATGATGCTCGATGACGTTTTGTGAGCTGCTCTCAGAAAGGGCTTTTTTCATGCAACTCACCAAAACAATTTGGTGTCATAGAGGTCATGAACCATATATTATGGCCATAGTTGTGTTAATGATTAATGCTTCTTAATTTTGAATTTGTTTTTAAAAAGTATTACCTTGTTAACAACCATATACCTGTTAACAACCGTATATGTTTCTTTCGTGTTAGGATTGGTGACGAGGGGTTTTACGTGCGTAAGTTTTACCACATGTAACACACACAGACCTTGATGGGCTCAGTGGTGACTAAGGGCTGGTTGTCGATGGCACCTGGCCTCTGTGCAGCCAGGTGGCTGGGTAGGTGGCCATTGGCAGTAGAGAAACACTGGTTATTGTTATCCAAAACATTGTGCTGCCGAGCAAAGCAGATGTCCGTGGCTGATGAGCTCACATGCGGCAGTTGACCTGAAGAACAGAGAACGAGATACACGAGATTTCTGATTAACTAATTGTTAATACAAATAATACAATGATTTGTGTTTTTGGTAAATTAGACAAATATGCTTTATAAGATGCATTTAATAGCTTTCTAAGACAAAAAGAAAAGATCTGACAGGTTGTTTGGTTTGATTTGTAGGGAAGTCACAATCTGGTTAGGGTAGATAGTTGTCTCCCAGGCTTCGAGACACACTGGGTGAAGAACACTCTTAGACAATAGCTCAATGCCCATTTGATTACTTATGAACCAAAAGGTTGGCCGGTAATATTTATGCAGACCTACCAAATGTAATGAGAAAGCAGTCAATATTAAAGATTTTATTTTCATCCAAATATCTCACTATTATTTACGTAGACCAACTGGATGCATGGAAGATTATAATATTATAATATTATAACAGTGATGAAAAAAGTGATGACAGATTACTACAGTGATAACGCAGATTAGAACAGCGATAGCACAGATTATAGGAGGGTTAGCTCATGTTCAGCTTCGTAGAATGTCTCTGGTTCAAGGCCAATAAAATCACTTATAGTTGCTGGATTTCCTTTTCCTAACGTTGTGGCGTGATGACGAATGAGACCAGGAATATTGTACCAAATCTGCCTGACAGCTCTGAATTTTAATTAATGTTACTGGGCATAAACATACTGAAATTAAGCAACAAAAGACTGTGCATCATATCCAGCATAACTGCTCTCAAAGCTGTCCATCCAAGTGTTTTATTTTGTGAAAAAAATGCTATTTAAATGTAATGTAAATTGCATTTGTCCATAATACTTCCCTATAATACTTCTATTACTTCCGTAATCGAATAACACATTCTGTTATTCCATATGGAATGCTGACATGACATAAGTATTCAAATGAACACTTTGTTAGAAACAGGAGTCACACTGCACAGAAAGGAAGGTCTGGGTGAACAGTGATGCAGCTGGATTAAAGAGTAGAGAGGAGTTACAGGAAATATTGATGTTAAACTACATCACATCAAGTGAGCAGCGTTGCTGAGACAGAATCGAAGAACCTGGCTGATATTAATCAGTGCACTGTAGATCAGCGGTTGATTCTCTCTGTTATGTTTTCATCACCCACATCAAGTGGGATGGAAAATTATCTAAAATTGCACTTGTAAAGGTGATGGAACCATCAAAAAGATACATACATCTTGGTTCATATATGTCTGTCACCTAGCATTTGTAATGCAAGATACATGGGTTAACATAAGAACTCCTCAAAGTCTGCACAGAGATTTCTTTTAAACATTTGAAAATTTTCAAGCAGATTTTGTATTTGTATCTGACTTTATCCCACTAACAGAAACAGACTTAATTCTTACAAAAGAAAATATAACATGAGCATAAAAGCAGCTCAAATAACCACAAACGGATGATGTACAACACGATAGCTTATTGGTGATACAAGATCCCTCGAACACACACTTACTGGTAGTGGTGCTCTCTGAAACCTCCCAGTTGCTTTTTGGGGACTTTTCTCCCGGAGAGCTAAGAGATCGCGCCACTGTTCCAGTCTTGCTCAGGGCCGGTTCACCAGATAGTGTGGACTGAGGAGTTCTCCTGCCACTGCCCAGCATACCCGGCTGCTCCACCACAATGGACTTATTATCCTTTAAACATAAAGAAAATCATATCATACTAGTGTACAGTAGCCTTTATTCATTTCTGTGTATATTGTTTCAGCAGAATTGCTGATTCCTGTCTCGGCCATGACACTCACATATTTAACATAGTCTTTCCACAATTTCCACCACTGCATGGAGATGAGGAACCAGTTCTGGCCCGGCTGCAGGCCATGTCTGCTCTCCCGTTCCAGCCATCCTCTGAGTGCGCGCACACACACACACACACACACACACACACACACACACACACACACACACACACACACACACACACCATTTACATAATTATTAATGTAGCTAGTTAATGATATGCCTACATCAAAATCTAACCACATAACCTTAACCTCAGTAACTAAAACGAAACCTTTTGGCTCTTTTAGATTTTAAAAAAGAAAAAAAAAAAAAGAAAAAAAGCACAGCTCAATACGGTCAGATTGTGTGAACAAACACACACCAAAGCTTGAAACAATCAGCTAAACTACACAACCTGTATGCACAGATTGACATAAATTAATTAATGTAGTAATGCAATAACACAAATGCAAACCAATAACAAGCAACGCAAACCAGCTGATACACTACAATTAGAGAAACTTTAAAAATGTAATAAGCCAAAACTAATACCACAAACACAACCTTTGTAATTTTTGAAAATTACAATTAAGAAGACATGCATTCAAGTGCATCTTTAAAGTAGTGGTAGTATTAAACTTTAACACAAATTATCAGGCAAAAAAGTTACGTCAAGTCACTTGAATGAGTAAATGTGTTCGATCAGATAACATGCCGTTAAACTTTAACGTTGCAAATTCAGAAAGCCTTCAAAGCACGAGATGATTAAAAACAAGAACTGCTAATTATTACATAGAGCCCACACCTGACTTTTATTTAATGTCATTTGTGGTCCCTAGATGCAGAACAACAATTTGGCTAGCTAGCCAATGTTACCACTGCGTTCCCTACAAAGCCACATTACACCAGGACAGCTTATAACCACCCCAATTTATGCTTCACCCTGACAAAAACCCATGTGACTGCTGGGTAGAATACTCAACTGAATACAGAACTACAGAGAATTTAGCAAATGTAATGGGTGTCTAGACAATGTATCGTAATCAAAGTCATCATCATTTATGAATATAATAATCATATAAGAGAGGATGCAATATACAACATAATCTAATTGGAGCTAAGTTTAACACAGCACAGAGGTTAGGATGAAAAGGTTTAGCAAAGGACACTGATGGTAGAATTCAGGTTCCTTTGGGCTTTACTCACCTGATGATCTGGCCTTCTTCCATGGGCGTAGCAGGCCGGAGGCCCAGGACTATGTGGCACACCTGATTAGAGTGACAACATGACATATGCTTGAAACCAAGCAGAAGAAATATGTGAAATATATGAGCAAATGAAAACTGGAGATTTAGGTACAAAAATCCACGATACCTGAAAGAGCAGGTTGAGGAACTCGCTTGCCAGGGCACTCTTCACACTCCATATCTGATAGTCCTCTAGTGTTAGGTGTCCCTGCTGTGTGGTAGGAATATACAGACAGCAGGAAAGAAGTTTACATTGCTGTTCATTAGCTCATAATCAAGCAGAATGTGGAAAAAAAAGATATATCATACTTTTGTAGTGTCATGTATCGTAAGGATTTCTTCGACAATATCAGAAACACTGGATTCCAGTTCCTGCACAGGAAGAAAGTAAAAAAATTAACTAACAAACATATTAAGTCCAGATGATAGATAAGCACAAAGCACTAGCAGGTCTGTATTACACTCTACAAAGGCAATCGAAGCAAAATCAAGAATACTTCTTAAACGGGGGAGTAGATCAAGGAGATATTATTTGTAGGCCAAGTTAAAATGCTACTGTCACCAAAAACATTAATAAGTAAATATTAAGTACAATGCCACTACACCCACTGCCAACACACATTTCAAAACCAGATTGGCTTAGGCAACAAAAAGAAAGCTTTATAGCTTACTGGGAGAGTATCAGTGCGGTTGTCCTTCCACACTTCCAGTAAGGCCACCACCATCTTGTGCATCTCATCTCGAGACAGAACTCCATCCCGATCTACATCAAACACTTTGAAACAAACTGGACAAGAAGGAGTGCTTTAGTCATCAAAAAAACATCTTATTACCATCTTAATTACTATCTGGAACCCCCAATGAAAACAACAATGGAAAAAAAATAAACCATGTTTTCACTAATTAACTAATTACACCATGGATGGTTTGATGGCTACTTAATGAAAAAGATCCTCCAACCGAAACAAGAGGCATTAAATAAATGACTTTTGGTAAAAAGGGTTGCTGATTTTTTTAAAATCAATTTTAGAACCAAATGGTGCAGCTTACATTTCTGCCTCTCAGCCACAGGTCCTCGACAGCATGCAGAGAGCCCACAGGATATTTCCTTAAAGTCAATGTGATTGTCCCGATTCTCATCAAAGGCATCAAACAAGCCTGCGAAATGGGAGAAAATGTCAGGGCTCAGATTAACTCCGAAAATAATTGGATTGTTCAGGACGTCTCACTTCTAAAACACATCGAGTTATACGCAAATGTAAATCCCATCTTCTAAAGCCATCATCATTATCAAAGCATGAAATTTCTCGAAATTGATAGTGCTTTATTGAACGGGAGTCGCAGGTGGATGCATGCCAGGGTGTATATTGGATGGCCAATGCATCTGGGTAACAATCCAGCAGAGTCCTCTTAAAACCAACATTCATAAATATTACATTACCTTCACTTAGTGATGCATGAATAGGGGGTGACACCAGAGGAACAAAGGTTTCTAAGTCAAAGCGTCCGGTCCTTGATTGAGCTTTCAGAAGCCAGTAGCGCTTTTCCAAATCAATAATGTCTGATTCTTCTACTGCAAAAGAACAAAACCACAAACATCGTGTAAGGACTTCTTTGTGTTGTTGTAGACTTCATTTCAGCACAGGAATAACCATATAAGAAGGATATACTGCAAAAAAGATGATCAATGCAATGCAATTTTCAGGACATAATGCCCCTGCACGTAATATTGATGCAGATCTTTAAAAACAACCCACAGTTTCAAATGATAAATTCATCTACCATTTGATATGCAGTCATCAAGACTAGATTGGAGAAATACATATGCTTAGCTACAGAAGCAGAGCTTCTACAGTGTCCACAGTGATCTTGTTTTTACACAAGTAAATATGTGTTAAAATCATGCGTCATAGCACTCATTAAAAGCAAAAAAAGAGCTAAGATTGCAGTCTGTGCAAGCTTGATTACTGTAACGTAACTCCCAGCTGGTTTAAAAAGCTAATTATGAAAATAATATAAGAAACAAAAATAATAATTAATAAGGTGGCAGGGGCTTTAAGGAACATTATATAAGACCCATGAGTTCACTGCTAGGTGAAATGACTGGCCCATAATGACCATATAGAGCACTGAGGCAGGATAAGAGGCCCTAGGATGACTCGCCTTTCATCAAAATAATCTTAGGCTTAGGCTAATAGGATTGCTCGATCCATGCCATCGGTCCCCTCTAAAGCAGAGCCATACATAAGGCAGATTTTTCAGAACGTTGCCATATGAATTACATTTGTCTGCCAACACCATGCTTCATTCAAATACCTCTCCGCTCTTAATTTCCAGAGAACACACTTCTAATTAATTCTATAGCCAGAACAGGAAGTAAACAGTGGTAGGGATAATCAGGCAGGGCTGTAGACTGAACCTCTTCACCTTATAGACAGACACACACTCAGACAGACATAAAGACACAACACAGACACACAACTCGCAGGACAGATAGAGAGAGCAAAGGCCAAAGCAGCCAGCAAATGCAGCAAGCCACAGACCAACCAGAGGACAACATACAATCAATGATTCACGATGTTATTACGGGACATTTCCAGGCATGTGTAGAGATGCAGTTGAGAATTAAGTACCTTAATAATTAATAAGGAAATGTAAAAGCTAATGACAAGCAACACAGCTACCAGTTGCCCACATTTAATCACAGAGTTTGTGATTAAACACAAACATCTAGTGAATTAGTAAATGGTGGAAGAAACTGTGGTTAGTTCAGCACTAAACTGGATCTAGTGGAAATAAGCACCTGGTTGAGCATTATGCATGGCTGCTCCACTGTGGAGTGACTGTTAATCTATAAAACCCATTACATACGGTATGGATCAGCGCAGAGCCGCTCAAGCAGCCGGCACCCGCTCGCAAAGGAGCGCGTTTCATTTCATGCACAATATCAGTAATATCAGCTAGTAGTGGCCGTCAAAGATTGTCCTTCTGTGTCATGCATTGAACAACAGAGACACATAATGTCATCTTTCAGCCTCAGGTCATATCCATTTACACTGCTAATACCCATTTTTGCCAATCAGTTCTGCTACATGTCCAAACCTCAATTTGTTTTCTGTAACTCTGAGCACAAATAACAGGGTTGGCGCTGAGCAGCACATCTCGGCATTTGAAACAGAACAGTTCTCTTTCAACGACAACAGTGAAGTGCAAAACAGCGCAGTTGCCCTCTGTGTGAGAATAATTCAAACAGAAACTACAAGCAACTACACATTAATCAAATGTTAACTGAGATCACAATATATGGCTTCCACAAGTAATTAAACAGAATGATGGCTATCATTGTGTCTATCAGCCTCACTAGAAAGTATTCTAAAGCCTGTAATTACAGGTCTAACGTTTTTTTTTTTTTTAGTGCTGAAACATTGACATATGCTCATCAGAAAGCCAGAGGCAGTACCCACCTAGAGGTGCAACTCTGTCAGAATGGCAACAGAGGAACCATAACATGTTCCACCGCACATGTCACAGCTCAGGTATAGACCATAATAAACTCCACCCTCTAGAAGATGTGTGGAGATACACACACTGAGATCATGGTGGCTTCATGCTAAACACACACACCTTGCTTTGTTAAGAGGATAAGAACAGACAGAAGATTACGGCGTCTCTCAGGTTTGCTCTCTGATTGGTTTTGGATCTTTCCAGCTCTGTCCCTGATTAACAAACCAAACTCATTCTAAATATATCTACCTATTTGCATAAGCCAGCTGTTTCTGTATTTCACTCCTCATTTTATATTAACTAAAAAAAGTACTAAAGCATGGGAATATGGATATAACACTTTTTGCAAGGATAAGACAGCTGTTCATTTTCCCCTCATCTTATGTGATAACTTTTAGCATTCAACATTCTGGCATCGCTACAGCAGAGAATCCAATCATGTCTTAAAGTGCAGTTTATTGATCCAACTGGCCTTTCGGAATAGTCAATCACTAAATAATGATTTTCTTTCTACACAAACAATCTATACTATTTTAAATCTGCACACCTGATTAATACACTCGAAATTTAAGCTGTTGGTCAATGAACTGATTTATATTGTTTTTTTCACTGCATTCGTTAACAGATCAGCAGCGAGCTTCCTACATCAACAGTCTAAATTACACGTCAGTGGAGACTTCAAATAATCTACACTAGATGTCTTATAGGCCTTAAAACATATACACACACACACACACACACACACACACACACACACACACACACACACACACACACACACACACTCCTGAACA
>CM074958.1:9467505-9486741 GCA_037577455.1 Pangasius macronema
TATGATTAAGGATTACACTCTTCATTCACTCTCTCTTTCCATTTCCAGATGAGAGAACACTGTGTACATTTTAGCTATCATGTCTCACTGGAGCTTTTTCGTTCTTTCTTTTTTCTTCTTACTTCTCACTTTTGCCATCTCTGTTAATTCTGTAGAAGGCAGAGAGTTTGCTTTCGTAATTCTTAGCTGTCACAGGGCTGCTCATCCATCTGTTCTGTGCTGTGTCTGTGTTTGCTTTGAGTGCTGCATCCACTCAGTGAATCTCTGTGAATCAGTGGTGCGGTGTTCTGAGCAGTTATGCCTGGTGGTGTTCTGGCTGTGAGGGCTGTGTGGGACATATCAGTGTAGGCCTTCAGTGGAACTGTGGGGAGCTATGCCACTGAAATTAGACCACATCAGATTTTACAGACTTTGAGGTTTTTTTTTTCTCTTAACTTTAAAGCGACACTGGATGTGAGAAAAGCACTACATAAATGAAACATATTATTATTATTATTATTATTATTATTATTACAGCCATAATGCTTCTCAGATTTCCCAGATTTCACACAGTGAATTTAAGCACTTCCTGCCTTAAATCACCTCACATTAGAAACACTTGTCCGTAATTTTGTCCTGGACTAGTTTTGAGAGGTCCTTGGTCTTCAACTTCCATTAACAGGTGTATTTTGTATTGAGATCACATGACACTATTTTCACACAGGTGAACACCATTCATCTAATTATGTAATTATACATTATATAAATTATATAACTTTTGAAAGCAACATGGCACCAGGACTAATGTTGGAGTTTCACAGCAACGACAGTGAATACTTATACAATCACTTTATGCAAACAACTTTTTACATTTTAGTATTTGTAAACAATTTTGCAATATTTAATTTCTCTACTATTCTCACTATTATGGGATATTTTGTTTAGATTCATGACATATAATCCTAATTAATATATTTCCATTTCTGGTTGTAACACTACAAAATGTGGAAATGTTCAAGGGTAAATATTTATGAAGTGGATAATAGGACAAGTTCACTGGAAGCAACAAAACACTTGAAACAACACTTGAGCCCAGTCTAAAATGAGCAAGCAGCACAAAGTCCAATTGGGTGATCAGGTTAATGAGTGTAAGTTTATGTAGATTATATAAGACTGGTAGAAGAGTTTTCCAGTTACTATGACCTGTACCCAAGAACAGACACAGAGTGTATTGCCAGTGTATTTGTGTTCAATTTTATTCCTTGTTTTCATTTGCTGTTCATTTTCCCTTGTAGTCATCACATATGAGTGGTGAAAACACCACAGTGTTCTTCAGCGTTAATCTTTCACACCATAGATGTGTGGCTCCTGCAAGGCTGGAATGAAAACCTTCATCCGCACTAGCCCTTTGTGGATAAGATTGGACACCCCTGACCTAGGACTAAAAATAAACAAATCAGAATTTAAAAAATGATCTATTTGCAAACAATAAATGAGGTAGACAATGAAATGATATACGATGATCGGATAAACCCCAAAGGACTTATTTACTATAATGAGGAGGACTCGGGAGAGTTGTGAGAATCCATGAGCAAGAGGTTTATTAACAAAACAGTCCACAATCCAGAAATCACCACGAGACAGGCCAGGGTCAAACATCCAAAAAATCCACAAAAATCCACAGAATAAACAGAACCAAAGGTTAAATACAAAGAGCAGACAAATGAAGCAAGACGAGTCAAACATGATAAGGTAAACGCAGCTCAAAGGCTCAGTACGTGGACAAATATGATCATCAACAAGGCTTCTTAAAGTCTGGAAAGAGGAAATGAGAAACAACCAATGAAAAGTCTGTAGTATTTGGGTGACAGAGTTCTCCACTGGTGTGATGGTGAATTGTGCCTTATGGATGTGACATTTACTTTCCTCAACTTTCTTTTTTATTAAGAGAAAGTTATATATTATTGGTGGTTTTGTGGTGTGAAGGAAAAACACTGAAGCAGAGACTGTGGGGAAAAAAAGCTTTTAATCAAATCATCTTTATATAAGAAATTATAAGAATTATAGAATAAGAAATTATTATTTTTTTATGATGACCACATTTTTTTTGTTTTTACCATAAATGAATTTTATTACCTCATTGTTATTTTCACTCCTCATACTCACAATACCAGTGATTCCGATGTGGATTGTATCCCTCTCACATTACTTCTTGTCTCACCATTTGCTGTCACATTGGATCCAAGAGCAATTTGGGACATTTGATCCCCACACACACACACACACACACACACACACACACACACACACACACACACACACACACACATTTGCTACACACAGAGGCACAATAGCAGTTATTGTTTCATGATAAAAAATGTCTTAATACAAGGTTTTTCTCACTTACCTTCATTATCTCATCACACTTCCTGCAGTTCTCATAGAGGTGTTCCCCCATCTCCTGCACTGAGTCTCTCGCTGTCTTCACCTGTTACATCAGCTCGGACTTGGTCTCCAGCTGAGCACTGAACTTCATCAGCTTCTCATATTTCTTCTGTGCTTCAGACAGAAAAAATATAGCAGTTATAAATAAAGTTTTCTGGGATATAATCTCAATAAGATCTTCTGGAGTGCATTCGAAAACGTGTGAATATTCATGAGATTAGACTACTCATTTCAGCCCACCCCAAAACTTTCAATCATTTCAACAACCACAACCTTTTAGAATTTAGAAATTGTAGAAATTAGAAATTGTACTACAGTCAGCCACCAGAGGGCCTCAGAGACATTTTGGCTTCACCAGGGACAGTATACCCTCATCGAGCACTTTATTAGGAATGCGATACTAATACTAGGGCCTCCCTTTGCAAAACAGCCTCGATTCTTCATGGCATGGATTCCACAAGATGTTGGAAACATTCCTTTGAGATTTTGGTCCATGTTGACATTGCATCATGCACTTCCTGCAGATTTTTCAGATGCACTTTTTATGCTGCATATCTCCTGTTCTACCACATCCCAAAGGGGTTCTACTGAGAAGGCCACTGAAGAACATTGAACTCATTGTCATGTTCATGAAAGGTGACTTTTGCTTTGTGACCTGGTGGATTATCATGCTGGAAGCAGTCATTAGAAGATGGGTAAATTGTGGCCGTGATGGGATGCACATGGTCAGCAACAATACTCAAATAGGCTGTGGCATTCAAGTGATGATTGATTGCTATTAACAGGCCCAAAGTGTGCCAAGAAAACATTCCTCATCAGGTTTTGATGCGCACCCACTGCAGCCTCAGCTTTCTGTTATTGGCTGACAGAAGTGGAACCTGATGTGGTCTTCTGCTGTTGTAGCCCATCCACCTCAAGATTAGAAGTGTTGTGCATTCTTAGGTGATTTTCTGTTCACCATGATTGTAGTCGTTATCTTAGTTACTCTCATCAACAAGGCATTTCCATCCACAGAACTGCTGTTCACTGGATGTTTTTTTCTTTATTGCACCCTTCTGAGTAAACTCTAGAGACTTTTATGTGTGAAAATCCCAGGAAATCAGCAGTCTGGCACCACCAATCATGCCATGGTCAAAATCACTAAGATCACATTTTCCCCCATTCTGACAGCTGATGTGAACATTACCTTTAGCCGCTGGCCCATATCGACCTGATTTTATGCACTGCACTGCTTCCAAATGATTGGCTGATTAGATAATTGCATGAAGCAGTAGGTGTTTAGGTGTTCCTAGTAAAGTGCTCAGTGAGTGTATGTGGGTTGGCATCATAACAGGGATTCAAATGTGAAGTCAAAACGTCTCTGAGGCCCTCTAGTGGCTCGCTGCAGTACAAGTTTTAGCTTTGCCCACAACACATTAACACATGGCTTCACAATAAAACATTACATTTTTTCCTCATTACTAGCATCTAGTTATGAAACAAAGCCTCATGAAACACTCAATCATTTGAAGTGGTTGCACTGGAAACTGTGTCTAGGTTCAACATTCTCTGACACCCTTCTTACTAGTGACATCTTCTGGCCATACATACTAAAACACTACACACTAACATTTGGAATGTTAATAAATAGATAAAATATTTAAAAATGTCATGTGGTGACATGACATGACATGGTACTTGTGATGACAACCTATGTGATATTAATGATTTGAACAAGGGCTTCAAAGATTTAAGTGGTTGAATAAGGGGTATTATATAGGGTTTTAGCTTATAGTATTAAATATATTGTCAAATTTATGCTTGTGCTGTGAAGTATATTATGAACTGACAAAATGGCAAGCATTGATGTGAACTACTGGAAACTGAAATATGAATTTACTTCAGATTGTGTTTTTTTATTTTTATTTTTTAAAAAAAAGGCAATTTAGCCTCTTGTAAGAAGACATCACTGAGCAATACCTGATGCATCTAGTCATATGGACTATGGGCGAAGTGGTGGCTCAGTGTTGAAGGCTTTGTGCTACTGATTGTAAGGTTGTAAGTTCAAATCCCAGCACAGTAATTGTTGCATCCTTGGGCAAGACCCTTAATGCTCAATTGCTCAGTTGTATCCTATTCCAAAGGTGCTTTGGATAAAAAACATCAGCCAAAAGAACACAATGTAAATGACTTCAGTTAGGTAATATACTGCTGAAATGACTAAGCTGGACTAGTTTGTGAAAGATGATTTGATATCCAAATGAGTCAAAAGACTGGTGTGTTCCACCGGAGAGCACTGCTGTAGAAACACCTTCTGACTGGAATGATCTAGATGCTGTCACATGAGGTATGAGAGACATTTTATATTTGTGGTGGACGTAAGCGTAGATAGTGTCAAAATGGTATTTTATTTTTGGTAATAAACTTGAATATTTGAAACAGGTAGTGGGTTTTATTTATGTTTTTACTTTTTTCTTTTCTTTTTTTTTTTCCAAAAAAGTGCAGGATATATCTTCTCTGTTTGCATTTAACATTTGAGTCAAACATTCAATACATTATATAGATATTTGCAAATGAATAAACATCTGAAGACAACCATGTTTTAATATTGGTCTTATCATTGTGTCAAAAGGAAAATAATTTACAAGGCCCACATCAGCTTTGTACTCTTTTTGCCCCAGTTACAGGTGTTCCCAGCTGTTGTGGATACAATGAAACTGAACAAATTTGATGGTTACAGATGCAGAAATGATCTCAGGTACACGCACATACAAACTTACAACAAATAACTGATCTAACAGTGAAGATATTAAGGAATTCATGACCTCCATAGTGATTAAGTGTGTTTAAGAGGCATTTTACTGAGGTGTTTTTTAAACAAGAAAAAGACTCCTTCCTACAGATGTTCCTTAAGTGCTAACCCAATGTGTAAAAGAAGTTTTAAAGCAATATTCCACAGTAAAGGATCATACGCAGTAATATACATGATTTCAATTTCCATGATTAAGCTAGCTGTGTTTTATTAAAGTCAGCGTCGCTGCCTTCAGACTTCCAAAGTGATCAATATGTTAATAGCGATACTATTAAAACAGAGCCAGGTCTGGTCAAGGAAATGTTTTTCCGAATTAGATTTTTTTTAGCATGACATAAAAATGACGTATCTTTAAATAAAAATAGATTTTGCATTTTGGCTCAGTGTTGGGAAAGCTACTAAAACTTGAGTTACACAGCTACCACCAAAGCTACAATGCACAGAAACGTACAGAATTACATGAAAACAAAACAAAGCAAAGCCCTTTGATGCTACTTTATTATGAGCCTGAAATAAAGTTGAATATCACTCCATTAAACTTGGCATCTTCATATAATGAGTAGATTGTTCAGACTTGCTGCCTGGTGGAAAGTGTTTTTTTTTTTTCTCTCCCCAATTCCCATCCACTGTCAAGCTCTTCCTATCACACAACAGCTACCAAAAGGGGAGGGTGAAGGATCTTTTCCAACTGCTGCTCAGGCTGCATCACAGGGCAGCATAACACTCAGATGAAAGTGCTATCTACCCTCTTCTGCATACATGGGCTCACAGAAGCGTGAGACAGAGTGAGGGAGAGAACAACGTTTTTCTGTTGTGCCACTTGGGAGCCTGGAAAAACCAATTTCATCCAAATCATTCAGTTGACAGTCAAGCTACTCCAAACATAAAAACTTATAACAAGAGTTTTTCCCCCAGTATTGTGTGCACCTTTTCCAAATTGAATGAAGTATTGGAGAAAGGCCGCTCCCTTTCGTAGTTCGCAGTGTCTGAACTGGCTTTCTTCCAGAAACATGCAGTGTGCTGTCTATTCCCCAATGCACTGTGGGAAAACATCCCCCAGTCTCAGCAGTGTTCGGACTCAAATACAATATATTTTATACAGGTAATGTATTCAGCCATCTAGTAATAACAGTAAAGCGATAAATTGATAAAGCATTCAACATTCCAAGCATTTTCTATTAGTTCATCAACAGTGATTCATTCAGTGCAAATTAGAGCCAGAAAACGTTTTGTTTATATGATTCTGTTTATATGCAATGCACTCTCTGGGATTATAAACCATTTGCAAGTTCATACATCAGTGTATATGTAATTACAGATGCAATAGATGACTACTAATAAAGAAAGGCCATCATTTCTGTTTTAGGAACTATTGCTCCACTAAATTGAGACAAGAATGAATACCTTCGGATCTTTCAACGATTTCCAAATCTCCATTGCACGACACTGTTACACCACACCATACAGAACAAACTGAGGAATACAAATCATTTAGAAGAAAAGTAGGTAATCCGGGTGACACCGATTGACTTATGTTGTTTTCCGCCGCCCTTATTTTTCACGTGCATGGACTCGTACATCAACTTATTACAATGCTGGAAGAAATGAATGTACTCCCAAACAACCAAATTACATCTAGAACAGGCTTACAGTCACAAATATCTGCCTACATCCTCAGGATGATCAATAAAACTCTGCCCTGTTGTTACAAATCATCACTCAAATGGGAAATACTCAATATCAAGATCACAGGTTGTTTTTATTGGTTGTGTTGTAATATTCCAATAATACATATTTCTGTGTAAACAAAGGCAAACTTTTCCACTCCTCCCATTCCCTTTATATCATCTGCAAGGTGATTTTCAACAGTATAATGGGTGAGGCTAACCTCAATGCACTCACACGTGGAATATGAGAGCTAAGAGAGAGCTAAGAGCGCTAGTGTTGCAATTCAATTTACTAATTTGATGGCAGGGTGTGAAGCAAACGCATGGGCTGACAAAGCCAGAGCACCACCAGCTGGGCGTCCTTTAAGGCTAAGGCTGGGACTTTACTTAGCGCTGGGGTCTTCACTGCAGCATGACAGCATCGGTACATTCCAAACCACTCCACGTAGACCAAGGCAACGCTCTGCATTTACTACTCTATTATTATTATTTTTTTTAAACTATGCACACGCACACATACACACATTACACTTCACAATCTGATCTTGTCACCTAATATAGAGAAAGAAAAAAAAAAAACATCATTTAAAACAATAGTCCTGTAAAATATAATACAATCATATGTTTGAATGTGTGATTCGGAAAGTTGTGTTTGAAAATACTGCCTGTTAAAAGTAACAAATGCTTCTATGTAAACCTTGTTTAAAGCTTCACCAAGCATCTTTTTAGTTGTGGATTTTTAGAACAAGTGGAGAGAGGTCATTAGTAAGTAACAGGAATCAAACTGGCTTAATTAATCAGGAGTGTGAGATTACAGCCATCATGTGCATGGTACATGGTGACTAATTAAGTCTGCCTCCATGACAGTGCTCATCAGCGCACACCAGCCCTACACTATAAACACAACCATGACACAATTGGTCCCTCTGTAGTGGAGCCTCTTCACAAAGCCTGTAGCAGCGATCAGCTCTTTTCTCTGGCAGAGGGCCAAGGGTCTTAATCAGTGCAAATCTGAAAAGGGCTCTGAAAGGATAATAATAATGACCAATTAGAGCAGACCACACGAAACCCCTCGTGTGCATCACCATTGTCAGTCTGGGTTTAAAATGTTGCTCGGCTGTTTGAATCTGCAGTGGTTAGTGTGTCCTCTCCCCCTCTACTCACTCATATTGGCAGCCATGTTCTCACCATCAGTTTTAATCAGTCATTTTGGCTCATCCACTTGCAATGATACACCTACAAATTTATAGCACACTTCGTATATAAATTATTGGCATTTGTAAATGAACTATGTCAATACTAATATGCAAGGATACAAAAATCAGGAAAAAAACAAAAAAAAAACTCTGCATGAAAAGCAATAATAAATCCACTGGTCCATAACGTCCATTCCTCTCATCATGGCATGAAAGGAAAAAGAAACCAGAAATGATTAAAATGTAACACAGGTTTCCAAACACATACTTGCCAAAACAGAACAAATGGGCAATCATTAATGCAGGGCTCTGCATTGCATGGAGAAGTGGCAAACTTCATAAAGAACTTAAACACAAGCATATGTGGTGCGTGTCTGTCCTTCACTGCCTCAGTGTGCATGCTGTCCTAGCATTGGGAGTGTAGCCACGGTATGTACATGTGGCGCAATACTTCAGATAGCAGCCCACCGCAGCCCATCCTAGCCCCAACCCCCGCCCCCCCAAACAAAAACAAACAAAACAAAACGGCATTTTATATTTCAATCTGTAAAACTAATAGGCTGCTTTCTGTTTTTCTGCCTATTTTTCTCTCATTTTTTTTTAGCAAGTCAGATAAATAATCAGGTCTTCTGAAATCTAAAAATCCTTTACAGGAACGTGAACTTGGTGCCATCAGAAGGCTGCTTTTCCACCAGAAGAGTTCTGTTTGCGTTGGGAGAGATGTCATGTCTCTTCGCCAGGGCTCACGTGAACAACAGGACTGTGGGACCTGCTTACATGGGTGACCTTGCAGCTGTAGGATCCAGTCCCTCTCGCTGCTCTGTGTGATAAGGTGTGAATAACTCCAGATGAGGATGTGTGAGAATGCAGGTGAGTGTAGGTGTGTGGAATATTCCACAAGGTCCTGTAATTTAACCCATACAGGAACGTCCCACAGCGTGGCTGTTTGACAGTAGGAAGGACTTCACCACTTCGTCTGTGGCCTGGGGGCTGGTGTTGACGTCCTCTAGGGCGTCGGCCACTGCAAACTGCCTGTCCCTCAAACGGTTCCAGTTGGACAGGATGTTGTGGTATTCAAACACTTTCTCATAATTCCCCACAGAGTTGTAAAGCTTGATCAAGCCTCTGTAATCATACTCCAGTCCACTGTAGCCCTCTCCAAACAGCTTCTTACCTAGAGAAATATAATTATAAATAAAATTATAACAAATCTAAAAGCCATTAGGATTCCAGCTGGACAACCAAAAAAAACAACAACAAACCAACACATGTCAATACTGTATCTCCAAACAGACATCTAAGTCAGACTATGTCACAGATATTAGCCTTATGCTAATTATGCAATACAGGTCATAGCTTTAACCAAGATTATATGGTCCACTGGCTGACAAAACAACAGTGTAGTGTCATACAGTCATATGGATGGATCCCACTTTCACAATCTCAACCAACAAATCCTAATCAACCAATTATCATGATCGACTCTGGGTTGACGCTTTGAACTAGCCGGAGCATGGTTTGCTATAAAGGAGCTTGTCTGCTTCTTTATATACTCAAAAGTAAAAGGCTTTAAATGGCAGAGCCCATGAGAAAGCACTGGGGTACAGTTTATTTCTGAAAAATTTAAACCCAAATGTAGCTTTGTAGATGTAAAACGGTTCTTTTCATTTCCCCTCCATTTTCTCCCCAGTTTGGACACCTGCCAATTTCCACCCACTATCCAGATTTCTCATACCATATAACAGGAAAGGGTGAGCTTCCTCAGAGACACGCAAAGCCAGCCAACCAAATCTTTTCAAACCTCTGCTCATAGTGTCACAGGGCAGCGAAGCATGCTCAGAGGAAAGCATTATGTGCCTTGTTATGCATACATGAACTCACAGACCCTCACAATTGGCTAGTGCTGCTCTGACTGACGGAGGAGAAAGCATCCACACCATGCCTCCCACCCAGAAAGCACAGCCAAGTTTGCTCCCTTTATGGCCATGGAATCACTGGGATTTAAACTTGTGATCTCCAGAGGACATGGTGAATGCTTTCTGTTGTGCCACATGGGAGGGACAATGCTCTTTAACAAAGGCCCTTCAATGACTCTGATGGCATGAGCTTTGGACAGGTATGTATGTACATTTATTTTGGGCTCACCAATGGCGATGGAGCGGAGGTAGAGCCGTTCAGCATCATCATACTGGTTCATGTCGTAGTTGTAAAGGGAGGCCAGGTGTCCCACAGACAGAGCCACCTCATAGTCCTCCTGTCCCAGTAACTGCTCCTTGATCTGGATGGCCTTGATGTGCATCTCCTCAGCCTCCTGCAATACAACACCACCTTACAGGAGTCTGTTCACTCTTTAGGAAAATATTAACCTCAAACTGACTTTAGCTTGAGGGAAGATGACAGTGTTTACTTTAATGAACACATCAGATTGACCTTAGTCCAAGGAGCTGTTGTCACTGATTTGCTTTCTAACCCATAGGTGATCATATTAAACACCTGTCATGAGGCATTCTTGATCATTTATTAACTGGATTAAACGTAGCCTGACTCAATGACAGAAAAAATTAAATCGTCTAACCTTGAACTTGCGCATCGACTGGTAGAGACGGCCCAGGTTGCCGTAATGTTTCGCTGTCTGGACGTTAAACTCTCCAAAGGCTTTTTTGGCCAGCTGGAGGGAGGAGAGGTGGAGGTCGTGGGCCTCCTGCAGAAGGCGCTCTTCTGTTTCTTTATTATGGCAGTCTATGGCAATTTCTTCCAGGATCAGTGCTAGTGAAGGATAATTAACACACACACACACACAATCAATATCAATAAAACTGCTGAAACTAATGGAGTGAAATAATTGCTACGTTTCCAACACAAGCGGGAAACCAACAGAACCACAGGGACAAAACTACTCTAAAAAGGTTCTTTTAGCTTTTCTCAGCTCTTCTCTTTACAGAGATCACTGTTTGAAGGAGTTATAAATGCTGTTGAGTGCGGCTCTCACCTTTCACCCTCTTGGAGGAGGCCAGTAGTAGATGATCCTCAGGGAGAATGTGAGTTATGATGTCTATGGCCCGTTCTGCATGAAAACTAACAAACACAACCCAAGTCTTGAGTAAGACCACTGAGAAACATGATGCATCAACTGGGAACGTTATCTTATTGAATAACTGTTCTGTGAATAAAAATAAAAGCGTCCCCTTTCTGACAGAACAATTTAACCATGTTAAAGGGTAGAACAGCAGGCAGAGGTCTGTGTTCATGTGACTGACAATCAAAAACACTCAAAGAAAAATCCCAAAGGAATGGCACTGTTTATGACTAAAGATGTGATTTTATTGCAAGTATCATCTTATCTTGTGAACTTGGCAGCGAATTGGTATTTCCCTCGAATTAAGTCTGTTTGCGTGCTTTTTCTCTTTGTTCTGGGACATTCTTGCTCTTTTGCCTCTGGCCTACCAAATATGAAAAGACTTCCCTAACAGCAGAAAATGTGAGAAAATTAACAATACCCCCTGCTGATGAAAAAAAAAATCAGAGCTCAGTCAGTATCTGGTATCTCTGTCAAGCCAAACAGCTAGTTATTAGGTCCAGGAATAGAAAACCTTACTCACAGTGCATTGTCAAATTTTCCAGAGCTGTACTGGTGCACATAAGAGGAGTATGCTAGGTCCTCGTGCGCTGTGGCCACATGGATATTTTTCCCTCCAAACACAGACTGCCGAATATCCAGGGCAGTCTGACAACACAAAACACACACAAACACACAAAAATCAATGCGATTAATAAACAATAAAAGAGCTTTCCCTAAACGTGTGACGATTCTCAAGAAAACAACTGTGAACCCACCTGATATATGGCGACAGACTGGCAAATGTTATCCACATTTAGAAGATAAAATCCATAATCTAGCAGCGTATCAGAGTACTTTGGGTGCTTGTGTCCAAAATGTTCCCTGAAAAAAATGCATTCACGCATTAGTAAAAGAATGTGCCCTGCAGGATTATTAATGTGAAAATGGCAAAAAACAAAAAACACGCCAGGGCTTGGCAACATATAGGCAAACTGAAGGAGTAAAAATTTGTTTAGTAAAGAATTTGTAAAAATTCTAAGAGCACGTCACTTGTCAAATCACTAAATGTCAAAAACAATTTATTACTTATTACTTCCTGCATACATAATGTACAAATAATGTTTAGGTGGTGCTAATCATGTCTATTCTGCACTGGAAAAATTCCACATGTGCTTTCCTGAAAGCGAGAAACTCACTAAAAATGAGGCAGAAAGAAAATCTACTAAGACAGAAAGTGTCAGAATATAAATATAAACTTTTAACATCATGGAGCTCTGAAAACCCAAATGCACAATGCTGCTATAAATGTTATAATATATAAGCATACACGAAGAAGCTAGACAATGCTGTTGGGAAAAATAAATAAATAAAAATTATGAATGATTCTCGATTATGATTTAGATTTTTTTTTAGTTCTTACATAATGCAATTGAAAGAATAAAGTAATTTATTTCAAACAGAGTTTTTTTTATATTAGAAAGGACTTTGGAAAATGAAGTACAAAAACAGTAACAGCATCTATAGCTAACAAAGTTTCTTTAAATAAAGAATATTAAAAAAATGTTGTTTGTGTCATTTCCTACTGATGGTCCTGTTACTATTTTTAACAAACCCGAACGAAACTTAACAAACTCGTCTTTCTTGCTAGAGTAAATGGGCAGCATGTCTTCTGCGATATGAAACGCCACTGCATCAGTAATTTTGCTTCCTGTTAAATGGAACACACTAGAACATTTTTTAGCTACTGCTGCATTCAACTCAAGGTCGCGACTTGTAACGCCCAACCTCCAACCAGTAAAAACCAAAGAAAACACCCCTCAAGTTGAAATTCCTACTTGTCAACTTGAGGTATTCTTCGCAAACTCCAAGTTCCTTCCCTGTTTACGGAGGGATGTCAAACCGACATGACTTTCAAATCGACATGGTTCCCTGGCCAGGAATCGAACCCAGGCTGCTGCAGCGAGAGCGCCGTGGCCTAATCACTAGCCCTCCAGGGACCCGTTCAGTGCATCAGATTGAACGGGTACATCAAGTTTTCAACACATCTTATCAGTAAATTAAAACTTGGATGCGTTTATTAGAAGTGTAACACGTACACAATTCAAATTCGATAAAATAACAGTGGTGTCTGTATGCAACTTTCTTTCTTTTTTTCCCCCCTCTCTGTGCTGTCAAAGTCAATTCAAGTCATTTTTATTTGTATAGCGCTTTTTTTTTTTTTACAAAGGTCATTGTCTCAAAGTCAGCCCTCTGTAGCTCTAGACATGTTTTTAACCATGTAGCCTATCCCTGAGCTTTTCAGGAGAGGGAGTATGTTCTTGCTTAAATTTAAAATGTTCATTACACCTCACATGACATAAGCAATATTTTCTCACAAATGGCCTGCTTTATCCTGCAGTCTGTCCAATGTCGTGTTCAATACACAGATGTATCGAGCTGAGAGCCACATATCATAAAATACACTGTGTATTTGCACTCCTAGTGTGTGTGTGAATAAGCAGAGGCTGTGTGTGTGATGCTTGCTGATCTACTGGATGGAAATGTTTGTTATAAAATGCATTGAAGCAAATACTACTAGAGTTATTACTAAATTATTATAGACGAGTTTAAAGTAATGCTAATAATATGACGCTTTAACTGGCTATTTTAAATAAATATACTTAACATAATAAAACAGCTTGGAACATAGAGGGCGTCAGCTCATTGGTCAGAGATAGCTTACCGTGCTAGAAATACTGCATGCTTTATCAGCTGCTCAGCTTTCCTGAACTCCCTTTTAACAACACACGCCTGCAGGAGAAGCAAAATGAGTCACTGCACAGCTGAAATTCATCTGAGGTCTGTTTAGAGATATAGTTATGCTAGTCCATACAGTTTTTATTTATAAATCAAATGTAAGCCGATTGTAGAGAACCAAACATGACCACTCCACAGTGCTAAAGAAATACCTTAGAGGCTTGTCTCAGGACATCAACCACCACCTTCACAGGAAGGCCAACAGTGATCTCCTTCATGGCCTCTATACACCAGCGGTATGCCTGAAACACCAAAGAGAACATGCGTCAATGTATAGTAAGTTACACCTATTCTAAAATGTCCAAAAGATCAGGCCTGGGTGTTGAGCTCCTTACCTCATCATAGTGGCTTTTGGCAAAGAGCAGAGCGCACAGTTCTCCGTAAAGTGCAGCCTTGTTGGCATGGTGACCGTGTTTGGCTAACTTGTCCATGTACGACTGGGCCAATTTGAACGTCTCCTCTCCCAGGTGATATTTGCAGTTGCCATTGCGCACGTGAAGCAACCTGACACAATCCAAACAGGAGGTACAATAAAAAGGGATCTGTGACGTGGTTTGGCGAGGTATGATTTATCACTGAGCAATTGCAGTTATCAAATATGAAGTCACCCAATTCAGTGCTGATTTAGTCACAAGCTTAATTCAGAGATCCAGCTAAAGCAGGAGGTAACTGACACCTTGAGCTTTTACTGTAAAAATAGTTGTGTCAGAACTACAGGTAGGTGGTAATATTTTCTTTATCGCTGTCTCTACCATACAGCAGGAAGAATATTTAGCCTCACCTCACACAGCACTCCAGTGCACGATACCAGTGCAGAATCTCATCATGTAACATACACAACTGGAGACACGAGAGGAAGACTTTCTCTGCGTCCCCGTACCATCCGGCGTCTGACAGAAAGCCACCTGACAGGAAAAGACATTACTACCACTTTCAGTCAACCATCAACAAACACAAACAAACACACACAAGAAAAAAAAGACAGCACAGCTGCTGACCTAAAACAAAGCCAAATTGGATGGCTTTCTCTTTAACATGAGCGTCTGACTCGGCAATGTACGAGCATCTACGGCTGAAGGAGTTGGCCAGGATTGAAGCCACTTTCACGCCGTGGTCCATTAGTGCCTGGAAACAGTGGTGTAGGAGGTGCCTGAGAGGACACAGGTAAAGAAATCTCAGAGGCAATTCAAGGAACAAAGGCCAAGTTCTCAGCAGAGAAACAGAAAACAACATAAGAAGAAAACTCCATGTTTCTGAAAGATGCCTCAACTTTCATTGGTTGTACTCGTTTACTATAAATAACAAAATATCTATTCTGAATTTTTTTTGAGTAAAATGAAGGATCTGGAAGACAAAAGCCAAAATAAAAAGTAAAGGAAATGGAGATTTCTACAAAATAAAATGCAACAACATTCAAAATGTTTAGCCTGAATGAGTATCTCATACAGTGTCGTCATCATCATCATGTTCTAACCCTCACTGAAATACGACCTATACTCCATTCCTACTCTGTACTGACAAACAAACAAAACAGATCTCTGTCCCACTGTCCAATACCTTTTGTCAGAGGCTCGGAGGACTTTGGCAAAGACCTCAAGCTCACAGAACTCCCCTCCCAGCTGGCAAAGCCGGCCTTGCTGGTAAAGCTGGAAAATACAGAGAAATTCGAGATTGACTAACATTTATTGTCCATGTGGCACAATGCAGACCCTTTCCCTTGGGAAAGTAACAGAGCTGGAAAATGCATGGAAACAAAAAAGGCCATTCAGAAATAGATACAATCAGAACATGCAGTTTGCGCAACATCGGCTCTCGGATGAACTTCTCCGAGAACTTCGACATGGGCTTCACTGAACCCTGCTCTGAAACAGGGACACAGTGCAGGATACAATTCCGCAATGACGCAAAGTTTCTTTTCCTAAAACTGGGTAGAAATTAAACTTAAAAAAAAAANTGGCAAATAACCACACAGGAATATTTCATGATATTTGGCAAAGTCTTTTGTGGTTTTGCTAAAGCACCAAAAAATGAAAATGAAAATTAAAGTTCAGAGATGTTTATCTTGCATGTTCAAAACTTAAAGCATTTAAAGGAAATCTGAAGGGAAATTTGGCCTATACAGAAAAAAAAAAAACAATTATTAACAACAGATTATATAAAAATCAATGTCACTTAACAACACTGTACTGAAGTGCATCATGACATTAATATATTGTGATATTTATCTAGTTTAATTAAAGGCATCACCAACACAGACGCTGAGGAGAACCTGAGGCAGCCGAGTCTCTTGACCCAACATCTCACACCACACCTTACAATATTAACCACACACACACACACACACACACACACACACCCCAAACAGGTCCTTACTTACCAAATGCAAAGGAAATGAGTGAGTCAATATTTGGCTAATAGTTTAATTCAGTGTTCAGGTTTAATTTATCTGATAGGACCTGGTGTGTGTGTGTGTGTGTGTGTGTGCGCATCACTGTAACAGTGCTTTTATCTGTACCCAGCATATATTGTAACTTCCATACAAAGCAAGAGAAGTGGTTAACTTTATCATTCTCTATAATCATAATCTATAATAATAATCAGATCTGTTGAAGCATGAATATAATTACGATTTTAATTTTCATATTATTCAACGTGAACATTCTTTATTATTCATACTGACATGAGTAAAGTCGCCTGTGAGAAGCATGAACTCTCTCAGCACTTCACCTCGTGCATCCACGTCAACATAATGACAACATGACACAGTTATTAGTTTTATATTTGATGATTAAACCACATTCATTACACTCGAAACCGATTCCTCCTTCAGGGATCGATGCACTGACAGCAGCCAGCTAAATGAATTCATCAACCTCTCCAGCTAGCTAACACGACTGATATTTACACTCAGCAACGTTACACTTCCTAGGTGTTACAGTATGACACTACAGACCTCTTTTAATAAATTGACACGTTTTCAATCTAAGATATCCACTTGCTATTTAGTTAGACACGCTCCGTTTTTCAAACGGAGATCCACAGGATTGCTTAAAAACTTCCACACTTGTTAGTTGAACGTTAGCTAATCTTTCCAGCCAAGTAAACGATAACACAAGCTTCCACGCCAACCCACTAGCTAGTCAAAAGTCCTTCAACATGCAACTCATTAACGCCTCTTGTTTACCTTGTAGTAGACGTCAAACTGGATATTTTCAGGAAGTGAGCGAATGTCCCGTCGCGACCGACTGTAATTATCCACTACGGCTGATATAGCGGTATTGTACAGGGTCTCAGGGATCCACTCCAGCTCCACAGCGGCCATGTTGTTTTCCTTCTCCAAATATCCAGCTACAGCCCCCTTTCTACTTTCCCTTCCTTCGCTACCTTATCAAGGTAAAACGCTTTTCTCCGTCACTCCTCATACACCTCAGTCAGCTAAAAAACCCAAGAGCGATCGAAACGGATCGCTGTCGTCTGGGTTATAAACTCGACCCGGTCATAATCTCATATTTTTAAATCCGGTCCTCCAACCCCCCTCTCTCTCTTTTACCGACGACGTTTATCGAACGCGACGTAATGACGCAATGACGTACAAGCTGTCGACGTGAGGACGCGAGCAAGCCACGCCCACCAAACTGTATTAATTTAGCAGAGTCTAACAAAAGTGAACAACCGATCATGGGACAGTCACTAATCCTCTGTAATCCCGATCGAGCAGCCTGTAAATGCGTCAGAGGCATCCAGCTCCATGTAAAATGTTGGGTGATATTCAATAGCGACATACAAGCCGATTTAGAGCATGAGGTCTGGCTTTTCTCCCAAGTTCCCTACTGGAACTAATACAGTTTCCCAGTATTCCCACTGGATGCATCTGACACAGCTGGAACAGCAGCACAATCACAGGATGCAGCACACAGACAGGGCCAGCTTTATTGTTTATGCCAAGCAAAATGCCTGGTGCATGTTTCAGTACTTTCCCAAATAAATGCAAATCAGACTGTAGTTGAAATCTAGGTGCTGAATAGATGGTAATCAAGAGTGGCTGAGCAATACAGAAAGGAAGGAAATGTGTAGTACATCTTTAAAAGGGAGAGAAAGGGAAAGAGAAAGTCTGAGACAGAAAGCAGCCATTACACACACTTATCTTTTCGATTTGCTCTTTTCACTTGGGTTGTTTTATTTTTGCTGCCTTCCAGTCTAGCTTATGATTTGCTTACTGGTGTGACATTCAACGAAAATTTTATTCAGCATTGCTGTAGGTGATTATAAAGGTAATAAACAACAACAGCAGCTACAACCAACAACAATGTAAGGGCTGTACATAAAATAAATATGTAACAATAAACTACACAATAAATATGTTACTTTATATATTTTTTCATACTATTTATATTTATTTTGCTTTGCTTGATAAATAGAATATAATATCTTTATTGTCATTACACAAGTACAATAAAATTTGTTTTATTGGGTTGTCATATGGATAGAGAATATGTATATCATAGAAATAATATAATACTGAGCATAATAGGAAGAAATATGCAATATACAGTTGTATACCCAAGTTATACAGGCAGCATGGGTTATTAGACTAAATTATAGTGTAGTGACATTACAGTCAGTCATTTTACTGTCATTTAAAGTGCATTATATTTGCATAGTGGAAAAAAAGCACAAAGATCAGTGAGTTAAAAGAGACCAGCGAGCAAACGTTTCAGCTCATAGCTTTCTTTAGTGCTCACCTAACAAACAGCTCACCCCTTTTACTGAGACATTTGGACTGAAGGTTGAGAGCAGCTGAGCTTGATCAAGAGGAGCTCCTAGTCCTGGAGCTCAGGTCCAGCAAATGTAATATAGAAATACACACACACACACACACACACACACACACACACACACACACACACACACACACACACACACACACACAAACTATATCATAAAATTACAAAAAAAAAATCAATGAAACATGAAAAGTCAAAGTTTAAAATAATAAATCTATATTTTGATAGACTCTGGTTTTCATTCAGCCTTGGCCTTGGATTTTGAACATTTACTTGCTTCACACACCTGAGGATATTATTATTATACTTGTTATTTATATTATTATAACTGTTCCATTTCATTAAATGTATTATTATATTTTAAATAATGATATACAGCATTCTAATTATTAAACAGTAAATTAAGTAGAGTGTGCTCTTAAGAGTTTGCCTGTTTCTCTATTGTTCTTCTTCTTCTTCTTCTTTCGGCTTTTCCCTTCAGGGGTCTCCACAGCGAATCATCACTCTCCACCTATCCCTA
>CM074958.1:9493375-9507053 GCA_037577455.1 Pangasius macronema
AACAACTGTCATTAACTGGTTAAACCCCCCTACACCCCCCCCCCCATCAACAACTGTCAGTAACTGGTTAAACCCCCCTACACCCCCCCCCCATCAACAACTGTCAGTAACTGGTTGTGCCCCCCAACCCCCACATTTCTGTGTAAACTTTTGCACCAGCGAACATGCCATGGTCAAAGTCACTGAGATCACATTTCTGTCCATTCCTATTAAAGTGGCCAGTGAGTGTAAAAGGTGATGATTTCAGTAAAATTTTTTCGTATTACATTTATCCCATTTGGCAGACGCCTTTATCCAGAGCGACTTCCATTTATCTAATTTCAGTTTCATCTGTTTCATTTAATGCGTACTGAGATGTAACTTGTAACGTCACTTGTGAGGTAACTATAACTTATTATATTGTCATATAATGGACTAGGTATATTCAGCTAGAGAAAAGAGGCAATTGTTTAAGCATTTGTTTATGTTTGTATTCATTCAGTTATGAATAGATGTGCGCAATCTTTACATTTACGTTTTCTGATTACATTTAGCTACACGGTATCACCCTCTCTTTCTCTCTCTGTGAATTGTGAACAAGCACACACGCGGCAGCTGCACTTCTGCACACTGAGTGTGTCCTCAGACTGCTGACAGCATGGACAGAGAGACGTCACTCCCCCTCATCCGAATGTAGGCGTGACAGTAAATAAGGTGTCCTGCTGTGAGGAAAGCAGCCTCTCCACTGTGTGTATGTGTGGGATTAATATGAACTTGAGGCTAATAATACTTTAGGAAAGCAGGAGGGAGCATGATGAAACTCAGAGCCTGAAAAACACAATCTGCTCTGAGCTGCTTTGTGTGTGTGTGTGTGTGTGTGTGTGTGTGTGTGACTAACATAACAGACATACGCAGGGACATACAAAAACGTTCACCCACTACTTAAACGGCGACTCACTGTGTCGTGAGACACAGGCATGCTGTGTAATGAGGGCTGAGGTTTGTGAAGAATCCATGCTGGCAGCGCTACTCTTATGCAACGAGTCCTTTCCAACCCCAGTCTTGGAATCACTGAAATTCCAGTCAAAGCAGTTGCAGTCCTGGAAAACTCAGACATGTGAACATAGCGTTCACACAACCATGCGTTTGTGGAAATATAATCGCTGTAGGCTTGAAACAGAAACTGGAGAATGTGATTTTAAAACACAATGGACAAACAGAAACTGAGAATGTGCTTTTCTTGCAAATTGAAAAAACGAGCACCAGCTAGCCCCTTTCATACCAGAGCTGCTCCATTGTTCTATTTTTGGTTTTACAAACAAACAGAGAGGCACTTGACTTGACAGCTTTGAGCCAACTTCCTTTTCTTCTTATTTTTGCTCATTAGTTTGCTTTGGAGTGATGGGAGAGTTGAGATTCTCTCACCCTATGAAACTGTCATAGACTTTACAGATTACTCATCATTGTTTGAAAAAAAAATCTTGCTTAAAATACAAATTTGTTCAGTGTCAATGTTATTAGTCCCACTGATGAACTCTTCTCCCCCTCCCCCCTTTTTCCTTAACTTTCTCAAGGCTAGGGTGTGTGTGTGTGTGTGTCAGTCAGACTGTTGATGCAGTGCTGTCACGAGCCTGTCGGGAGGCCATGTTTGCCCGTGTGACACAGACAGCGCGGGTGTAATCTGAGGCCCTCGTTAAGCAGCAGGCGATATTCTCAGCTCCTTTTATCCAGGAAGACAAATATCAAGGTTATAAATTAAGAAAAGGAGGAACTGTAGCAAGATCATATATCTCCCCATTCAGACACTGGGTAAATAGGAGTGGCTGGCAGGCGTAATTAAACTTTAAATGTGACTTGTTGGCAAGTTTATCTGACACATGATGGCAGCATGTATAAAACAAATGACATGTTACTACTCTGTTTCTCAGCCCAGGCTGGCTTCTCCACCTCTGACAGACTTCTTTCACTTAAACTTTCAAACGTATTGTTTTGAGTTATATTAGACCGGAGGTTTCATTTGGTGTGCTTAAAATATTGTTTTTCTTCATAATCATGATGCTGATGAGGTTTGAAAAGAAAATGTTTTTTGGGCTCAGGTATCTTACTGCAGGACTCCGGGAATCGTTGCTCACATTCCCCAGCAGCCAGCAGGAAGTGAGTGTTGGATTAATTCTTCATTGGAAAATAGAAGACTTGGAAATGTGTGTGGGGGGTGAGATTTAAGGGTATGGATGCACTATTTTTGGCTCTTCGCAGCAAATTGTCCAAGAGTGATCGCTTTTGGCAGGAAGCACTGTTCAGGAATCTCCCTCCTCCATAGAATAGCTGAGGAATGCCTCTGAGGAGGAGGGAGTAAGGAACAGGCCGTTGGTCCCTCTCCCTTCTCGCCTCATTCTTTCATGAATCAATGAATGTCACCAGGATGTCCTGTGACTAACTTCGGGAAGCCTGCACTAGAGACTTCCCGAAACACGCAGGTAAATAAGTCTCAGTTCACAGTCTAAGATATCTTCATTGACACTAAGTATATTTGCTTGTCCATGTTTTTCCCTATTTGCTAATGATGGGTACGGTGAGTACTTGGTTCGAGATTTGGTTTAGAACTGAAATCGTACACAAAAAGCGAAAACCGTCGTGATTGTAAAATCAGTTGTTTTATTTGTTTCTCTTCCTGTTTACTCATATTATTGAACGAATCAGAGAAATCTGAAGTGCATCCTAAAGATTATGCTTTGTGGCATTATTGCTACTTTGGGGAATGACTGAATTGAATGTCTGAGAGTCGTTGTGTGTGTACATGCAGTATGATGCACAACATATTCCTGGGCTTCTTTGGCTCCATCATTTGGATCAGGCAGAATGGGCGACACTGCGACTGATGTTGTCCAACGGGTGTCGACACACGGTCTACGTCTGTACCTTGCACACTCAGTCTTCATATACAGGGACACTCAATCACATTTAGCTCCAAAGGCTAAGCATTCTGTTAAATATGCAAGGTGAAACCATGACCCAAATGTTAATATCATACCAGTTTTGCAACTCAAGTCACATGCCTCTGATATGCAAACTTTGCGTGTCTTGGAGAGCCGTGTACTTCCACTGACACGGCCAAGTCAGAGCAGTAAACAGGATCCACATATTTTGCCATTCTGAAATGTTGGGGTTATGAATAGGATGTAGTTAATGATTTTGTTGGAAGCCTGCTTGGAAGTGTGTGTGAGATGCAGTAGATAGGATCTGAAGGCATCGTCTTTATGTGGTACTGGGATTTTCTGTTTCTTAGTACACAGGTTGAAGTTAAAGACATGGGATTTTGAACTAATCGTTTCCCTTTGAGTTGAGCTGAGCTGTATTTTTATGTTGGCCTTTATTGAGACTGCTATGAAGTAATTTATACTCATCTGATTATGTAGGATTGACATGACAGTTTTCCCACATTGGACATCATTATGCTAATAAAAGAAGACAAGCATTTAGGGTGCAATCACCTGAATTTGTTGGAAAGTGCCCTGTTTGGAATATTTCACATCAGTACTGTGTCCTAGTCCATTTATGTAGTTAATTTTATTATTATTATTTTTTTTTAAGTGGCTACCATCTGTGACATATTAAGAAAATTTTCCTTCTCCTTCGTCCAGTTTGACTTTGGATGTCATTCTTTTATTCTTCTGTCCATAAAACAACCATTCTCTATCCCTGCATCACTGAATGTTTATTTTTTTATTCTCTGTAACAGTGGCAAGTGCTTTTCTTTTGCTTTGGCATCACTTCTAAGCAGTGTGGGAGCAGGATTAGCCAAATTCAGTTTTTTATCTGCGCATCTTTTTGTAAAGCCTCTGTCACAGAAATGTCAAGGCCAGGCTTTCTGCTTGCTATGGTGGCATCGTAACTGTTATCTCTAGAACGATGGGATTTAGACACTGTGTGTTTATCACCATACTTAACAGTATTCGGTGTGGTTCTTGTTTACCACTTATGGCCCATTACACAGATTAACTGTTTCAGAATCAAAGGTTGTCTTCTCCTGTTCTGCTCAAGCCTGTAGTCTTCTTGATGGTGCTGTCTGTCATGTGGTGTGAATTTGCATTGATCTGAGCAAATGCACACAAACACACAGATGTCATTAGCCCTAAAACTTTTTCGTACACACAGTTACTGCTGTTGTTTCATTTGGCCCAGGCAGTATTATTTTACTTCCCAAGACCGAGAGCCCCATTCAGGAAGTACTCTTGATTTGATTGGCTCTAATTTTATCAAAACTGTCTCAACTGATTTCTGAAATCAGTTCTTAGACATATTTTTTTCTGAGCTCAACAAAATTTTTCTCCCTTTCCTTTTCCCTAGCACTAAAATCACACTCCAATAACTGCACGCTTGCCAAACTATAGATGACAGTAGTGTTTTTCATTGCCTCTTAAAGATTGCCCTGCTGCGGCAACTTGATTGTAAAGTTATGCATGTTGGCAGGAGTAATTATGAATGTTTTAGCTATACGAACGGGTTTTGTTTAGATTTGGAATCTTTTTGGATCAGTTCCTGGCTTTTCTTCACCAGACCCTGGTTACATATAGCATAAGATTAACTGCTTCTGCCCACTTTAGAAGGAATTTTGACCAAACCTACTTCTGCCCCAAAAAGTTCTTGACCAATCTTGGTTCCACAGAACTTTTGAACAATCCAGCTCATTCTCTTATAAAGTTTGACCAATCTTACCTGCAGAAAGTTTGACCAGTCCTGCCTGCTCTTGCAGAAAGTGTGACCAATCTCACCCATACCTGCAGAAAGTTTAACCAATCCTGTCCACTCCATCTGAAAGGTTGACCAATTCTGTCCACTCTTGCAGAAACTTTGACCAGTCCCTTCCACTTCTGCAGAAGGTTTGACTAATCCTGCCTGCACAAAGTTTGACCAGTCTTGCCTGCGCCCACAGAAAGTTAAACTGATCTCACCCACACCTGCATAAAGTTAAACCAATCTCACCCACACCTGCATAAAGTTAAACCAATCGTGCCCACTCCTGCATAAAGTTAAACCAATCGTGCCCACTCCCACAGAAAGTATGACCAATCCCTCCTGCCGAGTGTCTTTCAGACTAGTTAGGACGGACGTCTTTCAAACTGGTTCGGGAGCGAGAGGGCGTCCTGCAAAGGGGTTCCCCTCGCTCTCCCGCAGGACGTTTCCCCAAGCCCTGGCTCTCCCGCAGGACGTTTCCGCAAAGCCCTGGCTCTCCCGCAGAAACTTTCCCCAAGCCCTGCCTCTCCCACAGGACGTTTCCCCAAGCCCTGGCTCTCCCGCAGG
Organism: Pangasius macronema; assembly: GCA_037577455.1. Classification (NCBI taxonomy): domain Eukaryota; kingdom Metazoa; phylum Chordata; class Actinopteri; order Siluriformes; family Pangasiidae; genus Pangasius; species Pangasius macronema. The sequence goes on from CM074958.1 coordinate 9,498,656, forward strand.
ACGTTTCCCCAGGCCCTGGCTCTCCCGCAGGACGTTTCCCCAGGCCCTGGCTCTCCCGCAGGACGTTTCCCCAAGCCCTGGCTCTCCCGCAGGACGTTTCCCCAGGCCCTGGCTCTCCCTCAGGACGTTTCCCCAGGCCCTGGCTCTCCCGCAGGACGTTTTCCCAGGCCCTGGCTCTCCCGCAGGACGTTTCCCCAGGCCCTCGCTCTCCCGCAGGACGTTTACCCAAGCCCTGGCTCTCCCGCAGGATGTTTTCCCAAGCCCTCGCTCTCCCGCAGAAAGTTTGACTGATATTTCCAACATATTCCAACATTGAATGTGGCCTTTCTTTGTCTTGAGAGGTTTTCTTGTTGGGTCCTGTGGAATCCCAGTTCTGATGCACACCCATAGAAACAAATACAAGATAAAGATATTTAAATTAGGTAGTTTACAGTATTAATGTAGTGACATCAACGTGTCGTAATGGGAAAGGTGTTATTTTCACCTGTACACCCCGTTAAATAGAAACTACGATAACATTACCATGTGACCCCTCATGCATCAGTGTACAAGGCTCTTTATAGTATTTTTTTTTTGGGATGGGAATAAAGCTTTAATGGGTGTGCCAGCCTAGAGTGTGATATGAAGGAAGTAATGGAGCGTGCTCAGGAAGTCCTGCATGGCAATCAGATAAAGGCAATTGCTCATGCTGTACTTACCCCTTGGGATAATTTGGACTGGTGTTCATGGTAGATTCTGATGCAGCTTTTGTAGGCACACATTTAGAAATGTATTCTTTGGCTAGTAAATGGAATCCTCTCTAATAGGGAAATATTTTGTTGTGCGGATCTACAGAGAATCTTGAAGGGTTCCCTCAGAGGGACAAACTGGGACAAACTCTTGATTTACTTTGCCCATGTGAGCTTTCCAGGTCTTCTTCTGGACATGTGTCTCTGAGTGATATTGAGCAATGTTGATTAGGCCTTGTTTGTGCATTTGTGATTAATGTTAATGTGTGGTTCAGCTCTGTGACTGATGGGGGAAACATTTCCTCCCTTAACTTCTATTCTGGCATTTGTGGAATTTGCTTTGGAACAAACATGACACTTCCTGACCGGGTCTTTGGAGAAAGCAGTGCAGAGGTGGGGTTTAAGACACAACCGAGAGCAAAGTTTAGAAGAGAACAGCATTTTATATTCAAGTCTCTGCTTAATCAGAGCCTTCTTTTCAAACTGATAGACTGTACTAGAGAAAAAGGTTAGTTAGATATCCTTTAACTGTTTCACTCTTTAGAATATATATGCTTTGATGAGTGTATTGATAATTGTAATATGCAGACACTATAGTTTTTTCACTTTTAGTCAGTCTGAGCTTCTTGTGTATATAATGAAGATGCATATCGGTGCATATATCGGGCTTTCCATGTAGAAACCATGTTTGTGCACTACCGAAATGTCACTATTTCTGTGAATTCTTTCTTGGTAGTGAACCTCCTCTTTGACACCTGTTTTCTCGATCATGGAGGGTCCCAATTAGTCAGGAAGTCTCCAGAGGAAGTTTGCAAGAGGGCTGCGGCTAACGAGAATAGAGATGCCTAGAAGTCTGTTAGTGCTGTGATGCTTCCCTTCAGGAAGGCACTTTCATCAATGTCATGAGAAAATAGCTGGGCTGTCCATGGCTAGACCTTGCCCATCCGGGACCCATGACTTTTTTTTTCCCGTTATGTCTCAGATATCCCCGCCTTTTGTCTTTTGGAATTTTGTCAGTCTGCACGTCATTCTCAAGAGGAAACGGACAAAACCCTCCATTTGCATGGCTTGCTGTAAGAAGCAGTAAAGGCCATGGTGAAGTGGCAGTGGCTGACCACCTCTCTCCAGAGCAGAGAAGGGCTCTTCTGTTTGCCTGAACTTAGAGAATTTCCCTCTGGCTTCCTCCACCCACTCATATACCCACAGCTTCTGGCTCAGACTCATCCATGTTTGATTGTCGACTAGACTTGGTACAGAGCATGCTGCCGTTCTAGATGTAGTGTTAAACATGCAGGCAGTGCGTTTTCCTATTAAAGCTTGACATTAGCTGGAATGTAGAGCATCAACATGTATTCTACTTATACGTCATTTATTCAAGTGATCCTTTCTGAAACCGTTGAATTCCAGTTGAAGACTACAGAGCCTTGTGGTGTAACAATAATCTCCACACAGCATTTACCTAGAATTAGATGAAATACAAAACAGGATGGTTAGGGTCTTTTTTTATGCATGACTCAGTCTGTCAGACCTAATTTTCGACCAATTTTCCAAACCACGAAGACTACGAGGAACGAAGTAGTTAGGATGGAACATAAGCCCGTGAATATCTGTAGAAGTCTGCCATCTTTAAGGATGTACCAAAATGCAGTCAGAGGAATCTAGGAGAGGGAATAGGAGAAAGGAGGCTTGTAGATCTGGATACACAGGTGATTCCTACGCAGGAGTGTTTTTATTTTGGGATGTAACGTAAGGTATAAGTGCTCCACCTCTTCCAAACAAAACACAACAGATACAGATACAATGATGAGAACAACAAATACAAATGATCATCATTTGGATTAAATAAACAGTGGGTACAAATAAAATGCTTCAAAAAGTCAGGTGAATAGAATCTTGTAAAACACCAACATATAAGCGTGATGTGTACACATGTCTAATTAATGAACATGTCCATTTTGCACACTAAAATTAATTTAGTGTGTATTCATTGTTGTGTAGAGGCAGATCCATGATACAGTTAATATAGCTGGGAAACATCATCATTAACTGAATTCATTACAATCTCTTTAAAGTGATGCTTCAGTCAAGACCGCTTCATTTGGTAAATACATTTGTTCTTTATTTTTCCTTTTCTTGTATCCTTTCTCAGCTTTCTCAGAGGGAGGTGCTAAGAAGCAAGAAAGGAAAGGAAAGAAAACAAGCAGGCGCAGTTATAGAAATGAGGAGCAGCCGTTATCTGTTCTGTGAGAGAGATGACCCAAAAGTTTCTCAAACGCTTTCAGTGCCTTTACGATACTTGACAATTACGTCATAGTTTAATTTGTTTGCTGGTTGGTTTAAGAATGAAGAATGGCCATCTCCTTTCATCACATTAAAAAATGTGTCAAGGGGGACCTTTGTTATCTTTGCACAAGTGAGATGGGGGAAAGGAATGCTGTTTGTCTCCAGACTTGTTCTTTTCCGTGCAGTCCAGTATGGTTGTGGTTTGTGTAGAAATACCACTGATTCCTGATGACTCGTAGTTTATTATTCCCCCTGGCTGCAAGCTTCTAAAGCGAGTGCTTGTACGCTTGGACATGTCCACTGAACTTGAATACCCTTGTGAACGCCTGTCTTCTGATGACCCCTTAGGATGACTTATTGGTGCGTTACTGACTGTCGTACTGACTGTTGATGACTAGACTGCTCTTATTTACAGCCTGAATGCCTTAGAGGAGAAAGATAGGACGTGTGTCACTGTGGACGTACACACGTGTTCGTAAAAGGGAATTGGTTCTAGATAAAATAGGGTCGTCATTACCGTAATAGACACGTCCGCATCCCAGAAGGCCAGTCCATCAATTACCATTAAACAACTTTTGGTTTATCTGGCAGACATATTATTAAGCTTCAGGAAGATATCAAGCCTGGGTTTAACATCTGTTTATAGACAGAGTCAGATGATGCATCTCTGGTATTACGGTAAGTGCGCTGGAGCAGTTGATTTAGCAATGTGTGCGTTTTTGTGCCAAATAAGTTCCGAATGCGTGGGTAGTAAATGGGAGAGAACCTAAAAGGTGGGTATGCGTACGTCGTTCTAGGACGTTGTCAGGTTCCTATGCAGACATTTGGAGGTATTGCGCAGTGTACAAAGTCCACCTCTGGTGCATATCACAGGTTGTGAAAGAGAGGATAAGGAGGAAAGAATCTGTGAAGTAATGACTTGAGGTGACTGGCCCAGCATTTTAGCATCAAGTAGACAAATATAAATTAAAGAGTACAATCTTCAGATGCTCACCGACCACATTATTAGAAACACCTTTACACCTGTTCGTTCATGCAGTTATCCAGTGCAGGTCCAATACATAAAATTACACAGATAAAGGTCAAGAGATGCAGTTAATATTCTTTTATCTGAGGTTAGTTACAGCTGAGGCAGGTTACAATCAAAGAATATAGCTGAGCCGTCGAGGTTTACGGGTTTTGCTCAAGAGCTTAAAAATAGTTCTTTGTCACTTTCGGCATTTAAATCTCACAATCTTTTTGAAAGTTATTTCATTTTGCCCACATGACATGACTTACTGATAACCAGCGAGGAATCTTTGGGTTTAAAAGTTGAATAATGCTTTTTCCACTGCTTTTTTATCACAGATGGGAATATGTAATATAGTGTTCTGCTGTTTAAGAAAATAAAAAAGGCTCGTCACGCACATTTGCAAATTGGACAGGCCTACTATGATGTGAGACCCCTAGCTTAACATTTTTTTGTTTTCATTATTCTTAGTTCCTTGTGACATGTAGGTATGTATTGTTATCACAAATATCATGGCTTTAAATCATTAATAAAGTTCTTAACATATCTCATTTCAGATCTTGCAAAGAAACATTCATAAGAGAAACAATGTAAGCTGGAAAGTAACAGTTTTTAAGGCATAGTTAGGATGCCTTAAATATCTGGTTAAGTAGAACTCGCTGATCTGGCAGTGAAACAGGAGGCTTGAGTCTGCTGAAGTCCTGTAGCACCAGCATGTTCAGATTTGCCACAGATGACATGCTTCAGGCTTGCACCACAACCTATGCTTAATAGGCTCTTGATCACTGAGTTGTGCACATTTTCCACTTCCTGGTGTTAGTTGGAACTTGACTGGGTGATAATTTGTGCCAGTTCTGTATATGTGAAACCGGCAGTCCCACATACCAATATGGAAAACCTGCTATTAAATCATGAGGAGAATCAAAGAAAAACAGTGCGCTGCAATGGTGTGGTCTGAGGTTTGGATGGAGTGAGTGAGTACAGATAGGGTACAGAAGAAATCATATGCCTTTTCACCCCCTCCCACACACACACACACACACACACATGCATTAGGTCTTCATTGTTGTTCTGGCTCACCAACATGAACCCAATCCTCCCCACTGGAGAGCCAGTTATCGGCGTGCCTTGTTCCTTGATGGTTCCTTGAGGCTTCAGAACCATAGCTAATCTCCTACACTTTGACTGTCATGAGCTGCTCTAGTCAGGATGGTGGGATCATCTGAACAGATGTGGAATGTACTTATTCGAGCCTTGGTGTTTGGAGCTGCTGCTGTAACAGTGTGCCTGTGTGTGTGTGTGTGCTCGAGCTTGGTGCTTAGTGTGTTGTTATAAAGTGTGAAACTAGAACTAGAGCATTACAAAGCCACCAGAAATTAATAGTCTTTGGATCAGCTCTTTCTTTATATTCGAATGTGATCAGACCTTGAAATACCTCTGTCCTTCAGGTGCAGGCAGGGACACTACAAATCTCCCACAGTGGAGCCATACTCATGACTGTTAATTATTTAAAGCGAGCTGCTGCAGGCTCAGTGCATAATGATGCAGGTAGTTAAGAGGAAGCTACTGATACTAGTGAAGGAAAAGCATGAGTTATTGACCTTCTAAGTCCTCTGCTTGTGATTGATCTTGGAGGGGGGTTCCAGCAGTTATCCTTGTTTTTACCCAGTTGAGGCCCTTGAGTACTTATGGTAGGCTGCTGTGAGAAGGGAGTCACGTAGCCATACCAGCTTTCCCTCAGTCGTTTATGTACTGGGTCGTACAACCATTTTCTACACGCAATAGTGAGTCACACAATCGACGAATCTGTACTTTAGTTACGTCATGTTCGTGCTTTCAGGAATCTGCCTCCTTTAGAGAAAACGATCAGTGAGATGATGACTTTGCTGATTTTGGAAATGGCTGAAGAGGGGTGATCTTCTGCTGTTGTAGACCATGTGCCTCAAAGTTCGATGCTACGTGCATTCTACGATGCTTTTCTGCTCACCACGGTTATAAAGCATGCATAGACTTCCTGTCAGCTGGAACCAGTCTGGCCATTCTCCTCTGATCTCGCTCACCAACAAAGCGTCTCGGCCTGCAGACCTGCCATTGTTTAACATTTTGCATTATTCTCTGTAAACTCTGTAGTGAAAATCCCAAGAGATCCGCAGATTTTGAAATACTCAAACCAGCCCATCTGGCACCAGGCAACCATGCCCCCATTTCTTCCCCCATTCTGATGTTTGATGTGAAAATTAACTGAAGCTCTTGGCCTGTATCTGCAGGATTCTATGCAGTGTGCTTCTGCCACATGATTGGCTGATTGGATAATTACATGAATGAGCATGGGTACAGGTGTTACTAATAAAGTGGCACTAGACACTAATTTATAAGTAACTTACAATAGAGGCAGGATACAGTCCAAGAATAGAATTTTTGTGGCTTAAGGGTCTTGCGCAACGGCCACATGGTGGTTCTGCGTCGAAAACCTAAATTTGTGTCACAATCCTAGTGATTGGGTCTCGGAATTCGTGAGACGGAGTGGTGACGGCAGAAGACATCTGCCTACAGAGGATGTTGTCTAGGTTTTTATGGTCAGTGTTTTGAATATATCCTGATTGACATTGAGTGCACCCATGGCTTCCGTGCGACTCTGCATGCCTGATAAGAGGTGGCATGCTGTGAGCAGCTCTGTTATAACTCAGCCTGGTGGAACAGCCACTCCAGTGTAAATTGAAACACTTGTCATTAACTCCTCAGACACAGGAAAGAGTTTTTCCTATAAACACAGTGTGCTCTAGTATCGGAGGACCCACAATGTGCTGGAACATTCGTTATCCACAACGTCCGAGTCCTAACACAGGTGACAGTGTGTTTTCTTTGGAGGGAATCCCTGGCAAAGGTGATGTTGTCAATGTCAGGATCAAGACTGTAAATAGTTACGAGTTCAGCTTCCTATTATACCGTCTCTGGTTCAACGCTGGCTTCACAACACTCGCTGATAGCAAGTGCAGCTTCTTGTGTGCGTCAACAAATGATGTATCGGTGACGAGGCATAAACTTTGAGTCTGAAAAACACACAGAATCCACTGTCGAAACAAAATTTCCTTATAAAACGGGAAAGGACTCGACAAACTCCGTCCCGAAATAAATCTTATTAAAAGAGCTTCAGACGCAGTAATGCTGCATCAGTCTTTCACAAAAAGTTACATATAGCAATTTTAGCATTATTATTCATTCACTTGATGAGTGCAACCCAACACTACGGTGAATATATATGTTCAAAGCGCATTTTCCAAATGTTATTTTCCATGATACTGTATTGATTTAAAAAAAAAGTTTAGAACAATATTCAATGTAGTTTGAGGATTTTTCAGAATTAAGTAAACATTGTAGAAGAGAGTAAAGAGATGAGAGAGAGTGTATAGAATAAACATGTCCAGCAGTGATGTTTAAATGACATCTTTACAATATGGACCTCATTAACATTTTAACCTGGTGATGGCCCTGGTCAGGAGTTTCAGACGGCTAGATCTAACACACTCTTCTCCTCTGGACCAAAGGCAAATAATCACCTCAGTGTTTGTTTGCCAGCAGCAGATGTCAGGATGCCTCTTTATTCACCGAGAGCTCCGGATCACACTGCTGTTTGCTAACCGATATGTGTTTGCCCCAAGGCAGAGGCAGGGCAATCAATTCATTACTGTCAGGAAGCATGTGAAGGACAGAGCGCACTTTACACTACTCTGGGGCTGAGAGGGCCCCCTGGCACTGACTAGTTTATGGCGTTCCCTGTTTAAACCCTGCTGATTCAGCCTAGCCAGCTTGCTGCAGAGTGATGCAGAACAGTCGAGCGTGTTCGTGGATGAGTGAGCGGTTATACAAAACAAAGCTGTACTGAGGCACAGTGCCATTACAGCGGCAATGAGCGGCACATGGGCTATAAATGAATGCTAAGGAAGATGTTCAAGCATATTTCATTAGAATGAGTTAATGAGGTGCTTTAAACGTTGACAGCTGATGTCTTTGTCTTGAGGAAAGATACAGTAGGGATAGTTGGCTTTGTGGTGTATCTGCAGCTTTGTTGTCTTTATGTGCCAATATACACACTTGTCCTGAAGGACCAAGGTACTTTCTAAACTGTCAACGACATATTACAAATCTAATGGAGCTGGCAAAACAGGACCCTTCGTTTTTCTTGACTTTATCACCAACGGTCTTTTAGTCTCATGTTTTATATATATGTATATATTTAAAAAAATTCTCTTCTCCTTCTCTTCCCTTGACTGATGTGTATTATTCTCTGGGTTCGAGTCTCAGGCCTGGCAGGGATTGTAGGTGGGGGAGTGAATGACCAGCGCTCTCTGCCACCCTCAATACCACGACTGAGGTGAGA
>CM074958.1:9507078-9543492 GCA_037577455.1 Pangasius macronema
ATGGGTTAAATGCAGAGCACAAATTCTGAGTATGGGTCACCCTACTTGGCCACAAAGTCACTTCACTTCACTTCACTCCTCTGGTATGACTTATTGTCCAGCAAATAATGGAACTGATTGGACGCTCTCTTAAAATCATTCATTGAGCTGCTAAATGAACACTACAATAAAAGTACATGCAGTAAGTGCTTAGCCTGATGGCTTACATGTCTCTCAAATAATTTATTACTTGAGTGTTAGGCCAGCCAGTAATGGAAAGGCTTTACATGCACTTCCCTCACACCGAAGTCGGCTTACAGTAAAAACCGAGACGTCAAATAATTTATACCAGACAGGTTAATATCTCCTTAAAGTATGCTTTTGGCTCTGTATAACCAAACACACACATACAAGTTAGAATGAACTGCAGAGCAGTCATCTTCCCACCAAACATTAGGAACAGTGCCAGCTCTTAGCGTAAGCAGGTATTATCTGTCAAGGGTGTATGTGTGTGTTAGAGGTCGACCTGTAATGAAGCGCTGTGTTTAGTCGTACTGTAGAACCCGAGCTGTGTGTAAGAGATATGTCCAGGATGCAGTGTGTGTCTGCACTGACGCTGACCACAAATACCCAGAAGTACCTCGCTGAAAACAGAGCCAGCTCAGAGGCCGGGCTTTTCAGCACCAGCCAAATTGCTTCAAATGCTGATTGTTCATCTGGTGCAGAAGTCTAATGCTGCTCTACAAGTGATAACAATAGAAGCTGCTGTGGATGAATTTGCTCATTCAGTAATGATATGCGTAAACAATCGGGCTGGATTATTCTTTGTCATTACAACTTCATTAAAAATGGTGGCTGGTTCTGGGCTGTACTCTGACATCCTCTGTGTCCAAACAGAGCTCTTGCACTGAAATTCCCATGTTCAGACATGATTATGCAATGCCACGTATCCGACACGTTTCCAGTATCAGTGAGCAGCTCACGTGTCCTTGATTTGGTGATTGATTTGGCCTAATCAGCACGGGTCAAAGCCTCACTCATTGCTCATTGCTGTTTGCTGCTCTAGGGCTGTCAGATTGCTTTCACATTTATAAGCACTGAAACTCTAGTACGCTGAATGCATATGTATATTTTTGAGCCTACAATTTTACACTACCGCAGACAGACTGAGCTTCTGCTGCAGCATTACGCATAAACCGTAGAAGGAGACGTCACCTTTTTTATTGGAAAAAGGACATGATTCATTTTTACCTGTGTGTGTTGAAATGCATGAACATGAAGATTTGAGTAGTATTTCAACTCATTCTGACAGTCCTAAACAACTCTGATTGGCTCGTTGTGTGTTCAGAGACAGACAAATCCTCTATGATCCTGAATCTGAAATATTCCAAGTTGTATAAATTCAAGCATATTTTGCATTCCACATTGCTTAGCATAGACAGAAATAGCCTGGTTCCCAAATAAGGTCCGATTGTGATTGTGGGTTGGTGTGTGGGAGCAGGCTCCAGTTAAACTCTCATATCTTTACACCATACGCTTTAGACATCAGATTACTCGGAAGCGTTTCTGTGGTGTCTTGAAGCAGTGTCAAGTGACATGCTTGTGTTATGATTATGTTCTTTGGCTTGTCTTGAAATAGAAAGTGATTGTTATGTTGTGTTTTGTTTTAGGACGCCTACATTTACATTTCTGGCATTTGGCAGACACTCATCCAGAGACTTAGAGAAGTGCTGTATCAATAAACAGTGATACTGGTTCACTAGGTCATGGACTAAGAATCCCATCAATCGAGAGACTCTGTTACAGATGATCAGCGTTTTGGCTTCACTCACAATGAGAGTAGACGCACCATACGACTGCTAGGCGTTTTTTATCACAAGGTCGAAGCAGTAGTTGAAGTCAATAAGACACAAAAACCTATAGCTACAGCTAGCCCATTCTGCGTGTCTCTACATCCATCACATATCTAAAGTTCAAACAAAAAACGGAGGGAAAGAAAATGGGTCCATGAGACTCTATTGTCTGAACAAACTAAACTAAAAGAAACTTGTCCACTTCTCTGTCCACAGTCTTCAGAATCTTGAAGGTTGCAAATCTGTACTTCTGTGTAACTTCTGAACAAGATATCCTGTCTTTAAAAGTTATTAAAGAGTTTAAATATTTAAAAAAAATCATTAATACCTTATTTATTAATGTATCAATTAATAAGTATTTCAAAGACCAAATCTCCTTTTGGACCTTGTTATGTAATCTGCCTCCTGTAAAGTACTGAAATAGGGTGTGTGTGTGTGTGTGTGTGTGTGTGTGTGTGCGTGTGTGTGTGTGCGTGTGTGTGTGTGTGTGTGCGTGTGTGTGTGTGTGTGTGTGTTTGGGCTCATTCAGCCGTGGCTGACCATGAAGAAGTGCCCTGCTGCTTTCAGGATGATGCAAGCAGCCTCACAGTCCCAACACGCTCACACCTTAGCCACGCGTCTTTATGAATCACCTTAAAATGAGTACCTCAGTACAGACCTGCTCCAGGTGTGTCTACCTGAGTTTGTGGGAATGTGCAGGTTTTCTGTACATGATGAGAAGGCAGTATTTATGTTTGGGCATGCTGTGCTCCATCAGAAGCTGTGTAATGCAGCCATACGCTGCCTTGGTGCGTCTCCACTCCTTCTCAATGATGTTTCACATCCTTGCTGTACAGCTAATGAATAAAATATTTCAATCGTTCCTCTTTAGTAACCGCTTCATCCTGGTCAGGATCGAGGTGGATCTGGGGCCTATCCTGGGAACACTGGGCACGAGGCAGGGATACACAGTGTTTTTCAGGGCTCCATGCACACACGTTCACTCCTAGGAGCAATTTACATTAGTCGTGGCCTAATGAGAGTTGGACTTGTAACCCGAAGGTTCGAGTCTCGGGTCCGGCAGGGATTGTAGGTGGGGGGAGTGAATGACCAGCGCTCTCTGCCACCCTCAATACCACGACTGAGGTGAGACCCTTGAACAAGGCACCGACTGCTCCCCGGCGCCGCAGCTAAAATGGCTGGATTGAACTGTGGACCTGGAGCTGTGATTTGGAAATGTTACCCGTCTGCCCCTGTAAATAAAGTGGAACATATAGATGTATGTGTGTGTTCTTCCACATTTTCAGAAAGCTTGACTACAGCAGTACTAATGATCTCAGGAATATTTTGGCTAAGATGCTTTGAGGAAAGGCTCTCAGGATTATAAGTGGAGATAAGTACTTTTCATCTTTGTGCTTTATGTGTAAAAGTGTGGAGCTAAGTATCTCTTTCACACACATGGAATAAACTTTAGGGCATCTTGAAATACATGAAACATAAAGGTCCATTTAAAATATTTAATCAGTGTATATCTTTATTTTTTCTTTATTATTATTATTATTATTATTATTATTATATATTTTTATTTTTGCATCATTACAAATAAGGCCTTGACCTCTATGTGTTTCGCTGACACCTGAATAAATAACATGAAGCTGGTTATGGAGAATTTTCTCTCAGCAGGAAATGTACTGTTAGCCTTTATGGTACAGTTAACAAATGATCATTGAAGTTTATATGCTCTTTAAATTTTGTGCAGCTCAGCAGCTTACAAATAGGTTAATTACATTGCCCCATATAAGCTTATAGCCTCTAGTCATTCTGCACAAACACTTTATAGTGCAGTAATGTTAATATAGTGTTAACACACCACGTGTGTTCAGTCAGCGGCCACCCTACTCACATCCGCAGTTTTTCCTTTATAATATCGGCTTTAATGCATGAATGTTGTGTTTCTGAGAGGCCACACTCTCTTATGAGTTGATTTTGAACGTTAGTGACTTGTCAAAGGTTTCTTATCGCCAGCGATTGGCCTGGACCCATCTTTTCCACCACAAAAGAGACAAACTCTGTTCATTTCCAGCACCAAAATTGGTGATTTTTACTTGCTTGCCATTTACCATTTAAAAAAAATAATATCATAATAAATATTAATAAAAGATTTAATCATCCAGAACTGAAAAGACAGGAAAACATTCCCACCAGTTCAGATTTAAGGAAAGTAGAGGAGCAGTAATATCATCTGTGCGTTTAGAAACTTTGACAACAGCAGCAGTCACAAAAACTCAGCTGCATAATGGATGTTTAGGTGATTCCACAGCAGCATGCAGTAAACAGTTAAAAAAAAAAAACATAATCAATCCTTTTAAAAATCAGTTGTCTAATCTCCACATGGCTGAGATTTTACCTGTTGATGCTGCTCTAAGTGCACGTCTGAGCGCTGACCGGTGCAGGAGACCAAAATCACCCCAGGGCATTTAATCAGTTTCCAATTCTCCTTATGGCCATTTGTTTTAGATTTGATCGCGTAGTTGTAGGCCTGTTTAATCTTTTAACCTTTTCTTCCTTTTTGAACAAAAGTGCTGATTTGATCTTCTGCCAAATTGTTTTCAGTGGCATCGCTACTAAATATTGTTAATTGATGTTATCCATAGGCTTGTCTAATGAAAGCCAAGTCGAACATGTATTGATAGATTTTATTTCACATTAACGACCTCGAAACATTTTCCATTTACTGTGACAGAAAGCGAGAGAGTCTGCGTGAGTCCAGTCAAAAGCATGTGAGATGAGGAGAACTCTATTACATTACATCTATTACATTTACAGCATTTGGCAGCCGCCCTTATCCAGAGCGACTTACAGTTATCTCCTTTACACAACTGAGCAGCTGAGGGCTAAGGGCCTTGCTTAAAGGCCCAGGAGAAAGGGGCGGGGCTTCCAGGGAGTGTCAGTTCATATCAGAGAGTTCAAAACACCTGCGCAGCTCATTTCAGATTCACATATAGATTGGCTCATCTCCTGTTTTATTGGGATGAATACTGCTCAACTTGTTTGTTTTTATATAATGACTCGTACTAGTGTATTCTGTTATTGTTGGCAGGTCTGGTAATATAATCAGAATAAAAATGACTGGATATTGTGGCAGTGTAAAGTCTTTCCATCAGTGCCCTACATCAGTGCCTAGTCATCCCTAAGGTGATCACTATGATTCTTTATGCTCATTGAGATAGTAAATAATCCTGCTGTATGCAGTGAATTGGACCAGTCCTGTGGTGCTGAAGCATGACGTCACACTGTTGACCTCTGCACAGCCGCTTCCATCCCTTTCACCGCCTCTCTGCCCTTTTGATCTTTGTTTCGGGGATGGAGTCACGTGCCTGTGAGGACGTCTGGTGCCCTTCAGGGATTGCGTCTGGGTGTGGGATGTTTATCTGTGGCCTTTATCTCTATTTCAGGGGACTGGGCTGCAGTTTTGTCAGGGTGTGGTGGATGAGCTAAACAGTAGCTCTGTGGTTAGTGTGGGCTTAACCAGGGCACACTGGGTTTAGTTCCCATGAGTCCTTAAGTCCAAACTGAGAACACATCTCGCCTCTTGTACTCTGTTTTGTGTGCAGTTGAAAGATTTGGGCAAACACTACACATAAGTTGTGTCACCTGTTCTGTATCAGAATCTGTACCACAGGTGTGAGGGGAACATCTCAGTTAGAGTCTAAGAGTTTCTGTAGACACTTGGTGGCCAGTGCGAGGTTCAGTGAGGACAGTATCACGTGACTGTGTGCATGGGTGGACAAATACATTTATGAGCTAGGCAAGTAGGAGCTCCAGTGCACTGGCCAGTTTTATGTTTTCATAGCTAATGTAATGTAACGGTTTATGGTGAGTTTGCTAGTTAATAACATTTCGTACAGAGTAATAATAGTCTCAATAAGAGGTACTCAGTAAGAAGTGTTTTTTTTTTCTTCTTTTTTTGGGTTTCTTAAACCTACACATCTTCTGGACATGAAATCTACTCTTCCCAGACAACTGAGCTACTGATTTGTCCACCCCTTTTGTGCAAAGTGGACTTTTTAATAAAGTATAGCTGTGTGTGTGTATGTGTGTGTGTGTGTGTGTGTGTGTGTGTGTGGTGTTTTCCTTTTCCACTTGGAAAAGCAGCTGATGTTTGCTCAGTGTGGTTTTGGCTGTTCTTGCTTTCTTACATAACAAAATGATGAGTGAGCGAGTCTGAGCCTCAGGTACATTCGGGTGCGAGTGACGTACTCGGTGTTAATATGTGGTTAGCACAAGCAGCTACGCCATTCCAGTTAACGCCACACTGCTGCTTTTGACAGAAGCCATGTCTCTAATTATGCTGTTGGCCTTTTCTTTTTGGTTCTGTCTGTGAAAACGACAGTTCCACGATGCTAATCAGCTGATTTCTATAAAGATCTGTAGATCTGCTCGGTCTGCAGTGAGAGGAGTATCTGAGGCCTGGTTGGTAGGTGCTGGTTGTTTGAGTGTTTGTGATTTGAGGCAGTTGGGAGAGTGGGCAGAGGTGAGATGAGGCATGGTGAGGTGAGGTGCACTTTAAGCAGAGGTGAGGTGAAGCATGAGGATGGCTCAGGACGTTATTGGTTGCTCCTGGCTGCTCCAGGATGCATACTCTTCTCATTATCCCTGGCTGATGGGCTCATAGCTCACATTCCTCCCCAAACTAAAGACTCAGCTGGCCATCAGGACAAGCAGATGTAAGCTTAACTGATGCTGCATACACACCTTTAAGTACACGGTACTGTTTCTCATTAGCAAGTACATTAGTACAATAGTACATTAGTCAGCGGTTTCACACACTCATCCACATGGCGTTGAGTCATGCTAATTAACTCTGTTTGAGCAGGAGCTGAAGGCAAACAAACAGCTCTTTCAGAAATTGATCCTCTGTTAGATGCACATGGGCAGGCTGGGTCACAGTTTTAATAAAGCTTAGAGCGCCCTCGTGTGACTGGAACACTGAACTGATACGGTGTTGACACACTTGTGCCATCTGATGGCAAGATTATGCATCTATCTGCAGCTCCTGTACATTGCAGCTGCTGTACACAAGTCATAAGAATAGGAGAATGATGGAAAATAATGTGCTATGTTTTTGGTGAATATGTAGGGATTAATGCTGAGACAGCAATAAATAACACCTGGAATAACTTGGTCAGCACAACTCAGCTCTAACACTTAATTTCAGTATATTAAATGAAATCGTGTTTGAATGAATTATTTACACCAATCAGCCATTACATTAAAACCACCCGCCTAATATTGTGCCACCAAAACAGCTCTGACCTGTCAAGGCATGGACTCCACAAGACCTCTGAAGGTGTGCTGTGGTATCTGGCACCAAGACGTTAGCAGCACATCCTTTAAGTCCTGTAAGTTGTGAGGCAGGGCCTTCATGGATCGGACTTGTTTGTCCAGCACATCCCACAGATGCTCGATTGGATTGAGATCTGGGGAATTTAGAGGCCAAGTCAACACCTTGAACTCTTGTCATGTTCCTCAAACCATTCCTGAACAGTTTTTGCAGTGTGACAGGGCGCATTATCCTGCTGAAAGAGGCCACTGCCGTTTAGGTAGGTGGAACGTGTCATAGTGTCAAACGTCCACATGAATGCCAGGACCCAGGGTTTCCCAGCAGAACATTGCCCAGAGCATCACACTGCCTCCGCCGGCTTGTCTTCTTCCCACAGTGCATCCTGGTGCCATTTCTTCCCCAGGTATGCAACACACACGCACCCAGCCATCCACATGGTGTAAAAGAAAACGAGATTCATCAGACTGGGCCATCTTCTTCCACTGCTCCATGGTCCAGTTCTGATACTCACCTGCCCATTGTAGGTGCTTTCGGTGGTGGACAGGGGTTAGTGTCAGGGCTGTGGCTACGCAGCCCCATACGCAGGAAGCTGTGATGCACTGTGTGTACTGAAACCTTTCTATCATAGCCAGCATTAACTTTTTCAGCAGTTTGCGCTACAGAAGGTCTTCTGTGTGATTGGACCAGACGGGCTAGCCTTCGCTCCCCACTAGTATCAGTGAGCCTTGGCCCATGACCCTGTAGCTGGTTCATCGGTTGTCCTTCCTTGGATCACTTTTGGCAGATACTAACCATTTTGGAGACGCTCTGTCCCAGTTGTCTAGCCTTCACAATTTGGCCTCGTTTGCCCTTGTCAGAGTCACTCGGATCCTTACACTTGCCCATTTCTCCTGCTTCCAGCACATCAACTTCAAGAACTGACTGTTCACTTGCTGCCTAATATATCTCACCACTTGACAGGTGAAATTGTAACGAGATAATCAATGTTATTCACTTCACCTGTCATAAAAATGTAAAGATATAAAAATATAAATAAAGATTTATTTAAAAAAAAAGAAAGTTTAAAAATAAAGAAATTTGTATAATACAAAAGAGGAAGTTCTAATTTAGTGAATTTAGCATTTCAATGAGACTTTAAATATTGTACTGATATTGAATATTGCAAGATTATACATGCTGTTTGTATCGAAGTCAAAATTCTTGTATTGTGGCAACCGTAGTGGGTGTGGCCTTGGGAAAAACGTTGAAGGTAGTTGTTTGAATAATTTGGTGGCCTTCTTAAGATGACATTTTCATTTTGTCTGTTGTCAGTTATTCATGAACGATGACTTACCTTCTGTAACAGACATATATTTCTTTAAATTTTGGCATTACATAGCGATTCCCCTTTTTTTTTTAATCTCTGTAGAAGCATATTTTTTTTGTAGTGAGAGAGATGAATTGTAGGTAAGCTGTAGTGATTTCCTCCCAGTGTGCTCTGCAGTTTTGAAATGGCTCATAGGAAGTGCCAGGCCCTTGCATCATTTCCTCTGCCTTCATCTCACAGCACTTTTGCATTTTCCTCTGTCTTCGGTTTGCTGCACTGTGACCCAGTCCAACCTGCAGCCACCCACAGCACACGCATCTGCTTGTCCACATGAACGCACAGTGGATTTACCCACAGAGCAGAAGCAGTTTGTATCGACGAGCAGCTGAAAAGACGGCGCAGCTGTTGCTGAGAGAGAGGAGAAGAGCAGAGCAGAGTGCCATCCTTCTGCATTTTGCATTCTTGGGGGTGGGGAGTAAGCGAGGACAGTTAGAGCAGTGATGGTGGTTGGGATCTATATTTAGCCTGTCGTGACCCCCTCGTACCGAGACAGCTGTCCCTCCTCTTCGTCTCGCCATGCAGTGTCAGGAATAGTGGCGTCCAGTCAACCTGTGAGGGACATGAGGAACTCGGTTCTCTCTCTGTGCCGGCTTTTGTTGAGCTGTATTCTGGGCCATTCTTAAAAACGGAAGGGAGCCACACTGGCACTGAGGAACCAGCACAGAGGAGTCGAGGTAAGGCAGTGAGTAGACATCAAACTTTGATCGAGGATTTTAGAGATTGAGACACAAGCAGAGCTGTTTGGAGAGACTGCGGGCTCAGTGTGAAGGCTCAGGCCGAGGCCTGTCCAGCTCTGCTGCACTATTTTTAGGCTTGAGAACGGCAGGTCAGCGGGCTATCTAACTTGGGCTACTGTAGCAGTTTAATCAAGCCCTGAAGTGTCAATGTGGTCGCTTTGGTTTGGAATGTTTAGGTGCTGCATGCTTTGGTCTAGATTGCTTCTCGCAACCTGGTGAATGAAGGTTGTGAAGTTTCTGATCATCTGGTATAACTGGTTTTTAACTTCATCATTATTTTCTATGGTTTAGACTTTTTTTTTTTTATACATAATTATGAATAATTCCTCAGAGTTCATATATTTTGTTTAACACACATCCAGCTTGTAGGGTGGAAATCATTAAGCTCTACTGGTGACTAGCTTATCTTCTCAGCTCCTCGTTAAAGTCCTACTTTACTGTTCTGTGAGCTTAGGAAACTTTCAGAACCGCATTTGGTCCCAGAGGTTTCCTGTTTCCTGTGATGGAAAGAGCAATCTGTCTATTACTGAGTTCCATGATGACATTCTGTGCTTTGTGTTAAGGAATGAGGTGGTGTTTTAGTAAAGAAAGCGCCGCTGGTACAGTGTGAGAGATTCATCTGCTGTTTAAATACAGGAGTGTGAGCAGGTAACAAAGTTCTGCTAATGGCCTTTTGTTATTGCTGTAGCTGTCTAGTTTGAGTCAAAGGTTTTAATTTTTTTTTTTACTTTAGGTTAGGACTGCACAATATATATCGAAAGTATCGAAATATTGAAATGTAAATATCGTGATATGCGTTCGCAAGGGCTTGCGATGACTGAACGATTTTAATACTTCAAAATGTTACAACAAATCAAAGTTTTAGGGCGACGCAGATAGCATAGAATGCTTTATCTTCATCAAAACAACACGAAACGTATGTTGGTTATGTCATTTTCAGATTTTAAATGTACTTGCAGGTTAGTTATTCTGGGTAGGGTGGTATTTCTGTGTTAATGCCTGATGATACATCTGGAGTCAGCAAAACATTATTCCTCCAATTGATTTGCCATCTTCAGACAAAATTTAAAAAAAAAAAAAAAAAAATGATGTTGCCGTCTGGAAAACCCACTGGATGTTGCAGTGAATAAATTCTGGCAAAGAGAAATTGGATCATACCAAAATATGTTTTTTTCTGACTATAACATCCTTTGTGACGTCAAATACAAACCACAGTGTAGTTCACCAAAAAGAGGCGAAACAGTTTTAATTTACTTTAATCTCAGTTAGGATGTATTGCTTTAAATATCACATTGTGTAAGGAGCCAGTTTAATAAACATTTAGGTAAAAGCAGTCAGTCTACCTAAAGGTTTTTAAAACCATGTTAGCTTCGATTTCTTCACACAGTGAAGTTGTTTGATAGCTACTTGTCACGTACTGTCTTTCAAAATGTCCATTATGCACCACCGCTGCAGTCAGAACGGAAACTTTACGTATTATATTCTCCTTTTTAAAAAAATTTGTAAAAACTTTTTTTATACTTTTGGCCATAGCCTAAATGCTGAAACCTTACTTGGGGTTGAGAAACCTATAGTTTCCAGCGCAATATATATTGTAGAAAATGTCAGAGTTCATCATGTGAAAGGTTTTTTCCAGGCATAACACATACGTGGTTTTAGTGAGAGCTGTTGAATGGTGGTTTTTCAGTTGTATATGAATATTCTGGATTTGATTATTTGGTTCTTTTCTCTGTGAGTTTGTCCAATTTCGTTGTCAAGATGGTGATGTAGCTCCCAAAAAAAGGTTGTGCTCTCACTTCACTTTACATAGATAAGCACACCGACGACTCTTTATTTAGCAGGGGTGTGTGTGTGTGTGTGTGTGTGTGTGTGTGTGTGTGTGTGAGAGAGAGAGAGAGAGAGAGAGAGAGAGAGAGAGAGAGAAGCCTGTGAGCCTTGAGGCACATAATTACCCTGATTTTAATAATCAAACAGTTTTTCTGTGGGCATTGTAGCAGATGTTCCAGATGTGTGTTTTTGTTAGAGGAATCACCGAATTCACATGATGTAATAGGCAGAAATGCCTGTAATTTCATGGGTTTAAAATATATTGTGAGCTATCATGCAATTATGGTATATTGTGCAACCCTGGATGCTGCTTTGTAATGAATAGCCTGTGTAGGTTGAGAACTGTAGGTTATGTAAGTTAACCACTAATAGAGACAGTTTTGTTGAAAGATAAAATGTTTCTCTGGAACAGCAGAGGTCCCAGACAGGTCTAGAGCTGCAGCCTCACATTTTGCCCAACGTTTGAAACCTTACAGCTTTCTTGGTTACACAGTGTATTCGCTGTATGTGTCTACTTTTAATAATACTAGAGTACTAGTGGTTGGTGCTATTATATGAAAATAGTACACACCGGGGTGGTGTAAAGTGGAGGTCTGTTACCACCGCTAAGTATGCTCATACCACAGTAATTTGCCAACAATTTTCAAAGTTTAATTTATTAAAGAATGATGTCACTTTTTTTTAAGGATTTATGCTTACATGTAATGCTGTGGAACGTCCACGAGACCAGTTCCTGTTCCTGTCAGAGGTCAATAAATAGTCAGAAATTGACAGTTTTATACAATATTTTAGCTGTCTTCCACAGTGTGTTGGAGTTAGTTGAAACAATGAATATGAACTCAGATTTTCAGCAGTAAGTTGAAGGTATTTACATCCAAATTGGATGAACAGTGTAGGGATTACAGCACTTTTTATATGTGGTCCCAAAACACCCTAGCACTCCCAAAACAAATCCTTTGCACTCAATGTCTGCCTGAAGTCTGGAATCCATAGACATCATCAGAAGCTGGGCTTCTTCGCTGCTGATGCTCTGCCGGGCCTTTACGCCAACTGTCTTCAGTTCCTGCTTGTTCTTGGGGCGTTTCTGCCTTCAGGTTTGTCTTCAGGAGGTGAAATGCATGCTCAGTTGAATTTTGGTCAGGTGATTGACTTGGCCATTGCAGTTTTGAAGCATTTGGCTGAACCTGAGCAAATAATACAGCCCAATACACTTAAGAATTCATCCTGCTGCTTTTGTTTGCAGTCCCAATAAATAAAAGGGAACCAGTTCCATTAGCAGCCATGCATGCCTACATGAGATAAGGTGGTATGCTTCAGCTCACATGCAGCTCTTTCCCTTCTCCATACTCTTCCTGTCATTATGGTACAAGGTGATATTTGTATCTGTCCATAGGATGTGAGTCTGGTCCTCCTGTTTTTGAGGCTTACCAGTGGTTTACATCTTACTTTGGTGAAGTCTTCTCCTGATTGCTGACTTTGACACAGATGTTCTCCCCCCTAGAGGGTGTTCTCGATCTGGCCAACTATGGTAAAGGGAGTTTTTTCTTCACCAGAGAAAGAATTCTTCTGCTCATATACCACAGCTGTTTTTCGTGGTATCCCGGGCCTTTTGGTGTGAGCATTCCTTTGTTCTAAGAATGTGCCAAATAGTTTATTTGGCCACACCTAATGTTTTTGCTATATCTCTGATGGTTTGTTTTGTTTTTGTTTTTTTAGCCTAACGATGGCTTGCTATGAGATCATCGGCCAATTGACAATGGCCAAGATTTGATGGACCTGACTATACTCTATAGCAATGATAAACAGTTGTTCCCTCAACTCCTGTGTCTCCTTTAAGAGTCTCTGGTGTTGGCAAACTTTCCAAAGTACTTTGACTGTTACAAAGTGTCTCATACAGCAATGCTAAAGGATTCTTGAATCGGGTTGGTGACTAACCTTCTATAACAGCAGCTCTGACTGTAGCGCGGGCTACAAGGCAAATCTCAGGTTTGTGTTAACGTTGTTGTTTGAAGACGCTGTGTTTCTATAGCAACAGCTTATTGACAGGTACTTGTGCGGAGGATGCTATACATAATCTGATTAATAAGCAGATTTTAAAAGTGTTGTTGTTGAACAAAGCAAAACATCTAATCGTTGATATGGTGAAGTGTTCTGTGAGGAGAAGTTTATTTAACATAAGAAATGTCTTTGTAAAAGTCAGAGATACAGCTGTTGCGTTAGGTTTTAAGTTTCCACTATGAGAGAATATTCAGGACAGAAGACTTTGCATGTGGTTTCTCGGTAACAAACTTTCTTCTATCAGATAAAAAGTATGTTCTTTAATAAATAAATATTGTAATTGTTTGCAAATTGCTGTGGTATAATAGGAATAAAACACAAAACATAGAAAATAATAAATTCTGAGGTGGTAAAGGCATTACACCACCCCATCGTTGATCATTTTTCTATACAGCACACCCTGTCATGTGTTAATCCTTACCACTTTCACCCTCTAAACCTCACTTTACACTACAGGTTCAGTATCTCTTCTTTCCTCTAGTGCCGTGAAGACGTTCTTACTTGAAGCTCGGTCCAAGGTTGACGTCTTTGATACCACAATCAGTTGTGCTCAGAATCTTATCTCTTGGCTGTCACATATCAGCTCTCCCTGCCATTCATCCCCTGTTCCTCCTTAGCCGGCCCAGCCCATGAGCGCAACATCACCACCATGGCTTTCTCATCACGCTTTTCCTTCTGGGAGCAAAAGGAAAGTGGTGTTCCATTCTCAATTCTTCATACACTGCACTGAGTGGTACAAGCTGTGGATTTTCTGCATGCATCATGGCTGTAATAATAAACCAAGGGTGATAAGTCTCATAGTAGTCATCAGTTTATATTCACACGCATGGCTCAGTTATTGTATGCTGTCTGTACTCTGGGGAACATGGTTCACTGTGTGAAAATGACCAATGCACTGTAACACGGATCGTATTCTAGGGCGTACTGCAAGTCTGCTGGTGCTTTGCCAAAGTACTTGATTTAGAAAAGCTGCTGCTTGCCTAACACTTCAGTAAAAGGATGCTGCTGGTTTAAATATAACAAGATAAACTTAGGTCATACTGTGCGACTTATTACTCCAATTTTAGTAGGTCATGCATGAGTTTGTGGTGTGTATATATAATCTGTAGCACAACCTGGCTCACCTGCAATTTAGTTGGTTTAAAGTGCACAGCATAATGACTTTCTCCCATGACCCACTTCAGGTTAAAGAAGAGACCAAGGCAACCCCAAAGACTTTGAAAGAAAGTGTAAGTGCTGTGAAAAACCATCACTACTTACTGACAGGAAGCAGATTTTACTGGTGTGGCTCCAGAGGAAACATTCTTGTATAGCCTGTAATGCTTTATATTACTCCTTGTTGCACAATCCATTTTACTTAGAACTTTTGATTAATACAGAACTGGATATTGTGTTCACTGAGTTGAACAACTGAAATTACCTGCTTTTGAGATTCAGAAATAATCTTTTGTAGTCCTGGAGGCTGCTTATATCTCTTATGGTTATCTCTTATGGTTAAGTCTATCAAGCTATAGGCTTTAGCAACACATACTTGCATGAATGAGCGGCACAAGAATTAGATCTGTTCATCACATATTCCACAAAGTCCTTAGGGAGACTGTCATGTAAACCATGTTAAATGGTGCTTGTAATTGCATTGGTTAGCTAGTAAGTGGTATGGAAATGGAAGTCCTAGGCTTAGATCTGCATGCCATTCTAAGCTGTATGTCTTATATCAGTATTCTGACTTAAGACCCTGGTTCAATATAGGGCAGTGTGTCACTATTGGTCAATGACCTCAGTGGTGACAGAGCCAATGAGGCAGTTCAGTAATGCATGAACAGGAACTTGGGCACAATCCTGGCTCTTTAGCTCGATGAGCCTGTTAGTGACATTTTAGATTATGTGCTTTTCAAGGTTTCAGGCTAGAATGCATTTTCAGAAATACTTTGAATTACTTTTATCAGTATTATTATAAGTAGTGTATCACTTCTCCTGAACTTATCATTAATATGTGTCCTTTAACACTCCTGTTCCCCACCCAATGCCATCTGGCTGAGTAGTCAGATAGTAATGGCAGTCTCAGTAGTCGCTCCCAGTCAGTACCCTGTCTGGAGCCTGCTAAAGTCCTGCTGCGTACCAAGAGCCCCCAGCCTCCTCGAGATCCTCCTGGACTTGCCCAGTCCCAGCCCCAGCTCCGGGAACGATTCCAGAGCCCTTCACCCACAAGGAACAGGTTTTCTATCATCAAGAACCTAGAACCATCCAACATCCAAGAGCGCTTCAAAAGCCCTGAGCCCCGTCCAGATTTACAGAGTCATGAGCCTGTCCCAAATGGAGATAGCAAGACCAATGGTCCTTTAGCTAGTAACACTCCAGTCAGTGCCCGACAGCCAGAAGTGGCAGAGGACCCGAATGGTGTAACTCGCAAGAAGGTTGTGAAGGTAGTGAAGAGAGTGGTGAGAAGGGTAGAACCTGCAGATGAAGACACTGCTACTGCTTCTACACCCACTACTCTTTTTCAGACTCCCACTGAGCCTCCAAAATCCACCTCTGAGCCACCCAAACCTTCAACAACACCTTTAATACCCCATTCTGCCCCTGAGCCACCCAAACCTATGCCGGCGTCTGTGCCCAAGGTCACAAAGATGCCCATGTTCTCTTTTAAGCATAACTCCATAAAGAAGGAGGAGAAAGATGACATCTCCACAGGACTAGCCAGCCTGATGAGCCGAGGCAGGACCAGGGATCTGCGACCTCGTCCCTGTAAGGTGGTGTCTGCAGAAAAACAAGAGCACACGAAGGAGGAGAACACTGAGGACAAAGAAAGCTCAGCAGAAACAGGGAAGAGTGTGCAGAAACCAGAAGCCAGTCAGAGTATGCATTCAAAGCCAGAAGAAAAGACTTTGGCATCTTCTCCTCCTACTTCTCCTGCTACTTCTTCTCCAGTTAAGTCACCTGTCACCCCACCAGCTGGATTCATTCCAGCTCCCAAGAGAGTACCTGTGCCAAAACCTTCCCCCATGGTTCCTCTTCCTGGTTTTATTCCCAAAGCTACTGAAGTCCCTAAAACCCCTGCAGTTTCTGCACCACCAGCATCCATTCCAGATCCTAAACCTGTACCCATCGTGCCCAAGCCAGCACCAATAACTTCCAAAGTACCTCCAGTTCTTACTCCTGTCAAATCCACCAGTAACTCATGTCCTGAATCATTAGCCACTTCGCCCAGGTTCACCCCATCCCCCAAACAACTGGCTACAAAGAGCCTGAAGGTACTACCTGCATTTTTGCTGCATGAAACATTTTACCGTTGTTGGACTGCGTGTGAGAATTCAGGGCAACTAAACTCGCATGTTTGTACAAAGTTTTGAAGATTTAACTTCTTTGCATTAACATGTGATTTGTGATTTTAATGGTTCTAACATCACTTACTTTGTACATCAAGAGCAAATTGTTTTCCCAAAAGATGGGAGAATGGTTATTTGCCAGAGTAAATTTGCCATGGGTATCACGTGTTTTCAGATTGGCTGTGTGACCATCTGAAATTCTTGTTAGCGTAATATCTCAACAACCAGTGGTTGAATGTTTGTAGGATTTGTATGGAATTATCATTGTAACCAGCAGATTAACTGGTTAGAGTTTGTAATTGTTCAGGAACACAAGGCCCGGTTTTGGCTGCGGCGGCATCCCCGTTGATGCTGTTGGTGCCGATTCTACTTATTTAATTTTTTTTTTACTTGGGTTATGACTAAAATGTATGGCTTAGGGGGCATTCAATTTTCTGTTTTTGTCAGAACAAAAATGAATAAAATTCGCTTGGCAGAAAAGGCAACTCACTGAAGGGGAAAGGAGATAGGATGTGAAAGATGCAATTGTTTGCGTAGCAGTTACGTTCACGTCAGCCTTCTTTATCTTTATCAAGTTGCACTTTGGCCAGAGAATTCACAAGCCTCTGTCATGTGATCTAATAGAAAACACAAAGAGACCACATTCCCATCTTTGTGGGTTTTTTTTTCTCTGCAGCTGCGATTTTTGTTAGGATTTAGTTTCTTGTTAGCAGTCTTGTTGCTTCTGTTTGGACCATGTTATTTGGAGTCTGTCCATGTTTAACAGAAATCTGCTTCATGGACTAACAACAGTTAGTTCTTCCTAGTCTGTGAGGTAGAACCTTTCCGTAGCATAAGGCTTTGAGGCTCTGTTGTCATGGGCAGGCCTCTGAATCTGTGTGACCAGCGCAGAGTTAGAATGGGAGTGTGGGGCTAACAAGGCAGTTAATGGTGCTTACACACTTTTGTGCATGAGGGTGGAAATAGAGAGGAAATCTGCCCAATTCACACATGTTGGTGTGTGGCGTGGTCTGTATGAAGCCTTTTCGTAGTGAATTATTTAGCTTGGAGTGGTGCATTGCATGCTGGAATCTGGCTGATGTGTGCTTGTTTTATCACAGGTTCATTTATTGGAAAATGAATGCAGTTGAGTATGGAAAGGCACTGACCTTATGCACATACTGTGTATGGGAGTGTGTTTTATGTACTATGTGCGTATATGCATAATGTTCAAAGGTGAAGACAATATCACGTCTGCCCTCAACACAAACTGGGAACTCTTGTCGTGGCATCATATCTAAAGAGTCTCATCCACCTATGATCCGAAAGGTGTGTTTGTTTGCTTGTGTGTGTGCATGCTCAACTCTGCAGCAGTTTGGTGTGCACTTGATGCAGGAATGAAAAGCAGCAGTACAGACACACCTAACATACGTCTGCCATCTCTATGGTAGGCTCTGTTGCGTTAATCTACACTAAGAGGTCTAATGAACCATGTGGTCACACACTGTAGCCATACAGCATTCACAGCTACACTTCCTTTCGGTGGTCTGACTTGTAGGAGAGCCCTCCACCGAGTCCTACCGAAGCAGCTCAAAGACGATTGGAGCAGATCTTCTTTGCATCTGTAATTATTGTCGTCTTTTTTTTCCCTCTCCGTTAGTGTTATTTCTCATTTCCCTTTATTTTCAGCCTAACTCTTTTCCTCTGCTCTGGATCTGAGTCTTCTCCCAGTAAAGCTTATCTGTTTTTTTTCCCCTCCTAAAACTAAAATACTTCACCCTCAATTTTTCACTCTTAAACTAGGGGTGGGTGATATAACAAAAATATCATATCCCGATACTTGACAAGTGTATGATACGTGATGGATATTACAATATATAGGACTGCTGACACACTGCCAGAGAAACAATAGTTGTTGCATTTAAAAAAAAAATTAAATAAATTAAATAAAAAATATAATTCTAATAAATCTTAATAATAAATGAAACCTATTTTACAATTTTAAATATTCTGAATAAAATTGTGAATATAAATAACATGAGTTATATATGTATTGTCACATAATTTATCATGATATGGATATTATATTGCCCAGCCCTGTCTACAGTTAATCTGTTATTCCTGTAGTTCTAAAGATGGTATCGATGGTATCGGTATACCTAAACTCTTTCTTGTCTTATTAAGACAGATGTCAGAACTTGACACTACTTGTGAAATTACACACATGACCCCTGATTCCCTTTGTCCATTCATCCACTCACTCAAACCTCGCATACATTTTGCTTCAGACTTATCTGCATGCTTCTCTGTCTCACTCCATCGCCTTTCTGATGTAACACCAGCATCTCAGTATTTCATTTCCTCTGGAGTTCTTTCATGTTCATCTCCATTTCTCTGTCTGTTGTACTCTCCTTACCTGTTCCTGTTTTCTCATCTGCCTTTCTGTTTTTCATCCACTACCGTCTCGGCTGCGGTGCTTGATGTCGCTGATTGGCCGGCTACTTTAGCTGGAGCCTGTGCAAAGCGCGTCTGTGTCCACATCCACTCAGATCCAGGGCCAGCCTGAGAAATCGGCCTCATCTCTCAGCCTCGCCGCAGTGTGTTCTCGCGCGGTCTGCTTCAGCGTAAGCCTCTGTTCCATGCCCTCTCCGTTTTCCCTATGCCGATGACTGCTTCTTTTTCTTCATTTCTCAATTAATGCTTGAATTTTTAAAATTGTTTATTTTAGTAAGCAGACCTCAGGATAACTCCGTCTGTGATGCAGCCCCACATATGACATTAGTTACACCCTTAACGCTTGTTGTGTTCACTCTTGTGTTGGTAAGCCTAGCCATTGCATGGTGGCTAAAGATGGTCTAATTCAGCATGAAGCCAGCAGCGTTTAGCAGTTAGATGGTTGGCATTCGTAATTGATTTGTGCAGTGTTGCTATTTATGAATACCACCTGCTGTTGTCACATTACACCTTCACCTTCATGTTTATAATGTTCATACCGCTATGTATTACTTCATCTCTCCAGCACAGGGTCTTACAACGGTAAGCCATTTTATTCAATTAGGTAAGCTGTACACAGCAAATGGTATTACCAATAATGTCCACTATCTTAATTGTTGCCTTAGACAATGCTGTTTCAAATCAAACTATGAAATAGCTTTGAGAAGTGGAGTGCGACGTAATTAGTTCCTTCCTCCTTACAGCTTAACTGTTATACTATGTGCTCTGATGTAATTCCTCCCATTGTCTCTCCTTCCCAGTTGTATAAAATAAACATATATAATATCTTTGTGTAACAGAGTAGCACGTAGGAATGTGAATGTAGAGCATATGATGGTGTGTAACAGTGTATTTGCCTCCTTCTGGTCAACTGCCGTGCCACAGGGACAGGTGGAAGAGGATCCCGTGGCTATCCTACAGGCGGCCCACGCTGCTGCCGCCCAGCCTAAGGTCTGCAGTCTGCTCTGTGTGTGTGTGATTCAGCAACACATGTGCCCTCGCCCCTTGACCTTCCATGTCAAGAGTGCCACGTGTGCCCTTTGTTTGGAGTGCTGTGATCTCTCACACCTACCCTAAACAACAACACTACCCCAACAGCATCAGTAACACATTAAAATAGAAAACTACCAATGTTCTGAAAGGTGACGAGAAATAAAACCATTTGTGAATATTTTGACATGTTTGGCTGACTTGGGCCTTCTGTTACTGTCCATCTGGGTGTGTTGTTGTACCTGTTTGCTTTTACACCGAGTGAGAAATGCAGGATTTTAGTCACAGATCTCTCTACTCTCGTAAATATTTACATGAGGGTTTACAATAAATCATGAATATGAATAATCAGTTATACCATTCTTTATTGTTCTGATGTTCTGATGTGAAATTCTACCACCAATGTGCTTTCCAACATTTTATTAGTACACACTGGGGAAAATTGGAGCAGTGACTAACAGTGCAGCTGAAGTTGTGTCCAAGCAGTCAGCACCTTAACACCCTGCTTTCTTATGTACACTGACCCTGCTGGTCATCTGAACTCCTACTTTATTTGTACCCTTTATTTGAAAGCCCCTGTGGTTACCCATCATACACCCCTACAGTGTAGAAGTTGGCCTTTCATGCTGACTTAAAATTTTCAAACAGCACCAAAAGGCAACTTCTATCATAACTCCTGTGGTACTCATTCTCCAATGCATGCACCATGCATGGAGTGCTTTTGAGTGGGTTTGGTCGTGAGTCTGTATAAAGTATCGTGATTGAGTGTGACGGGCGTATTTTCCTGTACAGGTGAAGACCGAGGAGCAGATAGCCGCAGAGCAGGCATGGTACGGCTCCGAGAAGCTGTGGCTGGTCCACAAGGATGGCTTCTCTTTGGGTGAGTTCCACTGCTTCACACCAGCCCTGTGTAGCATAATGCTCTTTTAAGTGTTTCATATCACCCTTACAAACGTTCACAATGGGCACCCGAGCAGTGCAACAGAAGAACAGTCACCCTGTCGTCTGGAAATCGCAAGTTCATGGGCAGGAGCCAAAGGGAGCAAAATTGGCCATGCTCTCTGGGTGGGAGGGATGGCATACTTTTCTTTCTGTTGTCAATCACAGTGACACCAAGCTGAACATGGGCGTCTGTGAGCTCATGTATGTGGAAGAGGGTAGATAGCACTTTCCTCCAAGTGTGTCATGTTGCCCTGTGACATAACATGACCAATGGTTTGAAAACATGCTATTGGCACCTTTTGGTCGGCAAGTGCATATTCTCTGTTCAATCGTCTTAGAACGTGAAAGTCATTGAAAAACGTCTTTACATAAATGCACTTGATTTGAAACAACAAGCCACAGCCAAGAATCTGCCACAGAAGTCATTGGGGTTCATGTTTAAAAACTCTCAGTTCAATCTGCTGAAATTTACTGCATCCAAATCCAAGTCACAGTCTACCAGTTGATGACCCCTGAATTATGGTTTTACTGTGGTGCTTGCTGGTGTTTGATGATGATACCACCTTGATTTTATTGTGGTGCTATGGTTATGTTAAACTATAATGCTGCTATAATATCACTCTGGTGTATTGTGATAACTATGTTTATTTCATAATTAACCATACTACTACCATATGATAGCGTAGCTATTATTATATATATTTTTCTACGGTACAGCTATAGTCTTACTGTTGTATATTATGGTTACTGCGGTTGTTATATTAGTGACCAATCGTTTTCTTGCATGGTTATTTTTTTGAAGTCAGTATATAAGTATAATTTCAATAACAAGAGCTTAAGTATTTCAGTTAAATGGTAAATCTGGTCTTTGCTTGCTTTTGTTTTCAAGGCCTTTGCTATTTTGCGCTGTTGCTTGCAAGCTGTTCGGGCTAAGCACGTTTGTGGTTGGTCTTTTTCCCCATGTCACTGCAGCCACTTTGCTGAAGACGGAGGCGGGCAGCCTGCCAGAGGGGAAGGTGAAGATCAAACTGGAGCACGATGGGACAGTACTGGACGTGGACGAAGATGATGTGGAGAAGGTCAGACTATAAGCAGTTTACTGCGTTCTTGCTGTGTGTCACTGTGAGGCAGAGATGTGTGTTTGAATAGAGGAATCTCGCTGGCCAGGGTTATTTGTCTGTTGTACAAGAGGCACAGGAGGTGGTAGACAGAACTGTGCGGGAGCTTCTGTACTTGAGAACACGCACAAACACACACACAATGTTTTGATTCTCTGATAAAGTATTAGCATTAAAACTCAGTCAGAGCCCAACTGTCTTTAATGGGAGAACGTGTGCAAAGAAAGTTAAATTTCACTTTCAGCCTGGCAGAGTTATTTATAATATGCTTTCATAATCTGAAAGCTGGTTTTAAATTCAGTGTCTGAAGCAACTGTTTGATTAGATTGGACGGCAGTTTGAATTAACGCAGCTTTGACACCTTTAATTCCATTAAAACAGAGGGTGTGTCAGAAAGAGAAAGCGGCTGCATGGATGATTTGCTGCCTATGCTGTTTATGAGTAAGCTGTCTTATAAGGCAAAACTTGAAAAACTATGAAGGCGTCTCTGTAAGGAAACTGTTTGAAACAGACTTCAGAGGCAGCGCAAATCAGCTCTGTTGCCAGGTTGCCAATTTGCTCACTAACCCTGAAGTCCGTTAGGAGAGATGGAAGTATCGTTGGGGAAAATTAAATGTTCTCTGCTGCAATTTTCTACTGACTAGCTGACCCACTGGATTATGGGATATGTAGGACAGTGAAGCATACATGAAGGCAGCATTCTAAGCAGACATTTGATGTGATCTGATGTCAATTGATGACTTTTTGCCTCCTTAAACCTTAATAGACAGCATTTCTTTTGCGGTTTCAGACACACCCAAGGTGTCAAACCTGCACTCAGTCACTAGTCTCACTCCAGCCTCTACCACTCTGTTTGCTGATGGAATTTCCTCTCCCAGGCGAACCCTCCATCCTTTGACCGTTCTGAGGACTTGGCGACTCTGCTCTACCTGAACGAGTCGAGCGTGATGCATTGTCTACGGCAGCGCTATGGAGGAAACCTCATCCACACTTACGCTGGGCCCAGCATGGTGGTCATCAACCCCATCAGTGCTCCTTCCATGTACTCTGAGAAGGTAAAAACAACACATGGCTTTTTTCCTACTAACGATATCTAATAGATCAACATTCTATTAAATTTAATGAATGATCTACTCAAATTTAAGTTCATTCACGTAATGAAGGCAGTGTATTTCTGTTGGTCATCATTTAAAACTCATATCCTGCTTTATAGATCAGGCTGATTAGTTGGCAGTGTAGAAATCTGAAGCCTTTTGCACTAATATGGTATTAGGCATGTTGAAAGCAGACTTGATGCCAACATACTTTTCAGATTAATAGCTGTTTTGACTCCATTATTTGGCTTCCACAGAGAAATCCGAAGTGATGTGCATACTTTTTAGTCTTGGCAGTTTATTACCAGCCAGGCTGTGGAAAAATAATAAAAAAGTTGCTGCAGTGTGGTCTAGGCTTATGATGATTGGCATTTGTCGGAGTAACTTTGTAGTTTTGGGGTTCTAGTCTTCAACAAAAATACATGTGAACGATTATTTTGGACACTCAGTTGCATTGCCTTTAGAAGCTTCTTTACTTGGGCTACTTTTGCTCAATGGGAGCTCTAAATGATGGAACAACTTCATTGATAACTGTCAGTAACAATCATGAAATTAATAGATTAAATTGATTTTTTAAAGTGCATAAGCTTTCTGTGTTATGATTGTTGTTGTACTTATTTGACACACATCAGTGTGTGGGCTTTTAGGGAACACTACCAGCTCTTTCGAAGTACAGTATCTCTTCTTCGAGTAATGCAGGATCCTCAGTTACACAGAAACATTTTTATTGTTATTTATAAGGAAAAGTCCACCCATGTCAATCTAAGGACATCACAGACCACACTGTGGACAGTGGAGGACACGGCTTTGTTGTCGGTGTCGCTCTGTCCTTTGGCTCAGTTTGTGCCCTGTGGCTCAGTTTCTTATTTATGGTCAGAAAACAGTTTTACATGGTAAGTTGTTATTGTCAACATGAATAATCCTCTTTAAGGGAATTGTACTTCAAAGGACATTTATTTTAAATTTAGTTTCTCCATTGTGACTAAGACTTGGTTTGCTGTACAAACTATATTAGCTAGCTAGCAAGTATGTTATTGTATCAGCTATACAAGCTGAATATAGCCCTGTAAAATTCTTAAATAATGGTATTTTTAAAAATTCAAAATATCATTATTTAAATATGTGTAATTCTGTCTCAATTTTTGTGTAATTGTTTCATCACCGTAACCGTAATGTTGCAGGTGATGCACATGTTTAAAGGCTGCAGGCGTGAAGACACGGCACCTCATATCTATGCTGTGGCTCAGTCGGCCTACCGGAACCTTCTGACCACGCGGCAGGACCAGTCCATCGTTCTGCTTGGCAAAAGTGGCAGTGGCAAGACCACAAACTGCCAGCACCTGGTGCAATACCTGCTCTCCATCGCTGGCAGCACCGGCAAGATCTTCTCAGGTAAGAAATGCTGAAATCCGTCCATCCATCCATCCATACACAGGGTCACAGACTTCCTGGAGCCTATTCCAGGGGGCTCGGGGCACAAGGTGGGGACGGGTGCTCCACGCGCACAAGGCGGAGGTGATAAATCATACATGGCTAGGGTGTAAAAATAGTATGAGAGCAAATTGGTTAAGGCAGTAGAGTGTTAGGACTGTGTGGCAGACTCTCTGAGAAAAGTAACAGGTTGGTGTTTGGTGGTGAAATGATGTTGAGTAAGTGAATGATGGACGGAGGCTTTGCTAATGATGCACACCAGACCAACTCTGATAATTAGCCTTCCTTATCAAAGGGACTGTTAGCACTCCTAGTGATCCACTGCAGATTACATTGCTCAAATGTAGCTTTAAAGAGGCCAAGATGCTATCTGCATATGTTCACTTCTCACTGCTGCACCTGGAAACACCTCTTATGGGTCAATCAGGGTGTAGGATCAAGCTAATTGGTGTTGTGAGTAAATGTGGCTGTGTGTGTGTGTGTGTGTGTGTGTGTGTTTTCCTTTATAGCGGAGAAATGGCAGGCGGTCTACACTATCCTGGAGGCTTTTGGGAACTGTGCAACCTCCATGAATTCAAATGCAAGCCGCTTCTCCCAGATTGTCTCTCTGGACTTCGACCAAGCCGGCCAGGTGGCCTCTGCCTCCATCCAGGTACCGTTTTTGCTTGCGAGTCTTATAAAAATGTACACACAGCTGGTCTGAATTTCAGTAGTACTCCAATTCTGCTCTGTAAAAAAAAAAAAATCTGTTTTGGCATGGGCGTGTAGACGATGTTGCTGGAGAAACTGAGGGTGGCCAAGAGGCCAGAGGCGGAGTCCACTTATAATGTCTTTTATTATGTGATGGCTGGGGCAGACAACACTCTTAGGTAAGTGTGTGCATGTGTGTATTCATGACGTTACCACTTCACCCTGAGACAAGGCATAGTTACAGATCTTATTAATTCCGGCAGCTAGGAAAAGTTGATATTACATTTCCTATAACCTTTCTACCAAGCAATTCAACATTCAGCATGTTTGGCTGCAAAAACATCAGTCAAAAATGAATTTTGTCCTTGAGTGAAGTTCACCTGTGCACTTTTTTCACAGGACCGAGCTACATTTCAACCACTTTGCTGAGAACAACACCTTTGGAATTATGCCTCAGTCAAAGGTAGAGCTCTTACACAAAGTCAAAGTGCACATCACACTAATCTAAAGATGCTTTACCAATGTGGACTTCTTAAAGATACCTGATTTAACTTCAAGTTAATTACCAGGTTTAGTAGATGTGATAGATTATTAATATATATGTGTGTGTGTGTGTGTGTGTGTAGTCTGAAGACAAGCAGAAGGCAACACAGCAGTTCACTAAGTTGCAGGCAGCTATGAAGGTCCTCGGTATCTCTGCTGATGAGCAGAAAGCTCTTTGGCTCATACTGGGGGCCATCTACCATCTGGGAGCTGCTGGTGCCACGAAAGGTACGTGTGTGTGTGTGTGTGTGTGTGTGTGTGTGTGTGTGTGTGTGTGTGTGAGTGAGAGAGCGAGAGAGAGTGTGACATAAAGACCTCATTCTTTATCCATATTCAGCCCAGATACTCCTATGCATGTTCAGACATTTTATCCAACTAACACACACATTGGTTTTTCCCTGTAACGACTGACAATACCAATATCAGTGCACCTTGCTCTAAGCCAATCAATGCACAGCGTACGTGCGCGCACACACACACACACACACACACACACACACATAGTGAGAGCTGTAGCGTAGCTATTTTTGTGAGCATCAGATCCCAAGAGTCTGAAACCTGGTTTAATAAGAGAGTTTAGAAGAAGCAGATGCTGTGTGTGTGTGTTAATAAAAACATCCGTAATGTTCAGAGAGGAGCGTATGGAGGAGCGGTGCTCTGATGCAGAAGACTGTAGGCATGTGAGGGAGATGTCAGTGCGCTGTTTTTCTAACCCTGATGGAGATAAATTGCTCTGTGTAATGGCTTCTTCGCCAGAAGGCCGGGATGGATGCACTAATAATAATCATCAGATTGCTCTGTCTCTGCGTGTGGCCCGACTGTTTGTTTTCCTGTATTGCATCTGACAGTTTGTCTGTCTAGAGTGTCGCTGTGTGGGTTATACAGTGAAGCCGTGTACAGTCCAGACATACAGAGTGTAAAGGATTGGGCAGTGACGCACGTTCCGTAGAAGTGCTTTTTTACCGAATAACAGGAGTCAAGTGCATTTTGTTCGTTTTAAGGAAATGAGTATTCTACATCACAGGTCCCTGTAAATAGACGAGTAGTCACTCCAAATGTTAGAAATGTCGTCAGTGGAAAAGTAGTCATCGAACCCACCTAATTGGAGCATGGGCCGAGTTTCATAACCTGCGTCTGAGGAAGTTATACAAAGTCTAATGAAACTTTACTCTCTCTCTCTCTCTCTCTCTCTCTCTCACTCTTTCTCTCTCTCTCTCTCTCTCTCTCTCACTCTTTCTCTCTCTCTCTNTTTAAAACATCGGAAAAATTACAGAAATTGATCTATGTTTTGATTTTGTGTGCAACAGAATTTTGTGTCTTTATTTAAAATTGGTTAAAAATAGAATTTGTCTAAACACTAAGGCTGGGGAGTGTGATATATTATCGATATCGTGATCAATTATACCACTAAACATTTTACGATGTACCACAGATATCTCAATTTTTTTTTATAACATTCTAAATATTTTTAAAAAAATCTGTTGCAAAATTTAAAGGCAGTTGGTTTGATGTTAAAGTTTTATAAAGTCCGAATGTTTAGATTTTTAAAACTTTTTCCCACCTTTTCCATGTTTAATTCATTTTTGTAGACATTAAGTAAAAGTATCGACTCAGTTTTTATTGTTTATTTATGGAACATTACTGTTTCGCTGGCAGTTTGCTAACAGACCTGTGTATGATGATCTGTACTGTGTGTTGCAGTGTGTCGTATTCCCCACCCACATGAAGCACTACATACAAATAATACATTCTTGGTACATAATCATTCTAATATTGCGCTCGACTGGGCAAATGCAAGGAACAAGGAACAAGGGTGTACTTTAAAAGATACATTTGTTAAAAGACACAAACAGGAAAAACCCCGCACTCGGAGCCAGGTCTGTAGACATTTCCTATCGTCTGTAATGTGTTGCTCCATCACGGAGCTAGATTTAGACGGTGTGTATCCTGGTACACTGCTTTCACACACCCCTGTGCACTGGCTGTCAAAAAGTACAGTCTCTATTGTTAAAAATTGTGAATTATAATTACAGTCATGTGTGGCTTTGCCTGTCTCACCCACATTAACAGTCCTGTAATGTTGCGTCGGGACTCGTGCTTCGATGAACAGAGTGTTTAAGCCTCACAAAGACAAAAAAGGGCGGAGAACAACCATTAGAGGGCAGCGTTCCCCTTCCTCAAAGAGTCTCTCCAACCCACGCCTGGCCACCTCAGCCACATCAGCATGTGTGAAGGGCTGCTCATTTAAAACAAATAAACATATTAGTAAATATTTTATCGATTTACACTAATAACCTGGGCTCTAAAATTAGAATAGGGCACTTTAGGAAGAAGAGTGGCTAACAAAACGTCTGCTTCTTAGATTTAAGCAGAACTCGCACAGAATTATTTCCTATCTCATCCCCTTGAGCCTCTTGTCTTCGTGCTCCATCACCTTTTCTTTTTTTAACACATTTGTAGGGCTCTACACTGGGTGATGCATTTTGGGATTCTGAGTCAATCTTGAAATCTTTTTTTAGACGCAGTTCGGACTTGCATCAGCGCAGCAGATAGGCAGCCAATTAAATCAGCATTTCAGCTACAAGTCTGGCGTAAATTTTAGATAGTGTGAGAATGTTGACTGGGAGGTTCTACTGGCCATATCTTATTTATTTATTTATTTATTTATTTATTTATTTGCAAGTTCACACTGTCGAATGAAATGAGGCAGCAGGCTGTGTTTGGTGTGCGGGCCTTCAGTGTAACCTTTCACACAGAACAGGTGCCGCACACACACACACACACACACACACACACACACACACACACACACACACACATTTCCACAGTGCCCGTGGCTGCTAATAAGGTTCCGCAGACTTCTCGGCCTTGGTGGAAATCAGTGATAAAGCACTAATTATATCTCTTTGCATAGGAAAAACACAGTCGTGAATTTTGATCAGCTACAAAACACGTTATAAATACTTATTTATTATTATTATTATTATTCACATGTTTTATATAGGCATTTGTGTTGTATTTTCTTTAATATTATTTCTTTTAATTCACAGCAGTTAGAGTTTGTGCTTATTTTCACTGTGAGATGAAGCTGTTTCACCACAAAGACTTTTTAATGACCCTGTTTTCTCTCCTGTTGTGTTGCTTCTCAGCGTCTGTTTTAAAACCTGATTTTGGCATCACTGACAGTTTCTGATATCATTTTGGCCCCATATCTACCAGCGTGTGCTTTCTGTTGTTGCCCAGTTTTTATTTGCAGTAATGTATGAGTGAGTGTGTGTTCAGATTTTGTGTGTGTTTTTGTGTTACAATGCCGGTGTTCTAACCTCCCCGATTTTTCCAATTGCATGTTGCATGCCACTGAATGCAGAGACTGAAGAAGGTAAAGAAAAAAACCCCCCATAACCTCAATCAAACTTTTCTTTAACTCCATGTTTGAGTGGTATTTCTTAACGCCTTTATCGCTGCTGCCAGACATTTTCATTTGCATTTTTATTGTCTCCCATCCTCCTGCTTCTTTTGCCTCACTGTTGGTTTCTCTCTCTCTCTCATTCTTTCTCTATCTCTCACACTCTCTCTCTCTCTCTTTTTCTCTCCCTCTCTATCACTTGCTAGCCACGTCCCTGACTGTCTCGAAGCCAAGCTAAAGCTTGGTGGAGGCGGAGCGCAGGATCAGAACTTTGTTGTCTTTTTAAGCTCCACTGCTCTGATATAGTATCCCACCCCCACCCCCTACCCCCACCCCCTGGTAGACTTTTCAGTTCTGCAGTGCTTTTTCTTTTCTGTTGTTACCATCCAAAAAAAGAGAAAGCTTGTCTGTTTTCTGGCCTTGTTTGTGTTCAGCATGTTTTCTCTGACAGAGGTTTTTTGTCTTCTGCCTGAGCTGCTTGGGTGCTGCTTTAGTGCCTCCGCCATCTGCTAGTACTTTATACACACTTTATTCTCTGGACTTTGCCATTTAAAATTCTCAGATGTTTGTTTTTTTTTATAATTTTGTGTGACAAATGCCATTCTTGTATAATAGATGCATTTTCAGTGATGAGGGTGAGCTTGGCTAGAAAACCTCTGTAGATAATCTGTTATTTCAGCCTGTTACTGGCTGCTTTATTCCAGTCATTAACAACACTCATTTCCTAAAACACTGATCACTGAGTGACTCAACTTAAATGGAATGATGTCTAAATTTTTTTAGTGATTATTTCTTTTCTTTTTTTTTGACTATCATTCTAAAATGTGGTTTAATCACAGAAAATGTATCAGCAATGGCATTAGCCTTGAGCTCTTGAGTTGTCCAGCAGAACAAGCTCAACACATCCGTTTTTCTGACAGCCGGCCGTAAACAGTTTGCACGTCACGAGTGGGCCCAGAAGGCGGCCTATCTCCTGGGCTGCACCCTCGAAGAACTTTCCTCCTCAATCTTCAAACACCATCCGAAAGGAACCCTGCAGAGATCCACCTCCTTCCGCCAGGGTCCGGATGACATCGGCGCCGGGGAAAGCCCAGGTACGCCGTTTTTAGTGTCTGATAATCACACGCCAAATATATAAAATAAATAAAAATACATCATCAGCTCCAAATGCATGAGTCTAAGCAGAAATATATTTACAAATGAATTTTCTGAGGAAAGATCATTCTTCAGTAATATAGCCAAAAGTGCCAATAGCAAGAGGGTTAACAATTGTATAATGTTTGTGGTATTAATAAAATGAGAATGCTTGGTAGTAGAGTCAGATTTTCATTTAAACGTACACGAGACTTCGAATAAACGGAACGACACCAGATTCGATTACGTCACGACTACTAAGTCCATGTTTCTAGTGCCCTCTGGAGTGTCTGGAGGCCATGGCTGCTGGGCTCTACGCAGAACTCTTTACTCTCGTCATCTCCCTCGTCAACCGGTCAGCCCCTTCTCTGCTCGTTTCCTCAGTCCTCAGCTCAGCGCCGCAGCCCTCGCCCACAGATCAACTTAATGGAGTGTGGCTGAGAGCTTTCGCTTTGTGTGCATCTCCAAAGCGAGAAAACATGCTTTAGCAGTGCTTAGAAAACGCAGCTGTAGTTCTGTGCATGTTATTCATTTTATAATGAAAAGAGGCGAGCTGAGACGTCTGTAAGCATAATCTGATCGTTTTAACACTTTAACCAGTTTATGTGTAAATTATTTAAAAGCAGATCCAGATCAGATTTTAGATTTTTTTTTATTCATTAAAATTGTGTCATAGGATTATTTCACTTTATTAAAAAGCAAATGGATTATCCATGTTATACTTATGTTACTCATTTTTTTTAATATAGACTTTAAATTTTTTTTTTAGAACTAAATACATTTTAATGTCATTGAGTTTCAAGTGATATAGAGGTGAATTACGTCATATATTTCCCTTAAAACCAGCCTTCAGTACTCATGAAGGGCTTAAAGGCTAAATTATTGACCCAAAACACAATTGTGTAAACTGCAAATAATTTGTAAATTAACATGAGATGGATCTCAGTGCGATTCATAAAAAAAGCAGTGATGTTACAGATGTGCGGTGCATTGCAAGTTAAAACGTGTGCTGTGTGTGCATGTGTATTTCAGAGCACTGAAGTCCAGTCAGCACTCACTGTGCTCTCTTCTGATTGTGGACACTCCGGGTTTTCAGAACCCTCGGCTGGCTAAGCGCGGCGCCACTTTTGAGGAGCTGTGCCATAACTATGCTCAGGAGCGCCTGCAGGCCCTGTTCCAGGAGCGCACCTTTGTACAGGAGCTGGAGCGGTACAAGGAGGTACAACAGTGGAGATGTGCTTATATAATCAGTGTTGCCCCGCCCCCTTTTAACATCATAAAATTGAAACCCTGTGCTTTATTGAATAATTCTGTCTTTAATAATCAAATGAAGTGTAATTTACTGATTGACAAATTACGTAGATTGAAAATTAATTCATATGATTTATTATTCTGATAAACTTTTGTTACGTGATTTTCAATTTGACTTGCTTTGTGACCACATGAAATAAACCCTAGAATGAAATCAAAATCACTCTTGTCCTAATCATAGTGAGCTAATCACCCGTCTGTTCTCATTTAGGAAAATATAGAGCTTGCATTAGATGACATAGAGCCCAGTACCTCCTTATCTGTAGCAGCTATAGACCAGGCCTCCACCCAAGCGCTGGTAAGCACCTCCTCCTTCTCAGTGTGCCTTGTCTGTTCAGCGATGCAGATTAGCATGGTGATCTTTCTCCCTCCGTGCTGAAGCAGTGTGATGTACAAACACAGCAGCTGCCTCTTGCATGATGCACCTCTTTGGGGTTTTTTTTCTCTCCCACTTTGGGTATTCCAACTCCGTCTCATTTAAGGTGTGAAACGTAGGTTAGTTTATGCCTCCTTCTGTGTCGAACGTAATAATGACAGTGGAGTGTGTGTGTGTGTGTGTGTGTGTGTTTTCTCTCTCTCTGACACATGCACATATCTTCTCATTTTGCTTGTAGACAGCCACAAACAATATGTGAATATCTGAACTCAAATAAAAATGCATTTACAGTCACACGTTCAAGACTTTCAGATAGCAGTGAGCCTGTAAACGTGTCCTTCCACTGACACAACAAACGTTAGCAGCAGCCTCAATCTCATTGTATTGCAAAAACAAGGGAAGGTAAAAAACTGTCATAAAATCACAAGGAAATATGAAACATTTCCACTGACATCAACGTTTCAACCTTTTTTTTTTTTTTTTTTTTTTTTTTTAAATTTACCGACAGTAACGCTTTGGTACCACCATTTAACACGATCAGTCATAAATAGATAGATTTTTTTATTTATGTCCATCCAACACACAGGCAGAATCCCAGATGGCTTTAGAAAGCATTCCATTTTCTCCATCAGGTGTCCAGATTTATGTAGTCAGAAAGGTACAGTGTGGCATCTGTTCCCCCTTAAATATTATGAAACCTATTTGATTTGTATCTTTATTTTTATTTTTAAGCTGAGACATACATTATGTTGGATCTTATTTTGATATGAGCACCCTTACTGAACTGGATGGCTGGAACTGTCCTCCCCAATGTTAAGTAATCTCACGGTGATCGTTTAAAAACAAATTATGAAAGATTTTACATTTATTCAATTAGTTGTTCAGTCAAAAAGTTGTTCAGTCCTACTAGACACACACTTTAAAAAAATGTAAAGAAACGCTCCACTGAAATGTTTTTATACTTTCCACTGAAGTCTTTTGAAATCAACAAATAAACTTTTTCCCACCACTGGAGTCAACCGCAACTGATGAGACAAAAAAAAAAAGATTATGGCAAGCCATTACTGGCTTTAATTGCTTAAGTGGACAGCCAGAGTGCAAAGTTTAAAATTGCCTGCCTGACTGCCCTGGAGCTTTTCTTTAATGCGAGGCTTTTAATGAGGAATCTCTGGCTAATGGCTCGTCTTTTGCTTATGTGGCATTAAGATGATTAGGCTTTTGTGGCTCATGCTTCCCCTCCTCTGCTTCACAAACTCACGAGTCGGTACGACACAAAGACTTGGGACTTGACACACAAACACACGCAGAAGAGGACACACACACACACACACAGGTGAGGACACTGGCGAGGACTGATGAGGCACGTGGATTGCTGTGGCTGATGGAGGAAGAGGCTCTTCAGCCCGGGGGCTCTGAGGAAACTCTGCTGGAGCGCCTTTTCAGCTACTATGGCCCCACGGAGGGAGAGGTCAAAGGTCAGCATCATCTCGCATGCATCATCTCCCTCAACATAAGTAGCACAGCTCCTCCAGAATCCATTACAGATACAGTAGATGGGATTGTGCTTACACACTTTTTCAAGTCCATATTTTCTTCTCACCCAGGCCTTAACCTGCTGCTGAAGAGTGAGAAAAAGCATCACTTCCTGTTGGGTCATAGTCATGGCACAGACTGGGTGGAATATGATGTTCTGGGCTGGTTGTGCCACGCCAAGCAGAACCCAGCCTCCCAGAATGCTGTCAGTCTGCTGCAGGACTCGCAGAAGTAAGACACACTTCCCAATGAGCAGCAGAACATAAAGGAAACTTGTTTATTTGATTCTGCCATAAACCCAGCGTCCATTTTAATGTGTGCTTTTATCCTGAGAGAAGTCTTTCATCATAGTTTAGTATCTAGTGCACTTCGTGTTAGAGGTGGATAAATTCTTGCACCTAAAAACGTGTCGCTTGACTTCTAACTTTGACTAATAAGGTGACTCTCCAACTTACTCGTGGTCTTCCGAGTGATTTTCACTTGATCATTTACCTTTTCTATTTCTTTTAACACTTATCTGTCACTGAGCGATATTACTATATTACTCTTGTTGGCCATTGTGTACTTAGCGAAAGGGTTTTCTGTGTCTCACAGTTTCATTTGTCAAGCATCACATTAACCTGTTTGTCTTTTGCTACTCAGGAAGAACATCAGTGGGCTGTTCATGGGCCGTTCAGGAGGAGCCACGGTGCTGTCGGGCTCCATTGCCGGCCTTGAAGGAGGCTCTCAGCTTGCCCTGCGTCGGGCCACCAGCATGAGGAAGACTTTCACCACCGGCATGGCTGCCGTCAAAAAGAAGTCCCTGTGCATCCAGATCAAGCTGCAAGTGGTCTGTACAAAGCTTTGGAGAGTGCTTAGATTTCAGTCAGTGATATTTAACTGTATTGTAAGACCACCTGTCAGAAAACGAAGGTGGAGAGAAATCTGTTGTATGAACTGCATTTGTGTTTGCTCTGCCAGGATGCTCTTATAGACACTGTGAGGCGTTCCAGGGTGCATTTTGTGCACTGCCTGCTGCCCAAAGCGGAGGCCCAGAGTGGAGAGCTACGCGTTCATGGAGAAAGCAGTGACACCGGGCTCATGCAGCTAGACGTGGTGCTGCTGCGCGCTCAGCTCCGAGGCTCCAAGCTGCTTGATGCTCTGCGCATATATCGCCAAGGTAGGACAGGAGAGTGGGATGATACACATCCGCCTGGCAATGTCTCCATGACTTAACAAACAAAACATGCATGTCCATTAATTCCCGGAAGCTGTAAAAAATCCACACTTACTTGTCTGGTTTCTCATTTATAGCCTACTGATAATCCTCCCAATTATGAGATTTCATTTTCAGTGTTTTCTTACTGGTGTGGGATTAACGTGGTCGTGGCAGTTTATAAAATATCCCCATGACCCCAGGGCGAGCTGATTTCACGGTCATCTAAGGCTAGATTCTAGCTTTTTTCTGTAAAATATAGATCAGAGTCTTGTGATGAAAACAAATTACAGTCTTTATTAGTCATATGCACCATTATGTCGAATTCAAATACTAAATGTTCCATTTTTCATAAAATTCGCTGGAGTTGCTCTTTTTAAAGATATAGTGATGCTGTAAGCTGTAAAGTGAGCGCGCCTGTATTCAAGAACATCTGTGGATTTAATTTGTTTTGTTAAATACCATTTCTATAAATTCTGCAGCCAGATCAGTAAAGCGTGTCATTGTAAAACTGCTTGTTCCCAAAGCTGATATTAGAATCAGCAGAAATGACACCTCTAGACGGGTACTTTATATGGATCATGTAACAGGAACACAACTAGACCGTGACCCTTGAGAG
Source organism: Pangasius macronema (assembly GCA_037577455.1). Lineage (NCBI taxonomy): Eukaryota > Metazoa > Chordata > Actinopteri > Siluriformes > Pangasiidae > Pangasius > Pangasius macronema. Next base: position 9,542,402 of record CM074958.1, read on the forward strand.
AGTATTTCCTCATAAACCTCACGCAGTCTGCTCCGCCTCTGGCTCTCCACCCTCTCCAAGGTTACCCCGATCACATGGTGTTCTCCGAGTTCCGCCGGCGCTTTGACGTACTGGCACCCCACCTGACTAAAAAGCACGGACGCAACTATATTGTGACAGATGAGAAAAGGGTGAGTCAGTGTGTGTGTGTGTGTGTGTGTGTGTGTGTGTGTGTGTTCTCCTCTCTGCTTTTCCTCCATTAGCTGCCCTACTGTGTAATTGATTATGACAACGCCGGGGGCCCTGAGCTGAGTAATGGCCAGCTCTGCTCATCGTTCTTCTTTCTGTCTCTGCTGTCTCAGCAACAGTACAATGGAACAACTTTAATCAAAGACCTCAGTGAAACCTTTATGAGAACCATCGTGTCCTCCTAGCTGAATTCACCTCAAGGAAACAGAAAACCTCAGGGCCAAGATTATATATTATGAAGAGCACTGTGAACTCTAAAACTAAGTATAACAAACTAAATGTCAGCATGTTTACCTACACTGAGAAAGGAATGGAAAACGTGTTAATACGCACAGCTCTCTTGTAATAGAAGCGTAAGAGCACTTGCTTGATGCAGTTATAGATTACTTTTTGACATTTTTACATTTATTTGTAAATTAAAAGTTTAAAACTGTGTAATTCATCATTTGAGAGATGGGACTACTTTTTCAGAGGGAATAAAATGATGGCTCTGCAGGTTAATCCTCAGTAAAAGCATTAAGTAGCTGGTGTTAATTAGTGCTGTATTGCTCTCTTGTTGGTGTTTATATCTGTTTCATCAGAAGAAATGTATTATTATGCTATAACAGTCGTAGCTTTGAATTTGTTTTGTTTTGAATGTGTTTTAAACATTCTTGTTGATGGATTTCATTAGCTGCACTTTTTCCATTTCTTTCTTAGGAGAAATCATTCACTTATTTTCTGTGTTAATAGCACACTGGAATATTTCTTTAACCCAGCTGCTCCTAGCTTCTCTGGCTGAATTGAAAGATTCGAAAGACTTCTTCAGAAACCTCTGAGATGTCCCACATGGGACACCATGTGTCTCTGTGTCTCTGAGAAAT
>CM074958.1:9580807-9591439 GCA_037577455.1 Pangasius macronema
TGGTTTGACATAATTTTTGTTACTTTAGTTATATTTGCAGCAAGCATCAGCTCTGGAGGATATATCTGACACATCTGAAGGCATATTTCAGACATCTGAAATGTGTCTCAGCTGCAAAACATTTCAGTTGTATTACCTTTAGCTGTGAAAAACATGTCAATGTGTCAGTATACGGTTACATACGCACACGTCGTTATTTAAGTTACCAGATTAAAGCCATAATCAGATCTCTGTTTATTCTTTTTATTCTTTAGTTCACATAGAGTTAGTTTCCAACCAGAAAAAAATATTTACTGGCACCTGATAGTATTGCCTCATATGTTTTAATGGTTCTTCTGATTCCGCTGCCCTCTAGGGTCTAGTATCGAGGCTGAAGGAGAACGTGGAAAAACTGACGGAGGAACGCGACCACCGTAGCACAAGTGAGAACCGTGAGAAGGAGCAGAACAAACGAATGCAGCGTCAGCTCCGTGATCTCAAGGAGGAGATGGGAGAACTGGCCAAAAAGGAAGCTGAAGCCAGCCGGAAAAAGCACGAGTTGGTGAGATGCCCAGCCTTTTTTTTTTTCTTTTTTTTTTTTAGTATTTTAGGGGCAGTCTTAGTCCCAGTGTAGTTTCTGTGATGTGCACAGTGCAGTCCTTATCATGCATATTCTGTTTTGTACCTGTATTGCACTCTGAGTGATCCTGTTCCTACAGGAAATGGACATTGAGAGCTTGGAAGCTGCAAATCAGAGTCTTCAGGCGGATCTCAAGCTGGCTTTCAAAAGGATCGGTGACCTGCAGGCTGCTATCGAAGATGAGATGGAGAGTGACGACAACGAGGATCTTATCAACAGGTAAACTGTTCTACTGCTCCATCTCTCTCACCTTTCTCTCTCTTCAAAGTACATGACAGCAAACTCCTGCCGACTGCAGCGACTCGGTGGAGGAATGAGATCTTTGAAACCGTTGGACAGACAAGTTGTTTGCTGTCAGTTGTCACTTATTCACACTGCCTAAAATATCGTAGCAAACACTGCCACACATTATTCAGAGAATTATTTTCATAACCGATTCATTAGTAGTCATGTTAGTCACTGGATATCGATTAAGTGTATAAATTGAATGTTTGAGAATGTTAATAGGTTTCAATTTTAGTGATAAAAATGCTTTACATAATTATGCAAAAAGCCGCACATTAAGTTCGCTTTGTCAAGTTAAAACAAAAAGGCTGTTTATATAGAAGTGTACAGCACAAATCATGCACACATTTTCCTTTGTTTGCAAAAAAAAAGAAAACAGATGAAAAGCTGTCTAGTGAATTTTTTTTGTTTTGCTCACTGACTGACTGACTCACTGACTGACTGACTCACTGACTGAATGACCGACTGGGTAAGGTCGGAAGGTCCAACAAATATTTTCTTAGAATTTGGGCCCTTGTTCACATTCATTCCATCCTTTTCAGGTTCAGTTCATCTCATTTATCAATCAATCAATCAATCTATCTATCTATCTATCTATCTATCTATCTATCTATCTATCTATCTATCTATCTATCTATCATTTTTTAGTTTATAATGTATGCCTGTCTCACTTTTCTTTTCTCTTTGTCTTTTTGTGTTTGTTTCTTATACATCTTCCATTTCCAGTTTACAAGACATGGTGAATAAGTATCAGAAACGAAAGAACAGAACGTGAGGAGCCTGAGCAATTGTTTGAGCTCGCTTTAACCTGGTTTGGTCTTCTCTATGGATAATATTGCAGTATCCAAGTTATTTTGAGAAAATGACCCTGCAGACAATTAATATTGTATCATTAATATCAGTCAAATACATATTTTTTTTGTTCAGCTTGTTATTTTACCGAGGGTTTCGATTATTAGGCCACATGCCATTGATACTGCAATACGCTCCATGGACATGACAGTTAACATCACCCATCGTTATATGATTATCTTCACCGATTTTTTTTTGCATGGGATCACATGCTATAATCCATGCATGCCACTGACCATATGAGCCAAGCATGATCCCTGTTTGGGTTTCCTTGCTGTATTTACATTCTTCTTAACCATATGCTTGTGGATGGCTGTAGTCACCATATTTTCACAGGTAAGTGTGTGTGTGTGTGTGTGTGTGTGTGTGTGTGTATACACATACTGCCTCTGGGCTCAACATGTCAGTTGAATTTGTGTTGTTCATAAGACCTATCAGCCCTGGGCACAGTTGTGCAAGGCATTACAGAGCCATGTAGACACTAGAGAGCCTCCTCCTCTCTTTCTCTCTGTTTCTACTATAGTGTATACATATTGTGTGTCTGTCTGTGTGTGCTGAATATTTTGCAGTGCTACTCCTGGGATCCAACTGCTTTTGACAAAGAGTAGGGCATGTTTCTCATCAATCTTTTAACCATGCAAGCTAAATAATGTATAACTCGCAAATGACCTGGTAAAAAGTCCCTCCAGTCCGCTCAGTCCCTCCCAGTGCTGAACCAGTTTCTAGCATCAAGCTCCTCTATTGTCACGGCAGCAGCTCTGCGTCTTTACTTACCAGCACATACTGCACTCTGGGGGTTTTTTTTCATGTGAAAATGTGTTTTACTCAAAATAAATAAACTAATAATAATAATTTGTAAGATAAACTGAGAAATTGTACTTAAGTGAAAATATAGATACTGTGTCACTCTCTTACTTTAATTAAAAGTGGAAGCAACAAATTTACTTTTTAATTCACTTGAGTAAACATTGTAACCGATTAAGTTAATATCATGTCTTCATGTGAAAAGTAACTAATTACTTCCACTTCTGCAGTCTGGTGGATTTTCCATATTCACACAAGCGTGGATAGATTTAGCTCTAGCCACATTGTGTAGCATGAGAAGGTCGATGAATTGGCACGGTTCTTTACAGACGAGGAATTGTATTGGAAGCTAAACTGAAATGACAGGATGCTAAACTGAGGCAATTTGATTGATATACAGAGTGCAGTCATTGGCTGGATGAGAAAAGAGAACTTCATGATTTATAACGAGTATTTTGAAGGTCTAAATAAAAACGTAAGGCGTAAAAGGTCCAGCTTTTTTTTTTTCTTAGAATCTTAGAATTTCTTTCTTAAATATGCCAAAATGATATTTAAGTATAGTAACAAAGTACAACTACTCAAGCATTGTCCACTCCTGGTTGACCATTTTTTGTCCTTACAATGCAAAACACTCACAAGCACAATTCCTAGGATGCAATGTAAATGTATTATTACCGCATGTGTATTATATTGTATTATAAAGCCATAATCCTGGTAGAAGTCCAGATGTCATAATCCATGCAGAAGTGTTTGTTTCCCTCTAAGACTGTTGTACAGTTTACCTAATGCTGAGCAGTCAATGACAAATTGCGTGATATAATGACAGTTATGTGTGATCAAGTCCTTGATTACAAATACCTCATGTCCTTCCCAGCTCCAGATGTCCATACACAGTGTGTCTACTCTATCTTTAGAAGCCAGCACATAGCAAAAACGTTGGTACACATACAGAAGCACTCAGAGCCAACCTCTCCTCTCTTTGATAAGGGCATTGGGCTTGAGGTGTGCTCCAAAATTACTCACTCTTCTTCAGTGGAATCAATTCAGTTTTTTTGCTTTCCCATTATGTTTGTGCTAGATAAATGTAGAATGCTGTTATATGAATAATGTTATGGATATTGAGTGAGTTCAGGGTGTGGGGAAAGCAGGTGTAACACTATTTTCTGTAGCAACATTATTCTGTGTAATTTATTCTGGAGAGGACTGACTGCGATGGCCCCAGAGGACAGCTATAAGCACATTATCGAAATCCCAATTAAAACTAGAACTAGTAGCTGTGACCTCATTCAGAGTTTTACTGTGTATGTCAACTCTGAGTGAAGCTGCTACTACTTTCTGTATCCTCTGATGCTTTTTTAAAAAAAATCTATTCCATGCACAGTGCTGCACAATAAGTGAGCGATAAGACTAATCTGAAGAGACAGGGAAAAATTGACTTGCAGATCTGGCTAAACATAAATTTCTCAGGCTTTATCTTTGCCTGAGAAATGAGCAGACAGACCTGGGATTCAGTTAGCTGCTCGATGTGCAGACCATTAATGGTTTTGGTCCTGGGGACCGTCTGTGTAAGCTTTCTCCCAGTTATTGACAGCACCACAGATCCTCCAGTGGTACTGTTTTATATCTGTTTGCAGAATGGTGCAGTCACTGTGAGTAAAGTTAATTAAAACTCCGCAAGTGCTCTTATTCTTACGCTTTTTAAAGTATTTAGAAACTAGTTCTTCTTTTCACACATGACCAGAGAACCTTGTAAGAGCCCCCTTTTCCTAAAAACGTTGGGTTTTGTGGTTTACAGGCTTCCGGCAGTCAATAATTCCCTCTCGTAAATGCCTAACTGCTACTATTTTGCTGTCGTTTAGAAATGCAGCAGTTGCGCCCTAAAGCCTTCATATTTTTTTATTACCCCAGCGTTAAAAGCTCTTTTGATTATACTATATTAAAAACCTGGAAGCCCCTTCAACTTTTCATCAGGCTTATTTATGTACTGAGAAAAAAAGGCATAGTCTGCACAGATAGGATGTCCAGTGCCTGAAAGGACTCAAGTGTGAGAGCTGACTAACACAAAGAATGGCACTGAGGCTTTTAGGCCTCTGCTGATCGAGCGCATGTCTCAGTGTTGTTGTGTCTGTGCTATAAAGCCGTTTGTTTCTCCCCTGTTGCCAAACTAACAGTCCATGCCGAACCTGCTTTTAGCTGGGTGCTGACACTCTCCATTTCCTCCTTTTCTTCCTCACAGTGAAGGTGACTCAGATTCCTGCTCTGAAGTGGAGGACCGAGTTGATGGTGTGAAGACCTGGCTCTCCAAAAACAAAGGCTCCGCCAAGAATCTGTCAGATGACAGCAGCCTTAAGAGCTCAAGGTCAGTAGTTTGAGTCTACCTTTCCCCTCTGGTTGCTTGTTGAATGGTTCGGTCCAAACAAAGTACACAATGCACATAACCTAGGCTAAGGAAGCGCATTCGCTTGCTTGAAGGGAGATTTTTCTTGCCCAATCACTTATTCTCCTCATTGCCACAAGGTTTGATGACAGAGGCTTCTTTAGAAGCAGCGGCCTGCCTGGCAGATTTATCGACACGCCTGTTGGCCAGCTGGCATGCCTACACCTGCTCCCCACTTCCAGAGATTAATAGATTGAGCCTGCTGGCTGACAGCTTCGATTGCCCTGCATTTGTCTCTTTTCCAGAAGATTTAAGCCTCCCTCTTGAGCCTCTCACAACTTTTAAAAAACTTTTTAGCTTTAAATTCCTTTTCATCATGTTCCCTATTGTGCACTTCCCCTAGAAGTGGGTTTTGATGCAGAATTTCTCAGAACTTCTCATTAACTTTTAGTAGCATAAGTGTGATAATGCAAAATTATACAAGTGATATTTGTGTGCACCAGATCTTTATACTTAATTCAAGTAAAGAGCTTAAGAAGACATGGTTGATCACTGAATTTGAATAATAACTCATTATGTTTGGATATTGTCTGGATTACGTTTTTCTCAATAGCATCATTGGTTCCTTTAAGCCAAATCCCCAGTTTTTTCAGCTTTTGCATTACTGTTCTGCCCTGTCATCTGACATTTCTTTCAGCTAAAACCATGCTTTAAAGGAGAATTTCCCCCCACATACATATTTGAGTATGTTTCCTTACTGTGAAGACAGTGTCCAGGAATGCAGTTACCATCCACAATGTTTCTGTAGAAAATGAGCTAGTGTTCATTTAGCAGCTGCGTGTTTACTCGATGTCTTCACTTTAGGAAGGTGCACTTTAAATGCTGTGCGGAAATCTCTTTCTTAATGTCACACATCTTTTTTCTTTTTTTCATTTTGTAACTCATTTTTAATTTCTATCTCTGTATCCTCCTTTCCGTTTCTTTCCATTTCTTTGTCTGTTATGCTGGCCTCCTCCCCTTCAACTGCCCCCTTCATGTAGATATGCTGCAAACAGTGATGCCAAAGAGGGGAAGGAATGGCAAGAGAATGGCAAAGAAGGTAAAGATTTAGACCAGAGTAGGCCAGTGTCTGTGATGAGTTCACTCAGTTATAGGAAACGCTCCAACCTTAAGGATTCCCTTGGTGGCAAAGGAGATGAGGACTCGCTGTTTAGCACCCTCAAGGAGCAGGATGACTCTCAGGAGCTCTCATCCTTCCGCAAAAGCAAAGCAAAACAGCCAGATGCCAGGGACTCCTACTCAGTGAACTCCTGGAGGAAGGATGATCTGGAAGACAGGGGCTCAGTTATCTCACAGGCTTACTCAGAGGCAGCCAGCAGGGCCAGGAAGGGCATGGACAGCCGCTGGTCAGAGTTGGACAACAAATCGGTTGTGTCGTCCATGGGTCCAAGCCGAGCCTCTTGGTTGGATGATGATGATGATGTCAAATCCAGTGTGAGTACTGCAAGCATGCTGAGTCGTCGCCGCAGCATGTCTCGACTTGATGAGCGCCAGAGTGAGCGTGGCTCAGCACTTAGTCCATCCCTGAGCTGTAGAAGTACAGGAAGTGTGAGCCGGAGAAGCCCTGGCAGCGTGAGCCGTGCTGATTCCCGTATGTCCGTAGCCCGCAGCTGCCGCCTCAGTGAGTTTGATATGGATGATGATGCCATGAGTGTGGCTTACAGTGAATTACGCTCCAACTCCTACAGTCCCCACCACTCCTCCAGTGGCCGCAGCATGTCTGTGCCCCCTAGAGCAAGAGCCACCGACGCTGATCTGCCTGATGCCTCCGACCTCAAGCCCGTCAGCCACCGCAACTACCTCGACCCAGCTCTGGAGGCAGCCATCAATGAGGTGCTGAACTTCAAGCCCATCAAGTTCAAGCGGACCAGCCTGGAAGACTCTGAAGCCGAGATCGGCAAGCTGAGCAAGCATGGGCAGGAGGACGAAGATGAGGTGAAGAGCGTGAGGTCTGGCAGGGACAGCAGCCGCAGCTCCTCCAGCTTGAGGCGCTCTGCTTCAGCTGTGGACTTCCATCGCTCCAGCAGCAGCCTGAGCACCCGCAGCAGGAAGAAGAGCAAGAGCAGGAAAAAGAGGAGCCACAGCTCTGATTCCTCTGAGAATGAGCGTAGAAGAAGGAGGTCCAAGAAGAAGGGCAAAAAAAAGAAGTCGAAGAAGGAGTCATCCTCTTCTTCCTCCTCTGAGTCTCAGTCTAGCTCAGAGTCAGATTCTAGCTCGGGAGCCTCCACTATCTCCTACAGAAGTGCTAACAGCGTCAAGAGAGCTCCTGTTAGGCAGGCATCAGCTTCTGAGGACGATGAGCCTGGAGGCTGTTCTGAAGCAGCTCCGCCACTCAGCAAGAAAGAGGAGAAGAAAAGGAAGAAGAACGTAGATACTGTGATGATGAAGTATCTGTACAGGCCAGACAGTGACTGAAGATGGCAGTAGGTGATGCCTGGTTTGGAGTGAAGTGTGCTGTACGCATGGTGTTAAACTAACTCTGAACATTTCTCTCCAGACCATCTCACCATCTTTTAGCATGAATAATGATGAGCAGTGTCTATTTTCATGTATTTTATTCTTAGTCATTCTAACACACTCCCAGTTACAGGTTTGTTGTATGCATGAATATATCTAATGGTAACAGAAGTTTTTTTTTTTTTTGACTCACAAGTGATTTAGTAATTGCTTTTGCACTTATTTCACTTTAGAAAGGGTTTTTTGTTTTTGTTTAATTTGTTGAAATGTCCTTGTGATTAATTGCTCAATTGCTGTAGTCAATTCAGAGGTAACTATAGATTTCCTCTCTGGTATTTTAATCCAGGTATAATTAAAAGAGACCATCGATCTGCACAGCTTGCCAGGCATCTTAAAGTACAGCAAAAGTTAATGTAAAGCATAGTGGGTTTTTACTTTAGTTAAATATTAGCCATTGTGACACTCAAAGTTTGTGTTTAGGACAAGTTGTTTTTATATATATATATATACACACACACACACACACACACACACACACACACACACACACACACACACATCGTTAGGTGGTTCATTTTCCTGGAGCTTGAAGCAAACATCTGCGAGTGTCTTATTGAAGAGTTGCATGTCGGACATCACATCGCCTTCACAATATCTGCCATGCATTCGTTCTGATTATAATCAAACCCTTTTTATCCCACAGCCCCCCCTCTGGCCGAAGACGCTTCTGCCTCAACAGATCCGACGAGGAAGAAGAGGAGGAGGAGAAGGAAGAAAGGCGCACAGCCCGAAGCTCCTACCGCTGCTAATGCTCCTGGAGCAGCTACCTGAGTGACAGGGGCAAGCAGGAGATGTGTTATACTTCTATACACTCACCAACAAGCAAATACACAAACTCACACACTCTCTCTCTCTCTCTCTCTCTCTTTCTCTCTCTCTCTCTCCCTCCCTCCCTCTCTCTCTCCCTCTCTCTCTCTCTCTCACACACACACACTCACACACACATTCTCACATCTCACATCTCACATCTTGGCCTTCTTGGAGGTCTGATGCAAATGAGAGGACTCTTGTCTAGGAGAAGTACTCTGGAGCACCATCATCCATCTGTTTACTGCACTGCACACACAGCTCCCACTTTTGGTGATGTCACTTCTACTTTCGTGCGTTGTGTTATGGATACTTAAGCCATTGAGTATCAAAGACGCACTACACTGGAAGTTTTTTTTTTTTTTTGGACCTGCTTTGTCTTGTTTCCCAAGTGCTTCCCCAGATTGTACTGCAGCATTCCTCCTGCTTTCTGCCCTGCTCGGCCAGTGGTGCTGCCAGCTGCCGGCACAAGTCGAGCTGAGCTAAAGAAACCTGGGATTAGCTTGCCATGGTAAAGTGGGGAGATTTGTCCTGTTTGCACTTGAAAATTGAAAATAGGAAAATGGAAAGAAATACTGTTCTACCAAAAAGCCTTTGTTGCAAATGTGTACATAGATTTTAGGGGAAGTGTTTTTTTTTCAAGTCAGTGGAGAGAGTGAGTCGAGGAAGTAGTGTCATCAGTTTAAGCTGCAGGTATGAGCAAACTGTCTCTCTTTCTGTCTCACACACACACACACACACACACACACACACACACACACACACACACACTGCGTCCTGAGACCCTGAGCTGTCTTTCCTCGGTGATCTTGCAGTGCAGTGAATTCATTTTTTCATGCCCCTGTTTCTCTCTCTCCATCCTCACTGTGATTTAATGTGTTTTGGGATGTCACACATCATTCGCCTGACAGTACTGTGCTCATGATGGAAATTTTTGGCTCAACTGTCATCTTCTTCCTTTTTTATCATTGTTCTTATGCTTATTTTGTTTTTTGCTCCTAGCATACATTCTGGCTTTCCAAAGGGAATTCACTTGATCCTCAGTTTGGTGCAGTTTGACGATTACCTTACCTATTTCCTTTATTGTCACACAGTGGTCAAATACTGGAAAATGCATCATCATCATCATTAACAGCTGTGAATGGCTTTTACATTGATGTTATACAGCTAAACAACACCCAAGTGGCATGAGCACATGAATAGAACTGATGCTGTGAATCCATCTTTCCTTCCTTGCTTCCGTCCTTATTTCCTTACATACATCTTTATGTATTTCCTTAAATCCTTGCTTACTTACCTTCCTTCCTTATTTCCTCTCTTCCTTTGTTCCTTACGTATGTTTCCAAGTTGGATTCTGCAGTATTTTCAACCTTACTTTTTACATTTTAGGTAGAGCTGCGCAGAACAGACCCCCTCCTGTCGTTGCTATTGTTTTGCTTTCATTATATTATTTATGGACTAGCATTAATGAATTGAGCAAACGTGCCAAATGCACACCGTTTTAGAAAAAGCATGGAGAGGAAAGACTCACTGCTTTTAGTTCATTTCGAAGGGAGCCAGCATTTGTTTCACATGGTTTTTATGGACTCTCACAGGTCAGTGATTTCATCCTCGTTTCTATGCAGTCATTATTAATTTTATTATAAAGAGTGTGTTTTATCATGTTTCTTGCTCCATACAAACATAAGGCAAAAAGATATGTAACACTGCTGGCTGTACACATTAATATGAGTATATAAGTCTGTATGATTCATCATAGCTTTAAAAATAACTCATGTTTATTTTCCTTATTGAATAAATGACCACTTGTTTTAAGTAACAATTTTTTCCATTATGGTTTAATATATTGTAAATAAATGATGATGATTGTTAAACTTGCTTCAGTGTTCTTGATTTCTGCATTTCCTTCTCTCCAGTTTCTTCCTTGTCTTTATAAAATCCTTTTTTCCCCCTTTTGTTGCCATCTTAAAAATTCAGATCAACGAAAGTGGATCTACTTCACATTTTCAGAGGGTTTGTTTAAGTTTGAGAAGCTGAGAAGCAAGATGCCATGGTAGAGCAAGCGCTCTCTCTTTTTTTTTCTTTTTCTTTTTTTATCATCATCTTTGCAAAAAAATGTCTATGTTGCTTCAGGCCATCTGTCAGATGAAGCCCTGCACATCTCGAGCCACAGAAAAACTGCACAGCTACTATATGGCAGAATGTACACTATATTGCCAAAAGTTTTGGGACGCCTGCCTTTACATGCACATGAACTTTAATGACATCCCATTCTTAATCCGTAGGGTTTAATATGGAGTTGGCCCACCCT